>OZ023255.1:25105234-25203699 GCA_964007305.1 Netelia melanura
TAAATAAGGTGAAAGAAATATAATTTATCATCGTCGATCTAGCTCCATGAAGCTAGGTATTCAATGTTTCTTGTTATAGCAGGATATTATTTTGTAGAAATAAAAAGACTTGGACTAGCAGCGCGAGATCGCTACGGCTTTTTCTTTTTTTTTTTCGTTTTATGTATCTAGCTCCATTATTTTTACATATTTCAATTGCAGTCAAAAAGTACGAAGACGGGTACATAATTTTGTGAAATTTGATGAATCTCAATCTTAAATTGATGAATCTGAAAAACATAATGGAACGAATATCAATTTTTTCGATCAAGGGTGGTGTGGAGATTAGCACTAGACATTGAAATACCGCTCGCTAGTAGGCAACTGACAATCGGTCACTACGCAAACAAAATAATACGTAGTCTCGAATTATTACAGCCTCTATTCGCACAAAGATCTCTCATTTTTTCTACTGCATTCGGCTCCATAGCTAGATACTTTTTTAAAAAAACATAAACTCTTCTTAATAAACTTTTTGTCACTTCACAAGAGTTTTGTTTATTTTTATTCTCAATTGAATTCACAACTTACATCAAATGTCTGGGATATAATAAAATAACAAATGACTGAAGGAAAAGGAAAATATTGACTACATTTAATTAACAACTCGACCAGCTTTATAGTTTTTCTCGGTAGTTCAGAAAATATACATATAATGAAGTCAGATTGGTCGACTGTTTATTCATGAGATACTGTAAAAGCTGAAAAATAAGAAATCATTCGCGGCGTTCTCGCACTGCCAGTCCAAGTCTCTTTCATTTCCGCAAAATAATATCCTGCTATAACAAGAAACATTGAAGACCTAGCTTCATGGAGCTAGATCGACGATGATAAATTATATTTTTTTCACATTATTTAATTTTGTTTACAAAATTTCTAATTCGTCTATACAGATTTGATAGCTGAAAGAATAAAAAAAACATCGGCGGCTTTACACAACTTGTACATGCGGACCTTCAAATATTCCGCTCGCTCGGATCTCAGAACATTCGAACAACGCGTACAGGCCTAGAAAGATTGACATATGTCATCATTGCACGTCTGTCTCATTCACGGAAACATCCGACCGGCGTATACGGACCGCCAAATTATATATATATATATATATATATATATATATATATATATATATATATATGATCCCTTCGCCATATATATGACTACGGTAGCTTGCGGCCAACTTAACGGGGGCACGAAATAGTTGGCGCTTTGGCTATCCAGATGTCGCAGAACAAATTCTCCAGGTTTCAACTTTTGTCGAGCGTTACTGATCTCCCTACTCATCTCTGTTTTGATTGCGCGTTAGTTGTCTATTCAAGAGCTATGATAATGTCAATACAAAATATTGGAAATATTCATCTCATATTTATTTATGTATAAGTGTTACAAGTAACGTACGTTTCGAAATTTTTATCAGTAGTCCAGCGAGCAGTAAACAACCGACCCGGTTAAAAATTTGAAGATACACACAGCATAATAGCAAAAAGTGGATGTTGGTATTTGTTCGCCAAAATTTTTGCCATAATTCTCTAGGTGCCCTCAAAACCGCTCGCTGGTCGCCTGCAACTGCAATGGAACTATCAGGAATATTCATCGTATATATATTGTAACGTTGTACAATATCTCCCCTGCACCCGGCTCGTCCCAAAGGCAGCCGTCCCCACGGACAGGCCAAAAACAGGCAAGTAATAAAATATTATTTTATTTCCCCTTCCTTTTTCGCAATTAATGTAAGGCCCGTGCAACACTTCGTCAAGAGGACCGCCCCGCCAGACCTGAAGTCATCGCCGTCACCATCGTTCAATCCACATCGTCACACTCGCATAACACACCGCACTCATTGTCAGTCATCTATGAAGAATCCATACGTCCGTCCCCGCACCACAGCCATCCATCGGCTGAGCGGCGACGAAGAAGCAAAGATGGCAGCAGCGCACGGCGATCCCCAAAAATTCCCATTACCCGCAATCACACCTCCCAATAAGCAATTATTCTTAATATACCGACCGACCTACTTACCTGCCCGTCCCGATAGATCCCGCCGCGATGATCAAATATCGATCATACGTTTGACCCTTCCCCTACCGACCCGTGACGCTGCTGCCCCAATGATCGAGCCCGAGGATCAGAAAAGAAGAGAGAGTCACTTTGCGACGAGCTGGCGGACAGTACAGATTAGCGGAAAAATTAGAGGAATATAATTAGCGAGAGAATAGAGTACAGAGGAAAGCGGAAGAAAATATAGAGACAAGGAAAGAGTTGTGCGAGAGTGCGAGTGGAGTGCAAGTGCGAGGAGAGCGTGCGCGAGGATAAGGAGAGAAGACAAGACGAGGAAGGACCTTGCAACGAACGTAAGTGTTTGCACGGGTCAACCTTATCGGCACAGCCATTGGCGAATTTTTCTATTCCCCTTTTTATTTGATTGTATAGAGCATCCCCCCCCCCTTCCTTATTGCTTGCGTCTATCCCTTGCTTTTTGGCCTCAGTTTTTGTTCATTAAAAAGTCGTGTGGGACGGCTGTAACAGTTATAGGAATAATCTTTACGAATATCGAGATAATAAGAGTAACAGTAATCTGCCTGCCTGACCCCTCCCTTCCCCCTGTACCTCGTATCTATATCGACGTTGAGAACATTCGATCGCGCGAGTCGCGCGATCGAGATACAAACGACCGACCTTCCTCGGCACAGCCGACTCCCAAATCCAAACAACTTCCATTTCTCCGCCTCCCCCTCTCCCTGCGACAGGCCGAGTTACTCTTAAATATAAGACATGATATCGAATACGTAGCCGAGAGTGAAATAAAGCCAGTGGTAATTATTAAGGGGCCGTTGAGTCGGCGAACCTCACCCTGAGAATCCTTCTGATTGACCCTTTCCCTTATCTATGTGCTAGCCCTTCTCTTCAGCCCAGTTATTGAGTTTGTTTTTTTTATTATTATTTTTGTTAATTTTTTTTATTGAAAAATTAACTGGCGCCCATAAATTTGAGAAATTTTTGTTATCATATTATTTGCCCCGGAGATAGTCCGCCGTTAAAAGATCGACACAATAAAATTTGTTATTTGTACTGTATAATTATTACGTTTTTTTTGTTGCTTCTTATACCCCCCAAAATTCCCCTACCCCCCTCCCAACGGCGTGACAATATATATTGAAACGGCTATCGCCTTTTCATTAATTTTATACTATGTTCGGCTCGATAGGAAATTAAATTTGGGATAACACCTGATTAAGATTCAAATTTTGTTTATTTTGGCGCGTTATGATACAGTCCTTTTCGCTGGGTCGATAATTACGATTCTTCCTTATCGCTGAGTGCCTTTCGTTACCCGTGATAAGTGTGAAATCGATATTGACGTCTCGGTTCGTTGATCGATGACGGGACGGCGCGTCGGAGCTTCCGCGATCGGCAAGTCATCTGTTCTTCCTTCTCCCGTCGACCAAGATGGCTGCCGCCAGTTATTTTGACAGGTACAATGTCGAGTGTCGTGTTTGTGTTTCGTTGATTTTTCGTCAGGGAAGAGTCAATCTGCTGTTCTCTTTTTCCTTTTGTTTCTCTTATTCGAATTCTGAGTGTTTTATACAAGTTTGTCTTCAAGGATAAGGTGAGTATGATTATGTTTTACTTTTGGCGTCCTATCAATTTTCTAACAAATTTTCCTTATTGCAGGTAATTTTTGGGAGAATTCTTATTCCTATCGTGGACCTTGGTGTAGCGATTGTAGTGGCCTTATGCTCGCCGTATCCTTCTTGCCGCCTTTTATCGTGCTGTGGATCCTTCTCTTCGCAGTGGATGACTCGGTGAGTAAATTTCCAAGTGGGATATTGGCGAAGGGTCTTTGGTGCCGGATCTCTCTCGTTTCAGGTTTTCAGCCTTTACTGATCATCTAGGCGACCTCCACCAGTCTCGTAGTTTGTTCAGCATTCGAGAGGGGCGCCGGAAAGATAACGTCCAAGTGCGTATTCCTTATCGTCAGAGGTAATGATGTTGATAGATAGGATATTTCGGGATATTGTCACCGAAATATTGGTAAGTAGGTTGGTAATTGCTTAGGTCCGTAATGGTATTACTTCGCTTTCGCTGTCTGTGTCTTAAATTCTCGCATATTTGTATCTTTTCTCTTGTCATATCGTTTGTGCGAATGCTAGCCCCCTGTTGATTTATATACTAACGATTTGTTTTGGCTTCAGGTGGGCTCTCGTCGTTGGCACCGTTTCAATATATTGTGACGCTAAGCGCCACAATAACGCAGCCTCCCCTGCAGCCGGCTCGCGCAGAGGCAGCCGCCTCACACCTGCAACAAAAAGGAGATAAGTATGAGAAATGAATCACTTAAATTATAAAATACTGTGCAAACACTTACCTGAGCGAAATAGTCAGTCAAGTAAGACTGACCCCGCCAGACCTTGGGTTTCGCATAATTACTATTTGTTTCGATTGTTGAAAATTTTAAAAGCAATTTTTTTTTCGTTAACAACTATTAAACCCGGTTTTTTATAACTATATAATCTTTTTTCAATTATTATGAATAAATTTGTATACATTGTTGACGTTAACATGCGTCTAAAGGTAATAAGTCATTATAATCATGTTTAAATATAATGGTAACAGACGTTTTTATTTAGTTGTTTACTCTTTTAAAATATATGTTTTCATATCTATACTGAATGTCCATTCGAAAGAACACGGGCACCCTATATGTATATTTTAATCAAATGACTATCTTTTACATCGCTTTTCGTTTTAGTTGCATAATTCATTTGACAGCGAAGGTCGAATTAATCGTGACACTAAAACGGGAAGCTATTGCTAGATCTACATCTCAACCAAAAGTACATTAGGTACGAGCCCTAGAAACGGATGAGCAACGAGAAGTAAGTCTGAAAACCGTCGGAATACGTACGGCGACGTACAAACTGTCGTAAAATAACAGCAACAACAGACGAATTGATTAAGACAGTTTTTGACAAGATTGCACATAATTGCAAGAATGTTCGTTGAGAGAACGTGCTATATTAGCAGCAAAAAAACAAAAATGTCAATTATATAAATTTCACGATTCAAAACATAACACCATGGGAAGATAAAGCCTACAAGTTGATTGCCGCTCTTATTAACGATAAGAACCAGTTGTTAATTATCCAACTGATTTCTTGAATTCGCTTAAGGGGAGAAATTCACGTAAAACTTTCAAAAACTGACTTTTTTTTGTTGCATTAAAACATTAAATTGAATTCTAAGAATATTGCGGCATCGTTGCCGTATTTTTAGAGATATGTTTAATGATTTAATGCATGGCACAACCCTAACTCGGGAATGAATGCAGTGGGGCGAACGCGTTCGGGCCCAACAGTGGGGCCAAGCGATAAGAACACATTTTCCTTCGGTTCGGAAAAGTAAGGAGTGGCAGTCGGTGAAAATTTTGGACCGATAAGGGATATGTAAACTACCCTCTCCAACCCCTACGCAATAGACAAAGATAGTTGATAGACTAGTATTTAAGGCCCAAAATTTAGCTTAAAAATCAGTTCTTGGTCAACAGTCTTTGTAAACTTCTCTTAAGTCTTTCAAATTGTACAACTTCTGGACAGAGCAGAATTTCTGTACTGTCTTTCCAAGTCTCAAACTCAACAAGGAAGAAATAGAAAAGAGTAGTTACTAACTGACTCTTCCATCTTATTGAACTGCGCGGTCCACCGCGAGTTCGATTATCCTCCCATGCACAATATTGAACTTCGAGGTCCATCGCGATTTGGATTATCCTTCCAAACAATTTATTGAACTGCGAGGTCCACCGCGAGTTCGATCATCCTTCTATACAACACATTGAACTGCGAGGTTCACTGTGAGTTCGGTAATTTGCCCATTCACAAATATGAGTTGCGAGAACAAAAGCGAGCTCTATAATTCCTTCATCATCCATCGAGTTGCGAGAACCACCCCGGACTCGTAGGATGCTTCCTTACCCATTAATCTCGGTTTCTTCTAACCCCTGGGGACCCCATAGTTTAAATTCATTTCAAATTTTCTAGTGGGAAAGAAACGATGATCAGGGAAACACAAAAACTAGCTCCGGAAAATTATCGCTCAGTATAGCGGCTATTCACAAGACCGTACTCGCGGTTATTACACCGAGAAATTCCTGGAGCGTACATTCTCTCAGCAACTCATCGAGATTCCGTATAATCTTCAAAATTGGAATATACAATTAAATTCTTACATCCATCTTGGATCCCCAAACCCGATCCTCGACGGAGAGTGTACGAACGGAGACCGGTAACGTGTATTAAAGTTTCAACTCAATAAACACATTCTTTTTGTTAGTTAATTTCTCTGTTTTACATTATTTATTGGATCAATTCCATTAGCACGTTCCCCAAGGCTCATTAGCTTTGCTTCGGTCAAAAATGGGGCAATAGTGATGTTACTAAGACGTAATAATGGTAATCACCTGCAAAATAATTCCCAAAAAACGCTTTATTTTTGTGTTTATACTTGTATGTCCCCTTTAATTCGTCAAGCATGTCATCGCATGTTTTAAAATTGATTCATTTGAAAATTGATGTACCTGTCATTCTTTTACCAAATCCCTGAACATCTATCTACCACGACTTTGCCACGGTACCAGGGTTTCAGGAAAAACTATGATTAACAATATCTGCGTAAATACAATTTTAAATGAAAAATTGAAAGTAGAAGATGTACTGTTGCCACGTATCCTAATGATACCAACAGCTATGCCATTCGATTTTAAACATTTGCAGTTCCAATGCGACTCGCATTTGCAATTGCTATCAATAATACACAGGAATAATACTATACGCGTGTGAATTAAATTTGAAAAATCCATGCTTCACACATGGACAGATATACGTGGCCTGCTCCCGCATAGGAAAATCATCGGGTTTATTTGTGTAGGCACCAGACGTAAAACCACAAACTTTTGTTTTCATTGTCGTTAGTTCGAAAATAAATTATGACATAAAAACCGCGTTTGCAACACAGGCCGGGTACCGCTAATCCTTAATAAAATTCATCCATAATTGTCGATCATTATTGCAAAGCAGAATAATTGTAAAATTTATATTCAAAAAAATGTAAAATATCGTTTACTGTATGTATAAGAATACTGTACCCTGGTATTAGCCGGGGCAGTGATGATCCATAAGCAGTCCAGTGCAATTTTATACTCTTCAGCAATTTTCTTCTCATCCTTAATATCGTCAATGCCCAATATCGCCTCGGTTTTGATAGTGACATTTTTAACACATGGTTCCTGCTCCGGCGGTACTCCTTCTACGAATCAGAATTATACATAAAATTGGAATGTTTTGTTGAACTAAGATTGGAGTTATTCATAAAAGCATCAGTCTACGGAAGAATTCACTAACCGCGTGATTTGAGAATGAACAACGATAACAAATATACGGGGTGCACCTTTCATCTCTGTTACCCGAAATAACTCGATAGTTATCGACGTCACAAAAAATATTCCAAATAAAAGTTGTACGGTCTGGAAAGGTGCATCAAATACAGTTATTTTTTTTAAGTGAATACTTCTTATACGATGCTAAACTCTAAAGTTAGAGCTGTGCGTAAGTTAAACCGGACAAGAGAATGGAGGATCGAAGAAGATAGAAAAAGACGGAGGTGTAAGCGAAAGAGCGATGTTTCGGCGACACCGGACTTTATCGCTCGTCGTCGTCGCTCGGTATTTCGACCGTTAATCGATCGAGGCGGTAGCGTCGCTCATTGTCAGTGAGACGGTTCCCCCTCCCTGCCCCTTCGGTTAACGGCCGAGCGATTAACCGGACGCCGGTTAATCGGCCATTACTGTGTAAACTCACGACTCAGTACGACGCGCTTTTCAATTTCGGCTTATATAGTTCATCTCACGTATTGCTCTTTGAATTCTTATAACGACCCGGCTTGCTCAACAGTGTCTACTCTCGGTGACGAAAACGGATATCGACTTAGGCTATTGATGGTGTAAACGGACCTTGTGGCGTACTTCGACGTGTGCAGTTACTCGCGCCATTGTTCGGCTCGACAGCTCTTGTGGAATATACTTGTGTAACGTTGATCGGCTCGATCGGCTCCGCTAGAAGTGCTCTTACAAGTTAGGCAACGACAAATAAAGCGCTCTGACTACGAAGGTGCTGAGTTAGTGTTCGTGTTTTTTTTTTGAGAATTTGTCCTTCCCGCAATCCAGATCCTCGCTCGAACAAGCGATATTCTCTTTCTCCCCGACTGCGTACGTTAAACCGGGCAAGAGAATGAAGGATTTGAAGAAGATAGCGGGAGACTGATGTGTGAGACAGTGAGAGCGTCACTCTCTCGCTCACACCTCCGTCGCATTGGCTCTCGCTCGAGCGGCCGGCAGAGAGTATCTCCCTCTCCCTCGCCGGTGTATGCTCGGCGGGGGTTCAAGGCTTCGTACGACACGTACGATAGAGAGCCGAACGCGAAAATATCGAGTATTTTAAATAATAAAGTGTTAAGAACCGTAACTTTCTTTGGTTCCTGCTTTGGCAACAGTTCCTTTATTATTTAAGCTAGGTTATGAAAATACTATAATGGTAGTGATTTAAGATGTAAGGATGAACACTGGTATATCTATATATATAATAAGTCATGAATGGTGCGCGCACGCGCTATGCCGTCCGCGGCGCTTGGGCGTCCTTTCGGGGCTTCCACCCGTGTCTAACACTCGCAGTATGTTACCACCCACACAGTCATCTGCACCATGTGCATCGCACGGTCTCGCTACCTTCGCTATCACAGTCGTTCTCTCTCTCTCTCACACAGCTAGCCGTGTCTCACTCTCTCTCTTCTTTACGTTGCACTCCACCCAGCTCGTCTCACACACACTCACTGTATCTCACACCTACGTCCGCACCTCTACGTTGCTTTCTCTCGACTCTCTCGTCGCTGGTTGCTCGCTCAACCAGCAGACCCTCGCTATCATGGCCGCCCTTCAATATCGCTGACACAGCGCAGTGGTGCTGCCACCTGTGCCGTGCCCGCGATTATTCGAATTGGTTTATGGTTCCTAACAAAAGCTATATTTTTACGTACTTTTGTATGAACAAAAGCTCTGTGTGAGCGCTCGTGTTTGATAAATAATAATTTCACAAAATGAGAGTAGTCAAAAAAGAAGTGTTCACTTCCTACGTGTGTGAAGTACATAGATGTTTTTATTTTGGTGGAGACATTTGCGCACAGTGAAGGTCACTTTCACTTTAAAAAAAAAATGGTACATTTTTTTCAATCATCTTATAGAGCACTTCAAGCAGCATAAAAACATTAGAGCGTGAAACTCGTTCGTTCAAGGTCATTCAACGTCAGTACTGATGATACAATTTTAAATATCTCAGAATACGACATATTTGGTAATCTTATAAACATTTGGTAGTGATCCGAGTTGAAAGTGCCTGAAAATATTTTATGTCAATAAATGTTTGAAATGACTTTCATCAGCCTCCAAACATTTTTGCCGTCGGGCAGTCAGGCACTGTTTCGTCACATAATGCTTTCTGGAGTGGTACTATTACACGCACTGATGATGTGTTCTCGCATGTTCTTCTGTGTTGCGGGCACATCTTTGTAGAGCCTTCTCTATTCTTCGGTGGCGTCGAGAACGTTCAAGAAGATGCCGAGAGCGTCACCAACGAGCCTGCGGAAGCAGCAGCGGTTAGCGAGAGGGATAGAGCAGTACGTGTTGTAACGAGCGAGCGAACGACGAGTGTGATCTTTTTCCTTTATCTTACATTATTCAATTAATAACATGTTAATTTTGTCAATAACTCAAGTTCTCGATCCCCACATCTTAATAAACTTTACCCCTCAACGTCCTCCATAAAAAAGATTGAGTGGAGCTAGGTCCGGTGATCAAGCAGACTAGCCTATTCGTAATCCTCGGCTAATCTGCTTATTACCAAATTTTCGGTCGACAACATTGCGAGCTATCCATGCTAAATGAGCTGGACAACTATCATATTGATACTATCTTTGCCGATTCCACAAGGTTAGATCTTCAAGGAACACAGGTAATATTTCTTCCAGAAACGCAGCGCACTTAACTCCGATCTGATTACCATCAATGAATTGTGGGCCAATAAATCTATTTCTCTAAATGCCACGCCATAGATTAACACTCCATGATCGTTAATGGACAACTCATCGTAAACATCTGAAATTTTCTTCCGCCAAATATTGCACATGGTGCATGTTCACTTATCCTTGGTTTGTGAACGTTGACTCGTCAGTAAATAACACATTATTAAAAACCTGTTCGTCCATTCGCAATTGTTGCTATGCCCACTGACAGAAGTTGATGCAATTTTGAAAATGATTCGCTTCGGGAACCTGAAGCAGCGACATTCGGTATGCATAGAAATACTGACGTTTGAGCATTCTCCACACGCTTGCTTCGAAATCGGATATTGTTTAGAAAGAGTCCTACAACTAACATGAAGGTGTACAGCAATGGCACCCAAGATAGCGTTTTCTGAATTTTCCGAGGTTCACATTTTAGCACCATTTTTCTGAGCAGAATTAACATTACCGGTCGTGCGAAATGATGTGACTACGGCGTCAAACGTTCGCCGGCTTCGACACTGTCGATCTGGAAATTGCTCAGCATACAACAAACGTGCTCTTGTGGAATGTGTTCTTGCTTCGCCGTATCATGCCCACTTTTTCGAATTGCCGGTACATTTTTGAAATTGTGAATAGCTCTTATCAAAATTTGAAATTAAACTAAACGACAATCTCGGTTAATCTATATGCGATACAGGATAACGTGGGTCGGTGAATTAACAGAAGGTATTCGAATTCTTGTTAATGACTACGATCTCCGTTATTACTCATTTTCAATTAATTTTAGCTTGGATCACTACGAAATGTTTCACTACCAAATGTTTCACTACGAAATGTTTCATTGCCAAGTGTTTCACTAACAAATGTTTATAAGACTACCAAATATTTGGTAGTCCGAGATACTTAGATTTGTACGATCGATACTGACCTGGAATGAGTTTGAACGACTTTGGCCTCCTAATGTTTTTATACGGCTTGAGGTGCTCTACAAGGTGGTTGAAAAATGTACCATTCCATTTAAAATAGTGAAGGTAACCTTCACTGTGCGTAGACGCCACCAGCGAAATACAATAAATGTTCGCATTTGATGGCCCCTTCCACACCACATAACTTTGTTTGGACCAGTTTTGTATGCCATCCATAATTACTGATGTGAGTTAATTTCGGGCGGCAAAGATAAAAGGGAGTGTGAATCAAATTATTCCTAGGATATCCAGTGACGCAATTGTATCTGATGCTACAAATGAGGTATTTCGCATGAAGTCATCCAGTCTAAAACATAAAAGTTTTGTAATCGTCTTGAAATTTTTATGGGCGATAGTCTTATTGATAGTGAAGCTTCAGCAAAAATTTTAAGGCTCTAGCTCAAATAGTTGCCTAGCAATAGGGGCTCAAATTTGTACCATGTTGGCCGTCGTGGCAACATTCCCAGGTTTTTATCTTCCCGAGAAATATAGCGATTTTAAAAAGTCAGGAGTGATTTTTAAAGCATTTTCTGCGTACTTTAAGAATATATTTTTTATTTTTAATAAAATTAATAAGTTCATAACAATTTTTTAAGGTTAATGTTAAAAATGACTTTTTCTCAAAGATCGAACCCGTCGATTTTTATAAAAAAAAATTATAAAATAGTAGGATTCTTTCTGAACAAAAAAGTATATAATGTCCAAGATGGGCCGGACCTTAGTTTCGGAGATACAGTAGAATTTACCAGCGAGCGGGCGCTTCACGTAGTGCTCATGTAGAGCTCAAGCCCGAACGTAGCCTGGAGGGTCGCCGCGCAGCACTACGTGGAATGCCCGCTCGCTGATAAATCCTACTGTATCTCCGAAACTAAGGTCCGACTCATCTTGGACATTATATACTTTTTTGTTCAGAAAGAACCCTACTATTTTATAAATTATATTTATAAAAATCAAAGGGGTCGATCTTTGAGAAAAAGTCATTTTTAACATTAACCTTAAAAAAATGTGAGGGTTCCTGTCGATGGAATGGATTAGATTAATTTTTGGTTCAAAAACGAGTGGCTTCGACTCTAACATGCCCATGAACATGGGGTACCAGGCCTGCGATATCCATTGTGGAACTACAACTATGCCTCTCGCACCATCAATTTTTATTTTCTTCAACATTTTCAAAATTATCGAGAAAGGTGGGAAGCCGTAGAAAAATCCGAGGACCAGTTTTTTGTAAAAGCGTCGATAGCCACAGCTTCTAGGTCACTCGTCCATGAAAATTATTTTTTGCATTTTGTGTTCGATCTACTGGCAAAAAGATCAATTTCCGGCGTCCCGAAGGCCTGGCAAATTTTTTCATACGCTCCAAATCCGAGCGAAAATTCTGTCTCGGGCTCGAGCTTTCGAGATTCTTCGTCAGCAGTTGTATTCTTTGATGTCTGGATATATGACGCAAAAATCCAGATGTTTCTTTGTTCGCACCATTGCCATATTTCCTTAGCGAGTTTACTTAAATTTTCAATCTGTATGCCTCCCATTCGATTAATATATGAAATTGCTGTTGGGTTGTCTATTCGAAGCAAAATATTGCAATTTCGTTGAGATTTCGCTAGGCACTTGAGGGCGAAAAAGGAGGCAGTAAACTCGAGGACGTTAATATGGAGTTTTCGTTCTTCTCTAGTCCAAAACCCATTAATTCGCTTTTTTCTTACACAAGCGCCCCATCCCGAGAGGCATGCATCGGAACAAATTTATATACTATAGTGAAACTTGTTAATGGAATTGTCGGTAATTTTTATGTTATTTATCCACCAATTAAAGTCTTCTTGGAGTCTCTTGGGTAACCTCATTTTCTTTTCGTAATCCCCACCTGCGTCTTCTAACGCTAGAAATTTTTCCCGTTCAAAATCTTTTAGATATACCCAACCGTACTTAACAGCGTGACAACAGGCGCCCAGTGAACCAATGAAAGATGCAAATTCTCGGATTGTACATCTTTGTGTGCGCTGGAACCTTTCAATTTTTTGAAAAATTTCCATTCGTTTGTCCTGTGGAAGTCTTAACTTCATCCTGTACGAATCGAGTATAAACCCGAGAAATTTGCAGGTTTTTGAGGGAATAAGTCGACTCTTTTCTTGATTGATAATAAAGCCTAGTCTTTCCAGTACGAGAATACTGGTGTTTACATTTTGGAGACAGTCGACATATGATTTCCCAAAAAGGAGGATGTCGTCCAGATAAACCACGGATTGATAACCTTTCTGTCGGAGATGTGTTATTACCACACGCATTAGTTTTGTGAAAACATATGGCGCCGTGCTTAGCCCAAATGGCATAGTCGTAAACTCGTAGAGTTGTCCCTAAAATGTAAATCTCAAATATTTTCGACTATCTGGGTGAATAGATATTAAATAATATGCGTCTTTCAGATCAATTGACGCCATTAGACAGTCTTGGTACATGAGGTCTCTTGCTGTTCTGAGATCCTCCAGTTTAAAATGTACCGTGTCGATAAACTCATTTAACTTCTTTAAATTCAAGATGAGTCTTTTTGTACCGTCTGGTTTAGGTAAATTGATCTGGGTCAAAATTACACTCCGAGACGACTCCTTTCGTTTTTAACCCTGCGATTAGTTCAGGGATGTCGCGCAACTCGTTTTTGGACCACTGTGGTTCTGCAGGGGCCAGGGATTGATAGGGCGGTGCTTTAAAAGGAATTTCGTACCCGGTAACCCAATTCAGTATCGTCGCATTGCTAGAGATCGAAGCCCACGATCTTTTAAAACGTTTTAATCGCCCTCCTGGCACACTTACGCTGTTTAGCGACGTCTGGATGAGCTCCGGGGATGATATTTCGAGCTCGTGCTCGATTCCTTCCTCGATCCTTGGTGATTGTTGTACGGGCGTCTGTTCCAAAATTTTGTCTTCGCCTGCCCGCCCCTCTCGACTGAGGTTTCCATGTTCTCGTTCGGGACGGCCCCCCCCCCCGTTTTTTGAAGGTCTGATAAATGATTTTTCTTTTGTCTTTAACTCTTTGCTCGTTCGTTCTAGTGTCTTGGCGATTTTTATCTGTTCTTCAATGTCCGTTTCGAACAGTTGTGTTCCAATCTTTGTTACGTTTAACGCTTCTTTCAGGTCTGGATTGAGGTTAGCTAGGACCAGTGCTCTCCGCGTGAGAGATTCGTCTCGCTGTACCTCCGCGATCAGTCTTGCGGCATCGCTGACTGCACTTATAAGCGATAAATCGGCGCCGGCGCATCTTACTACCTGCGATAGAGCTTGAGTCAGAGCCGACAAGGCGGCTGTCAACTTGGTCTGTTTCTCGACCATACGAACGTCTCTGTTCACGGCGCCTTCGGACAAACACACTTTCATCGCCAAGTTGAGGGCCGGGGCGTTTATTTTTGGGCAATTTTCGGGGGTCACATATTTTTTTAGAAGGTCCTTCTGTTCCTCGCTTGGTAATCCGTTTTCGATTATCTCTATGACTCGCAGTGCTATATCCTCTTGGATAGGTGGCCCCTGTGGTTTCTCAGGCTTTACACGCCTTCCAATAGCCTCGAGAACGGCTTGTGTTAGCTCGACCGTTTGGTTATTATTTGTTTCTGTCGAAACCGCCGGTTTTTCTATCGAAACGGCGTTTTCTGTCGTTACTGCAGTTTGTACGGCATTCTGCTCGGCGGTCGCATTCTGCTCGACGGTCGGTAATGCAGGTTCCGCGTTGTCCTGTACCGCTACACGTGTGTCGGTTGGCGTTCGTAACCTAGAACTGTTTTCTCGTTCTCTCGCATTTCGTATTGCTGCGATGCTGGTCGACCGAGATCTATCTCGGCTTCTTGAGTAGCTTCGTTCACGATGTCGATTGTCATAGTCGTTGTCGTCCGAGTAATACGATGACCTCGATGAACTGCTAGAACTCGAGCGGCCTGTAAAAATACAAGGAGAGGCCAAAATTTGGCCGTTAACCTCTGCTCCGCGACATCGTACGACTTTTTTCTGGCTCTCGGGATTCTTATCCTGGACAGATATGTACTCGCCCGAAGTACCTTCTTGGACTCGTGTCTCAAGGAATTTTTCGCTCTTGCGAATCGTGTATTTGTTTCTCTATGTGGCTCGACGTAACGCTTGTCCAATTCTCAGCTGTAAGAGACTCGTGTCTCGACAGAGAGGCAAACACACGGTGTTCATAACCTTGCGGGCATATACAGCCTCTTGGCTAGCCCGATTCTTGACCATTTACGAGGTCTTTATAGACGTCTGTCTGACTCTTGCCATGTCCGCCATTAGCCTCGTGAACGCGTGGCACACGTAGAGAACACGGTTTTTACTTACGTCGACTGCGATTATGTTTTCGCTTATATTTCTTGAGTTTTTTCTCCAACCGTCGTACTCGTTCCTCCGTTGGATGTTCTTCGCGATTCCTCTTGCGTCCCATGATTTTTCGGCTTTTCTAGTCACAGACAAATATTTTAACCTGTTTATGCGTTCTGCACAAGAAAAGGAATGAAGTCAGTCGCAGAGACGAACCGGATAGAGGCCGAGAGTGAGGGCTGGGTTTTTGTTTGCTTTAAACCTGTGGTGCCATCTGTAGTAGAAAGGGGCACTACCAGTGATCTGAAGGCAGAGGCGCGAAATACAATAAATGAATAAAAGGTAAGGTTTTTTACGTTTTTGAGTATGTCGAAATAAAAGCTGGGCTCAAAATTGATAAAGGTGTTAGCTGGAAAGCACATAAAACCTGTCCCCGCGAGTATCGAATTCAAATCAATAAGGCACAAAATTCCTCGAAGTCTGAACCTTGAAAATGTATTTTTGTAGGAGTTATGAAGGGAGAAAGAAAAATCAACAAAATCATTTTTCTCGTAAATGTTATGACCCATTTTGATGAGCAAAAATATGTTATATAGGTCGGGGACAATTAAAAAAAATGAACAAAATTTTTGATAAAAATAAGAGATTTAAACAAATTTCTAAATCTTTAAAAAATTTCATTTGTTCCGGCCACGGCCGGTAACGCTCGGCTCAATGCTCAGCGCGGCAACACATTTGATGTTATATTATATAGTTACATCTACTATTTTGGTCATAAATATTTCTTCAGATGCTCTCTTCAACATGTATTTTGGTCAATGCCTTGAAATGTTATCTTCCAAATATTTATTTACATCCCGAAAGCTTCGTTCAAGTACAAAGACATCATCGTTTTCCAAGAGTTTGCATAAGCCACTTGCATGTTTAATAATGATTTTCAACATTTTTGCATCATTCTGATTTGCAAGGTACGGTCTAAGTACATCCACTACATATCTATCAGTCGTACAAATGATTAAAGGGAGAAATACAAGTTAAAGCGCCGAATTAAAGCGTTTTTGGGATTTTTTTTCGGAGTCATAATAATACTTATTAGTTATGGAACTTTGACAACAGTTTATTATCATATTTTACTTCCTCTAATTTTTTTTTTATTTAAATAAAAAAAGAAAATGGCGAGCTTATCCAGCGATATTGCACACACGGATTTTGAAGTGGCGGGGACTCTTACACTTTTTTGGGTCATCTGAAACAGAAAAATTAAAAAAGTTTTGATTAATAACATAATTCTACTCTATATGAACTGAAAAAAATAAGTTTAATTACAAAATTGTAAATTTGGCGACTTTTTCAACAAATTTTCAATATTTTATACCTTGTTACATTAATGTAAAAAAAACGTAACTGTCTTTACTGATAACTTTAAATTTATAAGTTCATGCCGAAAACAATATTATAAAGTACATTCGTGCAAAATTTCAGCACGTCGGGCAAATACTTTTTAAATGAGACGCCCTGCCAATTTGAAAAAGCAGGTTTGAGAAAAACGCGTTTAAAGTTGGTAATATGAAAACTATTGATTTTAGTTACTTACTGGTTAATCTGCAATCCCAAGCGCACATAATACTTCTTCTGCTGCTTCGAAAAAATGATTTTGCTAACGCAATTCCTCCTTTCTGACTAAACGAGCGTCCTTGCTCTCAAATGAATTCCACCGGTTCTGCCGATCTATGCGGTGACGGTGTCTGTCTTCCGTAAATATCCGACACTTGGTTCCAATTTGGATATCCAGCGAAAATATCACTTTCAATATTGAACTGAATCCCTCATTGAATAGTCTAGTCGTAAGGAATGCAGCTGTTTCAACCATTTACAGCCCAGAATGCAAATGCGCCGGGGCCATAAGCCAAACGATTAAATTCAAACTTTTATTTGCATTCTGGGCATGACCACCCAAACATCTTTAAAGTAAATCTTCTATGGGCAAATCGTCGTAAACAGGATACTCCTTCGAAATTAGTTTCTGCTTCCTGCGAAAGCGAGCTGCAGGCGCGCGTAAGACGCTCTGGCAGAAGTTACGCTCCCAGGCTGTAACTTTTATATGGCTTCGAATTCCGCTTTCAAACTTTGTCACAATATTCATAGAGATATAAATTAATGTTTTATGCAACAATAACAAAAAGTAAATTTTTGAACGTTCCACTTGGATTTTCCCCCTTAAAGACTTGCAAAGGCTAACTTTCTCTTATCCAGAGAGGACCTTTCTTTGATATTCATTATTTTTACTTTTACCAACGTCGCGCATATGTACCATCACAAATCTATAGTGAGTTATTATGAGCATCAAATAAATTCTTTGCAATTTTAATTGTATGATTTTGAATGAGTTTAGCTCTATCAAAAGAATTCAAACCAAAACGGTCCAGTAGAAACGGTCCGTCATTTTAAAAATATTTAACCACACTAGCAGAATAGTCTAAAATTATCTGCTTATTTTCGATATTCAATATAGAAGCTAACATTTTATTTGAATTCCCTGTGCGTAGTTTGAAGAGAAATACAACGATAGCTTGGATCATAGATCGAGTTAATTATTTTGCATAGAAGACATCATTTCTTTTGCCTCCAGAAGATATTCCCAATATTAACCAGTGAAAACTTCCACTTATTTTTCTGAAACGCTGTATTCGCCGATTTTGTCAAGCAACGTGGAATTGCATGTGATGAAAAAAGTTTTCAATACTTTAGATAATTTTGGCGATGAGTCTTGTTGTGTTGGAATGCATTCTGAAATGGTAAAGAGACAGTGTTACAGGCGACGTACGCTTCGAAATTTCGATCAGTATTCCAGCGAGACCTGAACAACCGGTCAGCTTAAAAATTGGCAGGTTAACAATTTTACTTTATTGTCTCGAACTCACCGTCGAGATCGATAACGCCTTTTGTTTCTCCGGAGATGATAATCCGTTTTACCTGAGAGTATCCGCAAGATCGGCAAAGCCGGAAGCGTTCGGCCGCTCAGGTTGCAGTTAGGGTAGAGAAGATCGGGGTAAGTCACGCCGGGATAGTAAACTATCGCCCTTTCTCCGAGAGGCGACGTCTCGCATCAGAGAACGAGAACGGGATATTTTGCGTTACCGAGTCAGTCGACACCGACAACGACAATTCACTTCCGGATCCACATGAACCGAACACGCGTTCACCCCTAAAAAGATCTCGAGAATGAACGGCAACACACGACTTCATAAAAAATGTAATATTCATAGGGAGCCGGATCTACAAGGAACTCCCTATAGCGCGTACTCGTACTCGGACCTCTCACTCTAAGGAGAGATCGCGGACGACTTGAAAGCGAGTGCCTACAGAGAGAACGCGACTCGATACCTCGCTCTCTCTACAAATCTACGCGAAATCTCCCGTCTCGAGCGCGATACGATAACTACTGTCGCTGTGCCAATCTGGACATACGGAGAATCATCTATGAAATCTACCACCGCTAGCTACTGCCATCTCGCTCACCGAAATTCTTAGTTTTAATGATATCGTAATTATCAACATTACACGAGATCTAGCAAGTACGCCGGAAATCGTATAGGAGAGCACTTACGCCGGCGGCACGAGAGGTTCCCACCCTCGCCCGGAATCTCAAAATCTCCGCTCGTCCTCATGCGCGATGCACCTTACGGCGAGGCGCCGGTCTTGTAGCCGGACCAGCATGAATTCTTCGTGCGTACTCTTCGGCCGTTCTTCCCTGACGGGTAACTCGATACGTCGAGCACTACCCTCTACGTCAGAGTCGAACGCCACACCGTTCATCACCCAAAACTTCCCTAATCGACAACACTGCCACAAAAAAGAAAACAGCAACCAAGTCAAAAAGCGAGGGCGACTAACGGTAACGGCTTTGGGACGATGACTCTTTCCACCTGAAAAAAATCACGTCACAATATATACAGGGTGAGGCATCGAAAGTGACCTGGGCGTTTCATATGGAAACGAAGCGAGATATCGAAAATTGTTTCAGACAAACGTTGTAGGATATCGAAGGGGACAAAAGATGTCATAAATGAATTAGTTCCTGAATGCACGCATGAAGGTTATTTGGAGGTCAACTTTGCTTTTTCAAATAGGATGGTCAACTTTTTTTGCCGGAAATCGAAAAAGTGTTCAATTTCGGGTATAAAAGTACTATTACACTAATGTACTAAAATTGTTAGCTTATGAGATATTTTGTATAATAGTTATAACGTATGAGTTCTCTTCATTATTTAGAGTATACTTACAATTTTAATCCAGCAAGTGTTCAAAACGATGGCCATTGGTGTCGATACACTTTTAAAAGTGCTTCGCGAAAGAACACTGAATTTTGAGAAACGTCTCGTCACGTACACTCGCGCATGCAGCAATTATCCTTTCCTTTATATTTTCAGATATGGTCGGCACCTCTTGATACACTTTGTCTTTAACGTATCCCCATAAAAAAATTCTAACGGAGTAAAATCCGGAGATCGGGCGGGCCAGTTGACCGATCCTCTACGTCCTATCCAGGTGCAAGATCTCTCATACGTTATAATTATCATACACAATATCTCATAACCTAACAATTTTAGGACATTAGTGTAGTAGTACGTTTATACCCGAAATTGAATACTCTTTCGATTTCCGGCAAAAAAAGGTGACCATCGTATTTGAAAAACCAAAGTTGACCTCCAAATAACCTTAATGCGTGCATTCAGGGGAGATTTCATTTACGTCATCTTTTGTCCCCCTCGATATCCTACAACGTTTGTCTGAAACATTTTTCGATATCTTGCTTCGTTTCCATATGAAACGCCCGGGTCACTTTCGATGCCTCACCCTGTATATTGTGACGAGAGATCACACATCGGCAGCACCGAAAACAGAAATCAAGAACAATCTGACCAACAAATTATTAAAACCAGTACACGAAAGCATCGGCAGAGAAACAATAAATAAATACGCTCTCGCCACTGATAAGACACCTAGCAATAAATAAAAGGGCAACGAAACACACACTTGGCACCCCCTTACTTACCAGTACTCACCTAACAGTAGAAGTATGACGGTGGATGACTTTTTAAGATCCGAATTTATCATGCAAGTGATAAACCGGAGAGTTTCGTGTGTCATTAAGCCAGAGGAAACTATCTGCGAATGGAGTTCGGCAAATTTAAAAGGCCGGTCGATGGAGCAGTACGCTAACTGATCAGCTGTTGGTTTTCGCTGCCGTCTGCGCTACAGCTGAGAGAGTCGAAAACAAGGAGAGACTCCAGATACACCATACACGGACACTCTCACACGTTCACCGACCAGACAAAACATGTCAACACAAACCGTTGGCTAGACACGCTCATCAAGGAAAGAGACGAGACGAGTAAGAGCGAGAAATGACGCATCGGCACATAAGGAAGAGAGAGAGAGAGAGAGATCCGAACAGACAAGCCGCGGCTTGGCAACTCGGCGATGATAACAATACCGGTGCATGGCACATCCCGATACCAAACACAACAATCGAAATACATACACAAGGCGTGTTGCCATTTAAATCTAATCCTGTAAATCTATCTATGTGTCAAAGTAAATAAATTTCGTTTATTTTACATGTACGTTTTACAAATCACTTTAGTTCCTGCCCAAGTCCCGAACAAAATAATTACTGAAACCGGCATACGTTTCAATATATATATTGTACCGGGGTTCCCGCACCTTCCGAGGCCTTCCGCCCCGCGACCTGGAGGGTAGGGCGCGCTCGACCGCGCTTGCTTCCATAACCCAGGCGAGGGAAGCAGGGCATACCGACGTCGCGAGAACCAACCGGGAGCGGGCGGGTCCCAGGTACATCGCATCACCGACCGGAATCGGCTTTAGTTTCAGTTTGCCGCCCCCGACGGCCGCTCACGGGTCCCCGCTCCCTCCGGGAGGCGAACTTGGGAAGCCTCGGGCTTAAAATCTGGCTAGCCCAGCCCGATGGCTGGTCGGTGAGGCAGAAGGCGTGGACGTGGAGGATACGGACGGTAGGGTACCGCCAACTAATCACACATTAAAACGTTTAGGTAGCACTTTTATTCAGTCTCGGCGTCACTACTCGCCGCCGGTTACAAAGGAATTCCATAGCCTCAAATCTGCCATTTAATTATCCAATAACAGAATGTAACCCTAAATCTATCACTAGCCTGACTAACGCTACCGAGGAACGTAGCTTCCTAATGAATTAAACGATCGAAGGTAGCGTCTTAATAGTTCGTAGGATCAAAGGTAACTTTAATGAGATAGGGGAGATCGGGGCTGAAAGTTACCGGGGTAAGTTGTTCCCATTGAAGTAGCTCCTATTGCTCCTACATATATATATATAGCAGCTATTTCAATGGGAACAACTTACCCCGGTAACTTTCAGCCCCGATCTCCCCTACACAATAAAAGGTAGTAGCCTAAACGAGAGAAATAATAACAGGTAACCGCCTTAACCATTTAATGCCAGAAAGACATTTTCGACAAGTCCTCTATTCGACGCGATTATTCACTATGAAATCGATGAGGACAAAATTCGTAAAATACCTTACCAACTATTTTCGACATCGCTCTTTCGAATGGCGCTACTTAAAATAAACGCTAAACAAATTTTTTATATCATATTTTTACAAAATAATGTAAAAAAACACAAATTTTTGAGTGACCATTTTTTTCATTCGGTATTTCGGAAGCCTTATCGTATTATTTTCGA
Source organism: Netelia melanura (assembly GCA_964007305.1). NCBI lineage: Eukaryota > Metazoa > Arthropoda > Insecta > Hymenoptera > Ichneumonidae > Netelia > Netelia melanura. Next base: position 25,127,387 of record OZ023255.1, read on the forward strand.
ACAATAAAGGCATCCAGAGGTGTTCTCGATTGTTGAACTTTCTAAAACTCTATATGTTTTTATTTTTCTCTTGCGTCATACCCGCAAAATAACGGAAAAAAGAATAACAAATTTTCTCCGTTTTTAGAGAACTCATATGTTGTGCTGGGAACGAGTCTTTTACCGTCAATTCGTAAATTGGGTATGATTTCCGATGTTTTTTGCATCGCTGCTCAAGAACTTGATATTGTTTTTGCAAAATTAATTAATTTAAACAAAATGTTTAAAGAATCAATCTCAATATCACAAGTCGCATATGATTTTCGATGTTTTTTGGGTCCCTGATTAAGCATTTGACATTATTTTTGCATAATGAATTTATTTAAACAATTAATCTCAATATGACAAGTCATATATAATTTTAGATGTTTTTTGGGTCGCCGATCAAGCATTTGACATTATTTTTGCAAAATTAATTTGTTTAAACAATTTGTTTAACCCCATTAATCTTCCCTCCACCCCCCCCCCCCCCCTGCCCCTAACAGTCCCATAAAATATTCCTTTCACTCCTCTTTCCCTATTCCTTCCGTTATCCTTTTCCTACTTTTCCTTCCTCTATTCACGATCCTCCACACACTCTCTTCTCTCTTTGCCTGCTCTATTTCCTTTATCATTCTCTCCTTTTCCTATTCTTTTTTCTTTTCACATAATTCGTTATATTCCCTCTTTTTCTCTCTGTATTAGTCTTTCGTTCCCCCTTTCTTTCTCCCTCTCCTCAACTCCTTTCTCGTCTCTCCTTTTTTCTCTCTGCACTCTTCATCCCACCACCCCTCCCTTCTTTTCAGCTTTTCCCTTTCTGTTCCCTTTCCTTCACTTTTCCTTACCTCTCTCTTTATTTTCTCTATTGCCCCGTTTATTGCTTTCTGTGCCTCCTCTTCTTCCACTCTAATTCCCTGTATTCCTTCTATACATTTCTCTTTTCTTTCGTCCGACGAATTTCCCCTTCTCGGTCCCGCTTCTTTCCTCTCCTCTTTTTTCTTCCTCTCTCCCTTTCCTTTTTTCACTGTTACCACTAGTGGCTGATGGTCTGATTCTATTTTGTCCCCTATTTCCAAACATTTTATCCTCTTTCTCGTATTTTCACCCCCATCACATAATCTATCACCGTCTCCCCTCTCGCTCCTATATACGTATACTCTCCCTTTTCATCCCCCTCTATATTCCCATTCATAATCGCCCATCCCACTTCCTCTAACCTAGTTACCATCTTCCTCCCTTCTTCGTTTACCTTTCCATCCTTTGATTTTCTTCCTCCTTCCTTCTCATCCTCCTCTGTTCCCGCTCTCCGCCCTTTCGTTCCTGCCCTTGCATTAAAATCCCCTCCTATTATCACTTTTTCCTTCTCATTCCGTCCTTCCATCCACACACTTACTTTCTCTAATTTCCTTCCCATATCTCCGTTCACATACACCGCCACTATCGTCCATACCATTTCCCCCGCTCTCACCCTTCTCCACATCATCCCTTCTTCTTCCTCCTGTTCCTCCTCTTTCTTCTCCATCGCCATCTCTTCTCTCACCCCCATCAACATTCCTCCCATCGCCCTCCCTTTCTTATTACGCTTCTTCGCTCCTTGTCTCGCCCATTTATATCCCTTCGGTAGTTTGCGCTTTATCTTCTCCCCACTTTTCTCCTCTATCCACGTTTCCATTGCCACTACTACTTCCCATTCCTCTAGCTCTTTCCAGAAATCCTCATCCTTGTTCCCTAGTCCTGCCACATTCCAAAATCCTATTTTCTATTCTTTTCTTTCCCTCCTCTCCCCCGTTTTTTTATCCTTCATTCTCCCCCCCCCCTTTCCTCTTCCTCGCTAGTTCTCCCTCCTTCTGTTATCCTGTCTTCTTTCACCCCCCCCCCTTTCTCTTCCACTTCCATCCTTCATACATTCCCTCTCCTCTCTTTCTCTAGCGGTGAGTACATAACGTTGTGTCTTCTGTTGCTCCCCGTTTAAGACGATATTCTGCCGGTTTGTGCTCACGGGCATTTCTACTTCCAGGATTAAAGCATGCACAATTACGCTTTTCGTTGGTTCTTTACTGTATTTCTCTGTTGGACGAGCTGAAGTCCGAGAAATCCTGGAAAAATTTGGCGAAATTGCGTTGACGTGTAACATAACCTATTCGTGGTATCCAACGCCTTCGACAAGACGTCTCATGCCATCTCTCTCTTACTCTTGGGAAGTGGTGCGCATGCTCCTATCGACATTAGCGGCTTACAACAACACAAGCACGCATCCTGAATGCGCGTTTACACGGACACCACCACACACATCAGACCCGAATGTCAACACGGCTCCACATTTTTTCGAATCTCTATGGTGAGATATTATCGCCGTCGGCCGTCGTATTGCTATTGACATCTAGCGCTAACTCAGTTTATTACGCGTATCTGTCGATTAGCATGCCCGTGAAGCTATTCCTTCTTCGGTCGGTAATTTCGTATTTCTGCATACATGCCTAAGTGCTATAGTTGTAGTAAACATATAGCGAATAACTCTATCACCTGCTCGACGTGCAATCGCGCATTTCACCCTGGCTGCATAAAATACCATCGTCAAAAGTCTAATAATATTTGTGGCGTTGCTCATCTTGCTAATATGAGTACGGATCCGGCACCATCGTTGCCCTCGCCAGTGGGTGTCCAACCTTATGACGTAGAGCCCCCCTCGCTTTCGTCAATTATATTGTTCCTTCGTCAGTGCAATGCGCAATGGGTACAACGTGATACTGAGCTTCGGGCAAAAATTGATAAGATTGAAAATACAACTAAAGATCTCCTTACTCTGATTCAGACCATCTCTAATCATTCTGAAAGCATTGCTGCGCTTGAGGTGGCTAATGTTAAACGCGAGGCGGCTAATGTCAAACTCGAGGCGGCTAATGTCAAACTTGCTAATGAAATAGCCACACTAAGATCTATGCCGAGTACGTCGGCGGATGGTGCGGGGGGTTCAAATGCACCAAAACAAACAAACCCGTCGAACGAGCTTGTTGTTGCGGGAATTCCTTCGTCGCAGACTGACTCACCGCGAAACTTGGTTGTGAGGGTTTTAACTTCGCTCGGTTTAGGTGATTTAATTTGTCACATTCTGGCGGCGCGAAAAATGGTGGGGAGAGCTCGCCCGTCGGGCCAGGCTTCCAGTTCGAGTTTGGCGAGCAATGTAAACACACCGCGGCGTACTGTTTCCATTGTCGCGTCGTTCACTTCTGCGGCGGTATGTGAAGCAATCATACATACAAAGAGAACGAAGAAGGATCTTTATGTCAAAGATGTATTTTCTTGTAACAAGGGAGGCAGGGTATTTCTTAATGAATTATTATCACCCGAACGCTACAAGTTGCTCCGTCTAGCGAAGGCTGAGGCTGCCAAACGTTCGTACAAATACGTTTGGACAAGAAGCTCATTGATTTTTGCTAGGAAAGACGACGGACAACCGCTTATAGAAATTAACTCTGCTGAAGACTTATCTAAATTATCATGACGGCCCGACACCCAAGTAGCAAACTGTGACACAAATTCAGTCGCTCAATTCATACGACATTCACGGCAAAATCACGGTGCAAATCTAAACAGAAAACTGAGTATCGTTCACTTCAATGCTAACTCGTTGCTCGCCCATATAGACTTAGTTCGTATTTACATTGAAGCAAATCCGTGCCACATTATTTCTGTTTGCGAAACGTGGCTCCATTCTTATATTCATGATGACCTAACCAAGCTCGAAAATTACTTTCTTATCCGCAACGATCGTGAGGGTAAGCAAGGAGGTGGGGTAGCCTGCTATGTGAATAATTCTCTGACGGCTAAGATCCTCGACGTCTCACCAAATCTTTTTTCAAATGCGCCGGAATTCTTAATACTGCATATTGCTTTGCCTTACAGTGAAACTATCTTATTCTCATCCATGTATCGACGACCTAAAGGTCGACTTCTTCATTCTTTTGAAATGAGCTTTGGGCGCTTTTCACCTCTATACAAAAATATCATAATCACGGGAGATTTAAACTGCAATATGCTTAGCAGTGATTACACTGCAAATTACCTTAGGAATTTTATCATTTCTCGCTCGCTTTATCTGGTGCCATCGGATGCCACTCATCACACTGCGCACAGTGACTCATGGCTAGACGTTGTTATAGTGGATGATGAAGAGAAACTCACATCATGCATGAAGTCATCTGCACCCTTCATAGCGGGGCATGACATTTTGTCTTTCTAATATGCTATTGATACTCCATCCGACAGTTTGCGTGTTGTTAAGGGGGGAAACCGGTTTATGAGGTCGAAATTTTGCTGTTTTTCATGATTTTTTTAACCAGGAAGGAATAATCACAAATTGTTTAAACTTGGAGGATATTTTATTTATGTTTTCAAGTACACTTTAAAATTTTTTCAAACGATTTCCGCCGGAAATAGTGGAGTTACCGCGTGCAGTCCATGGGCGATTGCCATCCGAGCATTTGGCTGGCGTACATCCCTGACGTCGCAATTTTTATCTGTAATCATCAGGATATTTTTGTTTTCATTAAAAACATATTTTCTAAGAATATGAACCTAATTTTGATCAAACAAATTGAAAATTGCATGTTTTTGAGGTGTTTGAACACAATGTCATGTTTTTATACTATATTTTTTCATCTTTCTTGCATAAAAAATATATTTTTAATAACAATACAATCTCCGAATTTGATTCATATTACGTGGAATTGAATAAAGAATATCTACACCAAATTTCAGAACGATTGATCAATAACTTTTTGAGCTAGAATGTACGCAAGTCGAAAAAAGTCGTTTCGAGAAAAACGCGTTTGAAATAAAATGTAGTGAAAACGAGAAATTCAAGGCAGTAATTAATTATAAAAAATGCTCACCGATTAATCAGCTATTCCAGCACCATATAGCAATCCCTCTTCTTGCTCATATGCGTCATTTTTAGCTTGCAACTCCACTTGACGAGCTATACGAGCTTCCTTCGTCTCCAATGAGCTGCGCCTATTCTGTCTCGTCACGCGCTTTCTGTCCATGCTCTCGGCATAATTGAAGCTCTGTGAGCCAACGACGAGATTTAATTCATTCATCAGCATTAGAAGGGCTGAATTTCCTTCATTGAATAATGCAGTAGCCAAGAATGTTGCAATCTCGACTATTTTTAAACCAGCATGTAGATGCTTTGGAGCCAGTCGCCAAACGGTTGAATTGAAACTTTCGTTCGCATTCTGCGTATGACCGCCTAAGCATCTCGTCAGCAGATCGTCTCTCGATAAATCTTCGTATATCGGAAGAACTTCTTTTTGAACGTCGGGGTGTAATGGGGCAGGGTGCGGTTCAGGCTCTGTTCGAAGTGTTTTAGCTTGCTGCCACTTGCACCAGCTATCTTCTCCCTCTGGACAGTTGTCGTGTTGTGGATTGTCGTCTGTGGATATCATGTGCTGAAAAGTTGCCATTATAGCCTTCTTCATGTCTTCGACGCTGTTTATATTTCTTCGAATCGCTAAGCCGTAGTACGTGCTGAGCTTTTTCACCAACGCCTCTGTCAATTTTCCTTTTCCGCCCAGTTTTTTATCTTTCCTGATGTTTCGGAGCCGAGTTCCCATCCTTTTCCGAACATGGCCTATATATTCACTTTTAACAACTTTCAGTTCATTACCGTAGGGATTCAGCAGGTAGCTGGAAAAGAAGGGCCTGGGCGACCGCTCCGTTATAATTACCGTACGCTTCTTCACAGAACCGACGGGCGGTCACTTAAGTGCTCATTGCATTCGAACTAATGAGAATTTTGCTTTGAAATTTTGACCACATATTCTTGAATAGTTATACTAACGATTCATGCAATAAAAAAAAGACGATTTTTCGATCGGTCTAAACTGGTTTCCCCCCTTAAAAAGCGCAACTTAACAAACTTTGTGGATGATGACTTCATCGCTACGGTTGGAGAGCTGTTTGTATCGCTGGCGAGTCACGATCCACCGGTCAGTATTACTTGTGAGCAACTTGATGCGCAAGTGAAGTATCTGACGGAATCACTTTGCTCGGCCTTGGATAGACATGCGCCCTATACAAACTTCAGGGTTAGAAAGCCGCCTGCTCCGTGGCTGACGGATGAACTAAAGCACAGCATCAGGCACAAGAATGAACTTTACAAGCGAGCAAAGAGAGCAAATAGTGCCCAGGGCTTTCTCCTCTATAGGGTGGTGCGAGATCGCGTTACGCTGGCTATTCGAGCAGTGAAGAATGAATTTTTCCGACTGAGGCTGAGTGCAATTGGTGACCAGAAGCGATTGTGGGCTGAGCTCAGGCACTGGGGTCTGGTTAAGTCCTCTCTCTCGTCTCCTCTGCACTTCTTCACCCCTGATGAGCTGAATACCCATTATGGTACAATCTCAGCTTCTTCTGTGCCTCTTACTGACAGTGCATTCTGTTCATTGCTAGCTAAGGTATCACTGGGGGAGTGTCGATTCGTCTTCTCATTCACGGAGGTCTCGGCAAATGGTGTTGCGCAATATCTTTGTCGGTCCGGGTCGACGTCGTTGCGTGTCGGTCTGGATGGCATTTCCAAATTTCTCATATTAAAGTCGCTCCCATTATTATCATTTCATCTAGCAGTCATCATTAATCTCTCGTTTTCACTGTCGCATTACCCGGTGCAGTGGAAGAGAGCGGGCATTCGTCCTCTTCTGAAAACTAAGGTGCCGCGATCTCCCTCGGACACTCGTCCGATTGCTAACTTATCTGAACTGTCGAAAATCTGTGAGAGGATTGTATTTGATCAAATTTCACGTTACCTTGAGGAGCATCACATTATGGACCCAATGCAGTCGGTTTATAAGCGTTCATTCAGCACCCAAACTGCTTTACTCAAGGTAACCGAAGACATTCGGCAGGGGGTTGATGAGAGGAAGCTGACAATTCTCGTTTTATTCGACTTCAGCAAGGCATTCGATACCGTTCCCTACCTGAATCTCTTGTGTAAGCTTAAATGCCTGGGATTTTCTGACTCAGTTCTTCAGTGGCTCTACTCCTATCTGTCGGGGAGATCTCAGGTCGTAATGGATGACAATGGAGGATGCTCGCGTTCGATCGTCATGTCTGCTGGTGTACCGCAAGGATCTGCCCTCGGACCGCTGCTATTCTCTCTATACATAAACGAGATCGAAGCAAGGCTGCGATACTGCGAACGCATGATTTTTGCTGATGACACGCAAATTTACTTGCACTGTACTCGGGCTGATCTAGACAGTGCGATCGACAAAATATCACATGACGCAATGATTGCTCAGTTTGCAAACTCAAATGGACTATTACTAAACGCTGCAAAATCCAAGGCGCTCATACTGGGAAGTAGAAGATATGTCTCTGGCCTCGATCTTACTACAATACCCCATATCACCATTGGTAATTCCGCATTGTTTTATCAATCTGAAGCACTGAATCTGGGTGTATGGATCTCAAATGACCTATCGTGGAATAGGCATGTCGCTTATATCTCGCAAAAAGTTCATGGGGCATTGCATAGGCTGAAACACCGCAAAGCTGCGCTGTCCGTCGAAGTCCGTACTAAGCTAGTACAGGCGCTAATCCTCCCCTATCTGGACTACTGCTGCCTGGTTTATTTGGATCTTTCGGATGCCCTTAATGTACGGCTCCAGAGACTACTAAACGAGTGTGTGCGGTTTGTATTTGACCTGCGGAGGGATGAGCCGATCACTCAATACAGGCTGAGATTAAACTGGTTATCTGTGAAAAATCGTAGGCTTTGTTTTCTGGGCGCGGTGATATATCGTACGCTCTTCCTGAGTATGCCTGAGTATATAGGGCAACTCCTGCCGAGGGAACTCCCGGATTTAAGGCGATCGGAATGACTGGTTGACCCATCCGATATTCATATTCATATCTCTAACTATCGCACGACCACGCTTCAACGCTCGTTTAGTATTGCGGCGCCGCAGTACTGGTATTCACTACCAATTGAAATACGCTCGGCGTCGTCCATTGAACTATTCAAAGAAAGACAGTATAGGTACTTGCTACAAATGGAATTGGGTGCTCCGTCTAGTTGAGGGTTTTCGGCCATTGCGACAAACTCTAGTTAGTCAAACTTGTGTTAATGTTAAGTATCATCTATGTCGTTACTATTGTGTATTCTACCATTATAATATGTACTAGGTAACTATGTTGTTACCTGTACCTTGAATTACTATTACCTTTAAGCTAAGATTTAAATGTTAACTTTTTAAGATTTAAGTATTAAGTTTACTCATTGTTTTACTACTAGCGCAAATCAAAACCGGCAACATTGCAATTGTTCGGTTTCTTATTTGTGCGTACTCTGTATTGCCCCATAGCCTGCTAGGGCATAATAAATGTATCAAATCAAATCTCCTCATCCCAAAACCACCATTCCCCATTCACCCACAATTTTCCGTGTCTCATCTTTACTACTTTCCCTTCCTTTTTTCCCTTTCTCCTATTTCTTTTATCCTCCATTGCATCCTTCTCTCCTGCCATGTCATGTCTTCCTCTATTATCTCCCTCCTTCCTCTTAAATTCCCTTTGTTCCTCATCACCTCTCTTTTCCCCTCGCCGTCCTCCATTCGCACCTCTATCATCATCTCTCTCCTTCCTCCTTTTGCTTTTCCTATCTCTTTTACTTCTGCTATTTTCGCCTATACTCCTATTCTTTCCAGTAATCTCTTCGCCGTTTCCTCCATTGTCCCCTCTCTCTTCTAGTTTCCTATCTCTTTCTTCTCCTGTCCTCCCCCCGTCGCCCCCTGTCCTTCTTTTTCCCCCTCTATTTCTATCTTTCTCATTCTCCTTTCTATTTCGTTCATTCTTTCTCTCCCTTGCTCCATTTTCTCAGCCTTCCTCTCTAATTGTCCTAATCTCTTCTCCATTCCTTCTTTTTCCCTTCTCCATCATTCTTCCCCTTTTTTTATTTCCTTCTTTATCCTTTCCATTTCCTCTTTCATTTCTCTCATTTCTTCTCTCTGCCTCTTTATCTCCTGTTTAACTCCTTGCAGCTATTTCCTCATCTCCTCCCTCATTTCTCTTAACATTGCCCCTATACTCTCCTCCTCCCCCTTTTATTCTTTGGTGATCTATAAATTCTTCTACTCTTCTGAACTGCCTCCCTTTCTTCCTCCTCTTCCACCCGCTCTCTCTTTCTTTTCCACAATTCGTTTATTCCTAGCAAATCCCCCGCACTCGCACTTCTTTCCATCCCCAGCTTCTCCGCATTCGTTTTCCTCCCCCTTTTCTTCCCCTCTTCCTCACCCCTTTTTTTCTGGTCCCATTTCCTATTTTATTTTATTTCTAATCCTTCTCTTTTTATTTTTCACTTCCGACTTTGTTTTCCTCGTCGCTCCCTTCCTTACTTACCGACTCTCTACCTTCCCTCACTCGCTCGTTTCCTACGCCTCTGGCCATTGGCGCTACGCCGTCACTCTTACCCACCACCTCGGTCGCGCCTCTACCTACTTTCCTCTCCCGTGCCTGCCTGTCTTTATTCCCCCTAATGTCTTCTAACCTCTTTCTGTTTTTCGCCTTTCTCTGTTCTGCTTGTTTTCTACCTTTCTTTCCTATTTTCACCTGCTTTTCATCCCCTGCCTTCTTCTCTTCCCTCTCTTCTTCACCACTACCTCCTTTCTTCCCTTTTTCCTCTACTTGTCTCACTTTTCACTGCTTTTCTCTCACGCACTCACTACACACGTCCTTCCATGCACGCACCGGAAACGGAAGTGCATTATACAGTAAGTCATTGGTCCAAATAATTTATCTATAACATATCGAATGCCACGCATTGGTACCATATCTTTCTACAAAAATACCATATGTGCTGTTATTTCGTCTTAGAAAAAAAAATATTTTTCGGAATGTTTTAGTTATCTCTACTGTTATATTCATTGTGCTCTGTGGTTTCACTTTCCCTCCACAATGCCGAAACGGAAATACTCATCGAGTGTTAGAAAAGTGCGTCGAATCAATACAGTGGAAAGTACCGATGAAGATGATCATACCCCCGTCGTAATTATTCTTAATCCAGAATATTCTGGTGAATCGCATTGTAATGACGATAGTGATTCATCCCTCCCTGACAATGAACGTGACGTTTCTACTGACGACGCAGATGACGTGGATTTTGACGCGACGCATCCGGTTAAATTGTACCGGAAAGTATGAGAAAATTACGATGCAAATAAAAAAAAAAACTTAGAAACTATGTATATCAATGGGTCGACGGAGAGGCCAAATACGAAGGTGATTTATCCAATACCGTCTTGTTATGGCAAAAAGAAAAAAAGATGATATTGGATAGTTCACCAACGGATTTGTTTGAAAGAAATTTGAAGAGTTTATTTGAAGAAATGAAATCCCACATAAAGTATCACAAATTATAAGATGAAGACGCCAGTGATAAGATATGGCGTGTACGTTATATCATGGAAATTTTCAATGAAAATATCAAGCGGTTCGGTTTTGTTTGTACAGCTCTTTGTGTTGATGAAATGATGCTGACATTTTATGGCCAAATCAGTTTCAAACAGTTTATCAAATCAAAGCCGATACGATTCGGCGTCAAAGAATGAGCGTTGTACAGTTCGAATGGCTACTTGTTGCACTGTGAAATTTACTGCGGTAAGAATAATAAGGACGATTTTCTAGCTTATTGTGCTCAAGGTAGCCGAGTCGCTATGCAAATTGCTTCGGACATTTTTGACCGACACTTCCCCTCGTAATATTCGCCAATATCACGTTCATTTTGACAATTTATTCAGTTGTCTAGACTTACTGGTGCATTTGAAAAAATTTAGTTTGCGAGCAACCGGCACTGTAAGAAAAAACAGAATAAAAGGGACGAATGCGATCGATGCAAAAGCTCCTAAAGATACGTTCATGGTGAAACACGATAAGAACAGTGGTATAAACTTTATTACAGTTGTTGATTCAAAACAGGTCTCTATTCTCTCTACAGCTGCTGGTATTACACCTCTTTCAAATGTGAAACGTTACAACAAGGATAACAAACAAAAAAACGCAATACCTTTTCCGAATACGTTCAAAGCTTATGATCAACATTGTAATAAAGTTATGCCAATAGTGCGATCAAAGAAATGGACATGGGTGATTGTGATGAGACTTGTTCAGGCATCGACCACCAATGCCACGGTATTATACAATTCAGCCAACGAATGTAAAGAAAAACGAGGCACGAAAAACTTTGCATTGGTAATAAGTGAACAATATCAAAATCGGTCCGACAAAAAAATAAAAAAAACATAAACTCAAAACTAAAACAGTCAAACGATCTTGCTCAACAGAGAAATGTACTGTAAGGACGCTCAAGGCGTGCGAGGACTGCGAGGCATATTTTTGTACGAAATGTTTTGATGAAATGCACAAATAAGTTTTTTCAAACATAAACAAACAAAAAATTTTAAAAAGTAAAGAAAGAACAAAAAAAAATTTTTTAAATAAAAGAAACGAAAAAAGTAAAAAATAAAAAAAAAATAAAAATATGATTCTCAATGACATGCACCTCCTCGTGAGGAGAATCGGGCAACATCGGTTAAATTTTACGATGGCAAAGCATCTTATTTATTGTTATATGGTATTGTCCGTATTTAATTTTTATAATAATTTTACACGTGTTTTCCATATAATACTGTTCATAGATCACGATTTTAAACAAATATGTTTTATTGTTTCGAATTGTTTAAACAAATTGTTTAAGCAGATTAATTTTGCAAAAATAATGTTGAATTCTTGATCAGCGACCCAAAAAACATCGAAAATCATATGCAACTTGTCACATTGAGTTTGATTCTTTAGACAATTTGTTGAAATTAATTAATTTTGCAAAAACTATGTCAAGTTCTTGATCAGCGATTCAAAAAACATCGGAAATCATACTCAATATACGAATTGATGGTAGAAGACTCGTTCCCAGGACAACATATGAGTGCTCTAAAAACGGAGAAAATTTGCTATTCTTTTTTCCGTTATTGTGCAGGTATGACGCAAGAGAAAAATATATAGAATTTTGGAAAGTTCAACAATCAAAGACACCCCTGGACGCCTTTATTGTCCGAAACAATACGATAAGGCTTCCGAAATATCGAATGAAAAAAAATGGTCACTTAAAAATTCGTGGTTTTTTATATTATTTTGTAATAATATGATATACAAAATTTGTTTAGCGCAATTTAAGTAGCGCCATTCGAAAGAGCGATGTTGAAAATAGTTGGTAAGGTATTTTACGAATTTTGTCCTCATCGATTTCATAGTGAATAATCGGATCGAATAGAGGACTTGTGGAAAGTGTTTTCTGACGTTAAAGGGTCAAGAGAACGAATCATAATCGGTAGCCGTCGTAAGGGAACGAATCAGAATAGGTTGCCCCTCTTCAGAGAACAAATGGTCATAAGTAGCCCCCGTAATCCGTGAGGGTCACACTGGGATCCAATGGACCCCAGGCAACTTTGTAGGGATTTATCGTAGAAACGTCGAATGGGAATCGAACTTGTGCTGTCATCTGTTGTTGTTTGAATCTACTACAATGTTTTCTGATCGGTGGCGATGCTCGAGATCGCGTCAGGTGTCTTACAGGCATCAAAGAGTGCGGGCGTGCATTTTCGTGGGGTCCAGTAGACGCCGTGTGACCATTGTATGGCAAATTTGAAAGAAAATTTAAAGGTTCTTTACATTGGACTGTGTCTAGGAATGTAAATAATGATGTACGAAGTGGAATTATTTTTTTACCGTCGATACAAATACGTATATGCGGACCCAGATGTCTTACAACTTTCGACCTCGAAAGGTCGCCACGTATCTCGTGGAAGAGTTTTGGGTAAAAACCGAGAAGAATACGTTCAAGAAAACGTCAAGTTGTCAAATAAAAAAAGGTGCGAGCTTTGCCACCGTACGAAGGACCAGAAACAAAAATTCAATGCTCTTCCTGCCAACGGCCGATGTGTGACGAGCACCGATTATTCCTGTGCGTTGAATGTGGTGGCCTTGAATAATTCAAACATTCTTTTTATATTATAATTGACAAACTAAATGATTTTTCTCGATAAATAAACCGCTTTTCATTGAATTTTCCATGTATAAAGCTGTCACTCCGATTTTACGCGATAGATAAAAATGCGTAACTTCAAGCTTTAGAATAAATATACTTTTTACAAGGTTCATGAAAATTATATTTTTTTGTTGAAAATATACTATTTCAAGAGTAACATCGCGTTGGTTTTTTTACCATATCGCCAAAATTAAAATGTATATATGAATTTTTAAATGAAATTTTTCATTTTTCTCGCATTTTTTTTCGGATTGCTTTTTCCCTATATTAAAATTTGTAAACAAAGGAAAACATGATTGGATTTCTTAAAAAACATATGAAATAGAATACTCGTAAAAGATTTGCGTCAATAAGTCAAGTAGAACTCAAATGGCGACAAGTTTTCGGCGTGGGGTCCATTGGACCATGTCCATGTGACCATTACGCGGCGTACAGGAAGTGTGACCATTACGGGTTAAGATATTAAATAATCATAGGTAACCCCTTACGAGAACAAATAATAATAGGTAGCCCCCTTAATAGAATAAATAATAACAGTTAGCTTCTTAAGTATGACGAACAGAAGGGAACCTATGAATTATTAATTAATAGAAGGGAGCCTCTTATAGTCATTAATGAACCTACGGCCCGCGACGTTAACATTGGGCCCATTCAGCATACGGAACAGTTGTGGGATCGCTCACTCCACAACGCTCTTTTCCGCTGAATGATTTGCTCAGTGAGCAATCGACAGTTTCATTACTCGATGACATATACTGTGACGAATTTTTCGTCCCGCCGGAGATGGCAGCCTGCAGGGGGTCGCAGGTGACCCTGGACGCCGATGAAGCGTCGAATCAACTTCACCGCGTACAATTCGGGTCGTCAGCTACCTATCTCAGAAACGGGGTTTCTCGGTGGTACACCGCGCGTCGAAGTGAAACGGCGCCTCGCCGTAAGGAGTTCGGCGGGTGCGGCGAGGGAAGCGGTGCTGCATCTTTTCGTGCCTGGTGGCAAATCACGTGAGCCAACCGTCGAGAACAGGGACGCCTGTCCGGCGAGGTGAGCTTCCCCCTTCCCCGTCGCCCGTTCCGAGCTCCATGGGGAAGGCGCGCGGTGAGGGGGGTGCGTCGTAGGGTTCGGGAGTACTCGGCTCCTAGGTGAGCTGTGCACGGCTCTCGTCGCACTCCCCCCTCCCCCGCTCGCGCCACTCGATGGCCAGCGAGGGGTATGCGGCGCGGGAGGACCAGCGAGAACCTTCAAAGAAGGGAACCGACAACGCTGCCATGGGGCATAATTGGTCAACCGGCGGTAATAAGAAAAAGTAGGGGGAGAGTGCCTATGCTAAGTACGCCGGGCGGACAATGAGGTACAGAGTTCGAGGGACTAGCGAGGCGTGAACAGCGAAGAGTGAACAACAAGCATGAGTGTACTAAAAGTAACGAATGTAGTGTGAGTGGCAACGTATCCAGCGATTCAGTAAGTCGATCCGATTTTCCTAAAGAAAGAGAGAGTAGGCAGGGACGAGGCAGCTAGGTAATTAAGTCCGGCCATAGTCATTACAAAGAAATTTAAGATGATTTGCGGTAGTCCTGGGTAGAGGAAATAAAGTAATCAAGAAAAGCCGATGTTCGATTTCGAGAAGCTGATCGCCCCTTGCCGACTCTCTACTTTCATAAAATTCTCGTCGTCGTCCGAATAATTACACGAAGATTCAGTATACCCGTGTGTGCATCGTAGGCTACGTAATGGTCGAGACGCTGGCGTCGTGTACCACGTGCGACCGTCCTCTACCGCGGTCGCACCGTGTTGTTTACCTCTTTTGCATCGAGTCGCCGAGCCAAGTTGTATGTCATTTCCAATACATGTAAAATTATCCTAGAGTAGTAAGTTTTCTCTCGTCGCGTCGAAGCTACCTAAATTAATTATATCTTCGAGGGGGCTATCTGGCGTATTGGCTATCTACAGGGTGCTACCTAAATTATTTATCTATCTTCACGGGGGTTACCTACCACTATTGGTTATCTACAGGGTGCTACCTAAATAATTTATCTATCTTCACGGGGGTTACCTACCACTACTCACTACCTACAGGGTGTTACATAAATTATTTATTTATCTTCACGAGGGTTACCTACCACTATTGGCTACCTACAGGGTGTTACGTAGATTACCTATCTTCGAGGGGGCTATCTGGCGTTATCGGTTACCTACAGGGTGCTCCATAAAATAAGGCGTTAGCTTTGAGGGGAATCCCTGCGCATGCGTATCTACAAGGTGTTACGTAGAGTTAGTCCTTCTCTCGGATGCGGCTACCTTCCGACCAAGGGAAATAGGATAACAGCGGGACTAGGCTATCTACCGCGAGCGAGCGGTCGCCGATAAATGTATGTCACTCGATTTCCTGTATACTCGATGTTGTATAATTACCACCGTCTAATAAATTTGTTGCCCCGCTGATTGTTGGAATAGTTGGCTACGCTACCTGATTGCCCCAAAATTCTCCACGTCCACCCCCTCTACCTTACCGACCCGCAGGCGGGCTGGGCTAGCCGACGTGAAGCCCGAGACCCCTGTGCTCGCCCTCGGGGTGGAGCGGGAACGCGTAGGGGGGGGGGCCGCGGTGACGGCGAATTTAAACAAAGCCGGCCTAGGTCGGTGGTACGCGAGCGTACTTGGCGCCCGTCCGCCCCCGGTTGCCCCTGCTACGTCAGCAGGTCCCGATTCCGCCTCGCCGGAGCGGTGGAAGCTGGCGTGGACCCACTCGCGCTCCTCCTCGGGCGGGGGAACAGGAGGTTCTCGGTAGGTGCGGGGAAAACCCGTTACAATACATATGACGCACCTCCGTGAAGTTGGCCGAGTTTCGTTATTGTAACAACGCCAAACATCCTTAGTAACGGGCACGATATTTATCCTGTCAAACTATTCTACCACCTATCTGGTTATGGCTTAAGATCTAATTGGGCCGTAGTAAAAAAATATAAAAAAAAAGAGGAAGAACACAATATATGATCGACGTATTTGCTATTTCTATGTGCACAAAAGTTATAGTGACGATATGGATTTTAGAAATATATTTCTTGAATTTGTGGCTGACGACGGGCTAGGTATGAATATTATACGGAATATTATCGGTAATGTTATCCATTATCTGCATAACACCTATACCCTAGACAACGGCGAATTACAAAGACGCGAAATCTGCAATATTTTGAATTAATAATTCCGGCATATACAAACGATCAATTCAAAGAACATTTTCGAATGACTAGAAGAACTTTTGAGGTACGTAAATAATATCTTCTGTAATGCAATTGTGTGATATATAATGCAGTACATCATTATTCTTTCTTTTCAAGCATATGATTAAAGATCAAGGATAGCCAAATGTTGCTCGTTACTGTCATTGATCTTTAATAGTAATATGCCTAGTAAACACGAGCTTCACAAACTGTTGATCATTTTTTCTTTTTACTGTTTTCATTTAATAGGTATTGCTAAACGTAGTTGGAAATCATATGCAAACCGATGAACCAAACACCAATATTCCTCTTGATAAAAAGTTATTATTTACTATATGGTTGTTAAGTAAGCCAGAGTCTTTTCTGGCTGTTGGTGATCGATTTAATATTCCAACTAGCTCAGGACATAGCATATTTAAAGTAATAGTATCTTCTTTGGCAGATTAGCTGAATTGGTATAAGCGGATGGCCCGGCTCACAAGGAGAGGACAGCAGAAGCCAACCGAGTTTAGAGATGGAACTTCGCACGGTTGTAGGGGGGACTGAAACTAAGAAAACCCCAAAGAGTTAGGTGTAGATACACAGCCGTTCTTGAGATATCCGGCTCGAAAGTTTTACCGCCGCACATAAGCTTTGACGTGTAAGATCCAAACATCGAAGGGCGTAGCCGAGCAGTTAGCGATTCGGCCTACTGTTCGTACGTCCCGTCTTCCCGTCCCGTCTTCGAGTCCCTGGATGAGTGAGTTTTTTCTATTTTTTTTCTTTTTTTTCCTAGTTTACTCCAAACGAGCATACGAATCGACATTTTTAACACGTATACTAATTTGTGAGCGAAATATGAGAGAAGGAATATACCAAAATAACGGTACAACGGATTAGAAAAAAGTAGGTGTAACATAGGTTGGAGGGGATAGATCATCGAGGAAAGGGACATACAAATTTTCCTACTCGTAAAAAACAATGCAGCTGTGAAGACCACGACGCAGTATTTATCCAATGCTCTCGGTGTCGAAAATTTAAATGTTTTAATTGTTTTTATAATTCGTATCACCCTGAATATTGTAGCCGCGTACCGGCGTAAGAATATGTTTTATGTATAAATAATAAATAAAGCACGCTATCATATAGTGCGTGCAATAATCGCAGCGCCAGTAGTTAATTAATAATCTATTTTATATCCAATTAATTAAATGTAATTAATAATGACATCCATTTAATGCGATACAAAATTAGCATACGTGTTAAAAATGTCGATTCGTATGCTCGTTCGGAGTAAATTCCGAAAAAAAATAAAAAAAAATCACTCATCCGGCGACTCGAACACGGGACGTACAAACGGTAGGTCGAAGCGCTAACCGCTCGGCTACGCCTTTCGATGTTTGAATCTTACACGTCAAAGCTTATGCGCGGCGGTAAAACTTTCGAGCCGGATATCTCAAGAACGGCTGCGTATCTACACCTAGCCCTTTAGGGTTTTCCTAGTTTCGGTCCCCTCTACAACCGTGCGAAGTCCCATCTCGAAACTCGGTTGGCTTCTGCTGTCCTCTCCTTGTCAGCTTGTTCAATCGATCTATTAAAATAAGTTTGTACGAAATTGAGATTTTAAACTCGGTACACACCGACGCGTAATGCCGATCAGGTAATTAGCGCGATACGGTGTAGTATCGAGGGACGTGAGGCGCTGCTAGGGTTGGCCTTCGCGTATAGAGTTCTTAACCGATGGTTTTATGTTAACGGTTTCCGAACTCGCCGTTGCACCCACGAGACTCTAGGTACGGGAGTAAACGCGCCGCTAAGGTACGAGTGCGTTCGACCAAGGGCTAGGTCGTTTAAGACCGAGCAATCAGCTAAGACTGATTAGTGATCGGTCGATCGGCATCCTCGTTACCATGGGGCGACAGCCTCGTGGGGGTAATTGGGGGGGGGGGGGGGGGGCAAGTTCAATGCTCGATTTGGAAATTGGTCCTGTACTCATCCTGTATAATGTTATATTTATTCGCAGAACGTTCACGTAGCATACGAAATGTCGTAGGGGCAATTGATGGGCACCATATACAATTAAAACAGCCAATTGGAAATGCAAACGACTATTTCAACAGAAATCGCGACCATTTGATTAGAGACAACGCATATCCATTAATGTATAATTTAATGATCCCATATCGAGATAATGGGCATCTTCCTGCATGTTCAGAAACGTGCGTAGTGTCTGAATCCATGCGAGAGGTCAGCAGGTCTCGGCCTTTCACTCTTGTGTGGACTCGGCCGTACTCGCGCGTAACGAGATCTCCTCCCACCTATCAATCGATGAGCGAGATCGATTTCCGGCATCGCCACTTCTAGTTCGGCTTCCATTAGCAAAGGTTTTCAACGCGCGCTTCTAACACGTTCTTCATTAACCATAATTCGACTTCGGCTATTCCTTCGATTTCTTTCTTGTGATTCTGTGGACAATTATTTTCCACCGGCTATCCTTCTGTTTCTGCTAATTGATCGTGGTGAAATTCTATGCAATCTCTTATAACGACAACGGCTTTTCTAAACGGACTAATTCTAACGGTCACGCGGTCGCGAGTTACGCTGCCGCCATTAATCGGCTCGCACGCCGGTACATCATCATTTTGTATTTTACAGTATTATAATAAACATTGTTATATTCTTTTGTTAATTCTTCCGGTCTCTTCGTTTCTTTATTTCGCAAGTTCACCCATTCACTGTGCTTCTCCGTTCCCTCACTTCACCTAAACCAGATCCCGGGTCTGCTCCCACCTTTGCAGACACCTGCTGACCTCTCGCATGGACTCGCGACATTACGCACGTTTCCGAACAAGTTCAAATAGTGATCGTATATGCAATATTTTTAAAAGAATACCCAACTAAAACAAAACCTTTTGTTACTTGTATTTATAAACAAACTTATAATAATTTATTATTAATTTTGGACGCATGTTAACAACGAAAAGGTATACAACTTTATTCATAATAATTAAAAAGAGATTGTATACTTCGTAAAGTTGTACAATATCTCCCCTGCACCCGGCTCGTCCCAAAGGCAGCCGTCCCCACGGGCAGGCCAAAAACAAGGCAAGTAGGTAATATTATTTTATTTTCCCTTCCTTTTTCCCTAAATTATTGTAAGGCCCGTGCAACACTTCGTCAAGAGGACCGACCCAGCAGCCCCGAAGACATCGCCACTGCATCGCCACCGTCAGCATCACGACCGTCCCCGCTATCACACACGCCACAATGAAAAGGGAAAAATACAGAAACTCGCACTACTCGCACATAATACACTCCGTCATCTATCAAGAGGAATCGCCCGTCCGTCCCCGCCCCGAAGCCATCCATCGGCTGAGCGGCGAAGAAGAAGCGAAGATGGCAGCAGCGCACGGCGAATCCCAAAAATTGCGATTACCCGCAATTATCAAATCCCGTTCAAAATTATTCCTAATATACCGACTGACCTAATTACCTGCCCGTCTCGATAGATCCCGCCGCGATGATCAAAAATCGATCATACGCCTGACCCTTCCCCTATCGACCCGTGACGCTGCTGCCCCAATGATCGAGCGCGCTAATTAGCGAAGAAGGAAGACGAACCTTTGCGACGAGCCGCCGGATAGGCAACATTAGCGTGAGAAATATAGAATTTTGCGGGAGAGAATTGGCGAAACAAAGAAAGGTGTAGAAGTTGAAAGAATTCGAGTGCAAGTGCGAAGAGAGAGTGTGCGAGGATAAGGAGAGAAGACAAGACGAGGAAGGACCTTGCAACGAACGTAAGTGTTTGCACGGGTCAACCTTATCGGCGCAGCCATTCGCAAATTTTTCTACTCCCCTTTTTATTTGATTGAATAAAGCATCCCCCCCCCTTTCTTATTGCTTGCGTCTACCCCTTGCGTTTTGGCCTCAGTTTTTGTTCATTAAAAAAACGTGTGGGACGGCTGTAAAATTTATAGGAAGAGTCTTTACGAATATCGAGATAATAAGAGTAACGGTCATCCGGCCGCCTGACCCCTCCCTTCCCCCTTTACCTCTTACCCATATCGACGTCGAGAACATTCGATCGCGCGAGTCGCGCGACCGAGATACACACGACCGACCTTCCTTGGCACAGCCGACTCCCAAACCAAAACATCTCTCCTGCTTCCCGCCTGCCTCTGTCCCTGCGACAGGCCGAGTTACTCTTAAAGAGAAGACGAATACGTGTCTGAGCATAAAATTATAGCAAGTGGTAATTATTAAGAGGCTGTTGAGTCGGCGAACCTCCCCTGAGATCCCTTTCTCGATTGACCCTTTCCCTTATCTTCACGCTAGCCCTTCCCTTCAGTCCAGTTATAGAGTTTGTTTTTTTTTGTATTATTTTTGTTCATTTTTTTATTTAAAAATTAATTGGCACCCAAAATTTTAAGAAATTTTTGTTATCATATTATTTGCCCCGCAGATAGTCCGCTGTTAAGATATCGACAGAATAAAAGTTGTTATTTGTAGTGGATAATTATTACGTTTTTTGTTGTTATTTCTTATTACCCTAAAAATTCCCTTACCCCCCCCCCCCCCCTTCGGCGTGACAAGTTATAAAAAACGGTTAAATATTTTTTTTTTTATTTTCAAAAATTAAAAATAGATAGTAATTATGGACAGCTCACGATCTACCCAGGCTTAAAAGTTGTTAAATTGATAGAAGTTTAAAATACCAAATTTAAAAAAAATCAAAATATGCACTCACTTTACAAAGAAAGATTTAAAGTTTAAAACTTAAAAATCACATTCAAAAACGAAAAGTTCAAAAAAAAGGTTCACCTACTATTGGCCTACTATTGAAGAAGTTATGAGCTAAATACCCGAAAAAGACCAATTTTTAGAAAGTTCGATATCTTCTGAACGGGTAATCAAAAAAACCTCAAAATTCACTACGAAGAGTTTTTCGATGGGCCCTAAAAATTATCAAAAAAATTGAGAAAATAAAGAAAAGAATTTTGAAACTTGTCCGTTTGTCGTGGAACACCCCATATATACACTACCGGCAGAAAGTTTCCGGACAAAAGTTGAAAACAGTGCCGGAACGTTTGTTTATGCCATTTCGCCGGTAGTTGGCCTAGGCCAATTTAACCAACGCCATTTTAAAGAGCAGAGATTTGCCTTCATTTTAATTTTTTTTTTTAAGTTTGCCATTTGTTTTACAAACGGCATCCAGTTTTGAAAACGACAATTTTTGGTCGTTAATTTGTTCTTTTGCAAGTGGACCATCATTGCAGTAAAAAAATTTTTAACGAATTTCTTTCACCATACTCATAAAGAGGGAAGTCTAAGCTTCAAGTTTATTTTTTAGAAAATTGTCTACGATTTGGTTTTCAAAGATATGTCGTTCTTTGAGAAAAAAGAGACAATTTGAAAATTGCTCCATAGGACGAAAATGATGAGATTTACAACAAAACCTCAAGATGGCAAAAAGTTGTATTACTTCTTGCTGAGTTCAGGAGAATTTTTTCCGATTTTTTTTCCGAAATTTTGTTTCCACCTATTTCCGGTCAGTTAATCGAACGGACCGGAAATGGGTGAACAAGAAATTTCAAAAAGTAGCATACGGAAAAAATGTCGATTCGTATGCTCGTTCGGAGCAAATTAGGAACAAAACAAACAAAAAAAATCACTCATCCGGGGAGTCGAACAGGGGACACACCGATGGTATGCCGGAGCACTGACCGCTCGGCTACGCGATTCCATATTTGGATCTTACACATCAAAGCTTACGTGCAGCCGGCAAAACTTTCGAACCGGATATCTCAAGAACGACTGCGTATATACACCTAGCCTTTTGTGGTTTTCTTAGTTTCAGTCCCCCTACGACTCTACAAAGTCGCATCGCTAAACTCGGTTGACCTCTGCTATACTTTCCTCCTATGTGAGAGAGAGAGAGAGAGAGTGCTGCCGGGCTGTGTGAGCGGTAAAGAGTGGTGTGACACGCCTATAGTGTAAGGACTGCGACAATTGAATTGTAGCAAGGACTGTGTGATCCGCCAATAAAGAAAAATTGTGAACCCTAAAAAGTGTATATTTAATAAGCTGTTGTCCTATTATACATAGGTAGGTAATCAGGAATGTTTTAACCTCTATCGCTATTAATCGAACAATGATCCTTAACTGCTACATTTTTAATAACAATAGTAATTAAAGGTTTTATTTACCTCTATGAAAAATACTTTTAAAATTGTGCAATTTTTAAAAATACCTATATAAAAATATTATCTCTAATTCACATTTTAATTGACTGTAAGAGTCATTTCATAAACAAAAATATATATTTATGATTTAATTGATAATTTTAACCCGTAATGGTCACACTTCCTGTACGCCGTGTAATGGTCACATGAGGCCCAATGGACCCCACGCCAAAAACTTATCACCATTTGAGTTCTACTTGACTTATTGTCGCAAATCTTGCACGAGCATTCTATTTCATATGATTTGTAAGTAATCCAATCATTTTTTCCTTCGTTTACAAATTTTGATATGGAGAAAAATCAATCCGAAAAAAATGCGAAGAAACGAAAAAGTGCATTAAAAAGTTCATATACATTATAATTTTTGCGATATGGTAAAAAAACCAACGCCATGTTACTCTTAAAGTAGTTTATTTTCATGAAAAAAATAAAATTTTCATGAACCTTGAAAAAAGTATATTTATTCTAAAGTTTGAAGTAACGCATTTTTATCAATCGCGTAAAATCGGAGGGAAAGGTTTATACATGGTAAATTCAATGAAAAACGGTTTATTTATCTAGAAAAAACATTTATCATATATCCAGGTAGGAAGAGCATTGAATTTTTGTTTCCGGTCCTTCGTACGCTGGCAAAGCTCGCACCTTTTGTTTATTTGACAACTTGACGTTTTCTTGAAAATATTCTTCTTGGTTTTTACCCAAAACTCTTTCACGAGATACGTGGCGGCCGTTCGAGGTCGAAAGTTGTAAGACATATGTGTCCGCATATAAGTATTTATATCGACAGTTAAAAAGTAATTCCACTTCGTTCATCATTACTTACGTTCCTAGACACAGCCCAATGCAAACAACCTTTAAATTTTCTTTGAAATTTGCCACACAATGGTCACACGGGGTCTACTGGACCCCACGCAAATGCACGTCCGCACTCTTTGATGCCTGCAAGACACGTGGCGCGATCTCGAGCATCGCCACCGGTCGGAAAATATTGTAGTAGGTTCAAACAACAACTGATGACAGCACAAGTTCGATTCTTGTAGTGCTTCTGTCACCACTTTGTTACGTAAAAACTCTTTATTGAAAAACCCTAGGAGATTCTCTGTACCTCTTTTTAGCGGGAACATAGGTCGAAGAAGTTCGTTATCGTAAAGTACTAAAATACAAGAATAGTAAACTTATAACTAGAAAAAGATCACAGCGCCACATCTGTGGCGAAGGCGAACTAGATGTTCTTTTGGCGTTGGTGGGGTCGGCGGTGCTTTTACCGACGGTGCGTGTGCCTCTACATTCTCATTCAACGTTTCTACGATAAATCCCTACAAAGTTGTCTGGGGTCCATGGGAACCCAGTGTGACCATTACGGGTTAAAACAATTTTTAAAAAAGTTACACAAGGTAGAATCGAACCCGGATCGTCGGCGTGGCCAGCGAGTTCGTTACAAACCTATCCACTTCGCTTTGCTGTCATGGTGTAGAAAAAAAACGGCATTTTCATATAAAATGAGAGGTATAAGCATAGAAACGAATTTTAAATGCGTGGCATCAAGTCCTTCAATACAATACAAAAACTCGAAATTCGTTGAAGCTCTCGCAAAGGTCCCCGACCGACCTTCACTCTATCTTGCCCACTCTTATTGTATTTCAAAATGTACAGTAAAATGCGTACATTCGCATTCGAATGCGAGGGAGATAGACGTATCTTACGTCCCTTACCCAAGTGGTGCTCCTGCCCAGAAAAAGAGCGACGTTCTTTTACGTATATATATTCATGCGTTTTTGATCCTTTATTTTTAAAGATACGAAGATAAACGTACAATACTTTTTATATTTTTTACACGTCGAATAAATTTGTTTGACATATTTTTCGATAAAGTTATTACGATACAGATTTTTTTACATTAAAACCCGCTTTTAAACAATTTCCTATCATCTGGTGGCAAAATTATTATTACCATTCAATTCAACGATATCCAATTACCCTTATACCAATTCTGCATATATGTACTTCCAAGAAAGTCGTTCATTTCGGGCTTATTGATTGGCCTACAATAAACCGATTCATGCGTCTGCTAGAATGAAGATATCAATTAAGATTAGGGACCGATCGGCTGATCGGGATTCTCCATAATTCACGGGGAAAGCACTGTGGGGCCTTCGTGCGAGTGAATAAGAATGTTGGGTTGCGAAATAGGGATGCAGATCAGAATTGTGAAATGAGAGTGCTGGTTAGTCACCTTGTGACATTGATTTACAAGAAGTGTGTCCGAACTTGACATCACAACGTTTTATCTAGATTCACTGTATATGTAGGCCTTGAATAGAAATGGGAGTCACAAAAATGGAGGGTCCAGATGGTGAATCATTAGTTAGTTAACAACATTTTAATCGCCGACCGGTCTTACATAAGTCTTTTATATGAATATAATTTCTAGCAGAGGTTGTCGCAGCGGCAAGAGTTGGGGTTTGCAATGCGAGAATCGCGTGGACTTAGTCCCCAAGCGAGATTTTTTTTCTCTAGGTTACCAGTTTTCTGAAAATCTGGAGCTCTCACTTTCGTCACTTTCATATCTAGCCAAGCCCTATATATACTGTGAATTCAGACGAAATCGGTATGTCAAGTTAGGGCAGGCCCCGTCTAAGATAGCTCAAAAAGTAAATGTGATAATATTAAGTACACATGGATTATAGATGATGTGAAAAAAACAAACAATAAAGGAAGCAAAGGGAAAACATTCGACATTAAAATGGAACATAACAATGTAATTAAGATACATTTTTTAAATTATATTTTCAACCACTTTTATGTTTCTCTATATCATGCTCTGTCCATTGCAGGTACAAACAAAGTCTAATATAGTACAATCGGGTATGAACAAAAACAATCGAAGGTAGCGAAAATAATTATGTTTCTTCAAGTCACTATGCAATTTCGAATAGCCACTTTTAATTTGAAATAATTCTAAATTCAAAGAGTTTATGGTGGTTTGATATAAAACTCACTGAGGTATTACTAATATTATTTCCCTTTCTACTTACCTGAAGTTGGTCTAGGCACAGTACTCCATATAGCCTTGAATCCTTGATACTCAATTGTATCATCACTACGAAAGCGGAGCCAAAGATATCTTGACTTTGAAATTATCTCTGGTGGAAATTGTTTATCGCAAAATACTCCAAGTAGAGTTGAGAAGCCATATTGACCGTCTCGTACTTCCAGATAGTCGAAACGACACTCTCCAACTTTCTCATTTACCGGCATCATCGGCTCGAGTTCGAAGTGATCACGAAAATCCAGTTTTAGAAGCATTCCTTTTTCCGCTATAATAAACAAAGACAGCATATTAATTTCAACAAACATTTTAATGCGGCATAATATGTATAAAAAATAATATACCGGAGTGCATAGTAAGTTATGTGAAATAAATTTTATCGTATATTTATTAATCGTTGGGATGAAATAGAAATGGTTATTTTAAGATGTAAGCTAATAGTACGATTTTTTTATTTTAAGAAAGAAGAGTTGTCTTTATTTAAGTTATCGGACTTTGCCGTGGCTACCACACACGAAGCCGACTATAGAGTTTTACAATGCGTATAACGTCCTTTGTCTCTCACTACAGGTCGCAGCTACTAATGTCTAAGCACAGGCTACCTATGGGCACAGAGTTCACACAGTCAGACTCTCTTTTAATTTGATACAGATCCAGCACACTCAGTTATTTGCTTCCACTCAGCTGAGATCGCACATAGGTTGCTCCACATAGCACGTAGTCCTCTCTTCTACATACACAGCTATTCGGACCGCCTAATTCTCAATCGATTCCATTCACACCGCTCACGTAGCTCTCTCAGACTAGACTGGCTCTGCCTCGTGGTTACCGGTCATCGCCTTTCGGTTCACAATATGGCGGCCATTCGAAAGCGCGGTCTCATGGCGCTCTCGGCGCCATTATTGTCCGGTGTCGCGCGCCGTCTACTCTTTTCGGCGGGAGATTTGAATGGATGTCGCGAGGCTCTAACAGTTACAAAAAATTGTATTGTAAGTCGTATTGCAATTCCGAGAGGTTGGTCACTCGCAGATTCGGAGGCACAACGATTTCCGAAAGGAATTGAATCTTTGCGATTTCCACTGGGATTCCAGAGAGTTCCGAATCAATAAGATAACCGACGATTTTACGCAATTTCTGCTGATTCCAACGATTTCCAGTGATTTCCGAATTTTATAAATGCGTGATTTCTGGCCGGTCTATAGAAAAACTTTGATAAATGCTTGCTTGCTTGGAGAAGGGACGAACAATGCCCAGCGATTCCCGAAATCAAACGATTTCTTTATGATTCCCAATGAATTATTATACATTTGTGGAAATCACGAGGAAATCAGGAATAATCATTCGACTTCAGCGATTTCCCGCGATTTTTAGTGATTCCTAGCCTGGTTTCAGATGAAATCGTTCACTGATTTCTCAAGTGACCAACGCCTCGCGTAATTCGTAATAAGGATTCCATTTATTGTTTTTTTTCAAAGCTAACAATTTTATTTTCATAATGTACACTCCATCAAACACTAAACATAAAAAATTAACTTTGCATGCAAATTAGCTCAAGGCGAGTCGAACCCTCGCCTAGCGATATAGTAGGCCGGGGCTTTGTCGCTTGAACTTTCGCCGCTTTTGGTCATATGAGATGCCCTGTATGAGACCATTCATTTTTTAAATCGTAATTGCAAATATCCCATTAACTAAAGTACGACAGGATGAAAGCCCGAAGGGTTTTTATATGGGGGCAGATATATAAGCTATATGTGGAAATTTATAAAAAAGCCGACCTTACACTGACTAAATTGTTCCTAACTATAAAATGAGTAGTTCATTTGTCATCATTATTTTAATGATATATATCTATGCTCATTATCAACAGATCCGGTATCGCATATAAAGGTAAGATTTTGGGAAGGAACCTAGGCAGAAGCTGCAACTGAAGAGAACACCGAATAAGAACACAATTCTAGATTGAGTCTTCTGAATACACATCGGCAAAACAATATGAGTTAAAATAAAATACCCAAAAATAACACAGGGTTACAATAATATGCGTGAAAGAAGTAGGGACAATATAAGATAGAAATCAGGCTTCATACTGGCGGTAATGAAAATCGTTTGTTAC
The DNA here is from genome assembly GCA_964007305.1 of Netelia melanura. NCBI lineage: Eukaryota > Metazoa > Arthropoda > Insecta > Hymenoptera > Ichneumonidae > Netelia > Netelia melanura. The sequence continues at coordinate 25,155,105 of OZ023255.1, forward strand.
TGCTTACAAAAACAGAAACTCGTAACCATTTAGCACGACCCAAACTATATATCTGTTTCGAGAGACCTTTTGAACAGTTTCATGAAGCTTTAAACAACTACACATAACACACGAATTGGCCAACGAAAAAACTTTTCCATTCATGTCTGTTCGCCGAGTAAACCAAAGTACATTGTTTGCTAAATAATTTGATAACGTTGCACAATATTTTGGATTGAACACTACTACCCTCCAATACTTACGAAAAATGAAATGTAATATTATAATGAAATTTGAGACCAGATATTCATAAATTGGATTCTAACCTTGTACGGTTATAGTCGTCGGGATATACTAACAACCGGACGTGTCTCAGTGATAACTAATCTCAAGAATTAAATAGGTACATGGAGTACGATTACGAACAAATAAGCAAAAGAGAAGGATTTGCAACCGTATAATTGTGCACATTTGTAAATTTTAAAGAAGACAACCATTCAATAAGATACAGAGCATTTCAACTCAAAATCACAATAAGGCACTCATCTATTTATCTATGAAAATAAACAATTATCATTCGAACCTTTATCTTTCTACTAGCTTTTAGCCTCTCAGCCTCACAGAAAATCTCCTGGTCATAAAATTTATTGTTATTATGGATATTAGTAACCATAGAGATAAGCCATCGGAGGCTACATATGAGCAACGGATTCAGAGGACTTTACTATAGGAGGAATATGCCTATGTTTCGGTTGAAGGGAGAACTTGAGTCCACCACTGTAGTTCGGTCCCCATGTTACTCTCGTCGCTGGTGTCGCTATAAGAATACGTTAGGTCATACATGCGCGTTCACATAAGAGGGACCTCGGTGTCCTCTCACCGACCACGTACGAGCAAGCACATGTTACATTCCATCTCACTTTTTCTAATGCGACGTATAACCTACAGGACTCTCGCCACCTTTCTCTTTTTCTAAACTACTACTGTCGTATCCCACTGATTCGACATTATATAATAATAGTCCTAAGAATGTTGTTACGTCCGAGTAACATTAAAGAATTGTTCCATTTTTTAGTTTAGCAATGGCCAACTAGTTCGATTTAGATATTAATTAATAGTTTTTATTTAATTCGTCCGATGTAAGAATTTAATTACAAATTTGATTCTTTTTAGCTGCTATTCGATTTGATTGGTACTGCAACTGAAAAGACCTCGAAGATATTTTACAGTACAGTAGTCGTACTTATTGTCCCATAATTATCCGCTATACTCTGAAGTTATGTTTCCGAGATAATTATTGCGTTCACGGGAATGACGTTTCCCCATTAAAACAGTGATTAGTAGAGGAAACGAGTGAATGTTTAGACTACGCCGACCTCAGGGTTTAGAGGAATAGCTAGTTCGCGATCGTTCGCTCAACAGACTGTATTTTTATAGACAAGGATAAGAGTTCGGGGTGGCCCACGCAGATCAGTGGCTGGTCAGTGGATATGCGAGTTCGCAATAGACCGTGTAATCCTTGAGTTTATATAAGACAAGTAATATCCGACGGGTTCGCAGTGGCCCGCGCAGCACCAAAAGTATTTGTTCAATTTACTTTACTTTTTACGAGTAAATTTCGGTCTCATATACAAAATCTTTCTACTGCTCCGAATCTAGATACTGCCGCAAACCCTCTTTCGAACATTGCGTGCATGTTTAGAAGGTTACTTGTGTGGGTTATAATTCAATGGAAATGTACAAAAATATGACTGATTTCTTAACAAAGACAAAAGAGCAGCGTCAATTTTTTGTAGGTTCTTTGGACCACCTTTTTAAATTTTAAGAACATGTTCCTATGCTCTTAAAATTTAGAAATATTAGGATGTTTTTTTTAGCAACCAGAGATTTAAAAAAAACTGTTTATTTAATTTTTATTTTTTGTTGTTACGCGTTTTATAGAAAAATGCTTCCTAGAAAAGTTCTGCGCCATGAGTTTTTCTACAAAAAGAGTCATATGTAAATATCACGCGATATTGTTAGTTTAGAGGTAAATTGCAATTAAAAAGAATTTATCTGTTTTGTTTGGAGCATCCGCTACCAGTCATTTATCAACATACCATTCCAACACTCAAATATCATCTAGGAACAACTATTCTCAAGAGATACACGAACAATTTATCGATCTATGTTATATAGTTTAGCAACAATCTCCGATCTGCAAAAATTCGCAGTTTTTAAGTTACAGCTATTACAGAAGACTAACGTGGGAACAAAATTCAGGAAGTGTCTTTCAACATGTACATTCAGGATTTAACTTAAAAAACAATTTTGTGAAAAAAAACTCCATTTTTCGAGGATATAAAATTTTAGCTTCTAAACAAATAGAAATATCGCTTTAAATTATGAAGCTAATTGAACTATTCTTTCAGATTATGATGCGCTTGTGCAAGACACACAATATAAAAAAAGTCTCAATATGTTCATTACAAGCCAAGATATCGATGTTGATACGTATTTTCGATTTATTATTAGTGTAATAAAAATTTATCGCAAAATTCAAGTTGCAGAGCCTTGTCAACATTTTTGGGTATACGATTCAATATTATACTAAGCCATTGGAGTGTTCGCTTGATTGCGGGTACTGATCTAATTCGATAGCTTGCTCGCGGGCCAGCGAGCAGCGCCGACCGCGTAGCCGGGCGGCGGTAGTGGGGGTACCGCCTCTCGCGCCGCGGCACTCTTCAATCAACTTGGCTAACAACTTCAAAAGCTCTTTTATAAATTGTCGTAGAGAGTTGTTTTTTTTAATCTGCTTATTTATTTCTCACGAACTTGGAAATGATCTTGAAAATCAAGTTTTTCTAGTTGTTGCCCCAATAACTATTATTGGCCGGATGTGCTATCTGTTGGCCGCGCGCCTCAGGGATTTTTATCGGCGTGGATCGTTGTGGACGGTCAGCGAGTATTATTATCATCACTACCATCGCGCGGTTGCTTATTGACCATGCGTGCGTGGTAGATCTATATCGGCATCTATCGGTCACCTTCTCAATATTACGTCATTGCCAACTGATTAAGTGATCGGTGCTTGTAGGAGCAGCGTTATCTCCACATCGCCGTACGTATGTCTAGGCAGTGCTGTAGATGTAACTGAAGTATCGCGGCAAACCCGACAGTCTGCTCTTTCTGCTCGCGTCCATTTCACCCGGGGTGCGTAAAATATTATTTGAGTTTAAACACGGTCAATGTGTGATGAAGAACTCAATTTTCCTCTATGAACGATCAGTCCTTAACTCCGTCTATATCTTCTGAGTTAGCGCATTTTGGTGAGGATACGAGGACTAACAATGCGCTCGGCTTCATTATGCACAGAATAGTTCGAGATCGCGTGATATTAGCCATCAGAAAGGCGAAGAATAACTGTATGCTAGCAAAGCTCGATTCTATAAGAGATACAAAACGTATGTGGATTGAGCTAAAACACTTAGGTTTGGTGAAATCATCCTTCACTTTTTTTCTCCGAATGAACTAAATTGATATTACAGTACTATCTCAGCATCTTCATCGGCGATCAATGGTGACCTATTTAGGGAAGTTGTTGATGGAATCTCCGAGTAGAGATGACACCGTTTCCTTCTCATTCTTCACTATGACTAAATTAGCAGTACGGAGACAGCTTCGCCGCTCAGCATGTACGTTGCTTAGTTCTAGTTCGAATGGTGTTTCTTTTTTTATCATCTCGAAATCACAGCCGCTGTTGGTCACGCATGTGGTTAGCATCTTTAACCTCTCGATCCAACTTTCATATTTTCCAGATATATGAAAGCTAGCCTTCATACAGCCACTTCTGAAAATTAAAACCCCTACGTCGCCTTCTGACACTCGACCAATAGCAAATTTACCCGAGTTATCTAAATTGTTTGAAAGGATCATTTTCATTCAAATCACGCGCTATTTGGAGATACAATTTATTGGACCCGAGGCAATCGGTTTACCGTTGTGCTTTTAGTGTGCAAACAGCATTTCTAAGGGTAACTGGCGACATACGACACGGAGTGGATGAGAGGAAGTTAACCATCCTTGTTCTATTCGACTTCAGTAAGGCATTCGATACAATACTACATCTAAACCTTCTCAAGAAGCTAAAACTGTTTGGTTTTACGGAGTCAGTTCTGAGATGGTTATATTTCTCCTTGAAGGGTCGCTCACAGGTAGTCATTGATGAAAAAGGAAATTTTTCGGATCGAGCATGTATGTTGGCAAGTATGCCGCAAGGTTCTGTCCTTGGACTACTTCTGTTCTCATTATATATTAATGATATTGCAACAAACCTACTTCACTGAAGCCGTATGATATTTGCTAACGATACGCAGATTTATTATCAGTGTCTAGCAGCTGAGCTAATCATAGCGATTGGCAAAGTATCACAAGACGTAAATACCATCGCCCAGTTTGCTATTATGAACGGGTTGACGCTCAATGTATATAAATTAAGGCACTCATTATCGGTGGCAGAGCATATGTAAATAGAATAGAACTATCGAAAATCTCAGCCATTAATATCGATGCTTCTTCAGTGCGTTTTGTCACTGAAGCGCGGAATTTGGGTGTCATCATAACAGCGAACCTATCATGGGATAAGCACGTCTATGGCATCGCCCAAAGAGTACATCCCTGTACAAATTAAAACATAACAAGGGTTCTCTCTCCACTGACGTAATTATAATCTGACCGAGCCCAAAATCTAAGGCTGCAAAGACTGTTCAACTGCTGCATAAGATTTATTTTTAATTTACGGCGGGATGTATCAATTTCGGCGTATCGGCACAGGCCAAATTGGCTATCGGTGAAAATCCGACGGCAATACTTTTTAGGCATTACTGTCTACCGTGCGATATTTATGGGAGTACCACAATATATAAGCGGTCTGCTACCGAGAGCAGCCTCCGATGTGCGTCGGTCGGATAGACGCGCGCATCAAATGATTTCCCATATTCCGAGCCACCGCACAGAAACGTTTCGTCGCCCTCATTCAATTACTGCAGCAAGATTCTGGCACTCTCTGTCGGATGAAACTCGGTCGGCAGCGTCGATCGAGACATTTAACAAGATGGGAAAAAATAGATAGGATTAATCGAGTGCTAAGAGAGCATATTTAGAGGAATGTAAATATTACATTAATGAACGGCATACATAATAGCTGAGAAAGCTAAATAAATAATTCATATATTCCTCTCCCGCTCTCTTTTTCGCCCCCTCTCCGTCTTTCCATCTCGCCTCTTCCTCTCCCTCTCTTGCTCTGCCCCCCCCCCTCCTCTCTCTCTCTCCTTCTTGCTCTGTTTCCCTATACGTACGTTACTCAGACTTACCATTCACTCCTCGCAAAACGCATTTTTCTGCTGTGATCCTACCCACGGGTTTTTATGGCACTAGTCTGAAAGTATGCACATAAACGCTTTTCATCAATAATTCCTTGCAACCTCTCTCTTACTTGGCTGATTTTTAAGAAATGGATGAATAAGCGCTGTCACATTTTCTAACCTAATTCGTACATCTACCGGTCGGCTAAGACGCTCGTACTCTCTCCGTCGGAACGCGCCGGCTTCGTGCCCATGCTCACATCATCACGCGTAGGGAGCCTTCCATATCAACGCTTTTTCGCTCTGGGTGTGTAAGAGGTCATCATAATTACCGCGCATCGCATAGATGCTTCACTCGCTATACCTGCCGTCGTACGCGTCACTGCTAGTACGGCGCTACATCTATATTGAAGCAGCCGCACGTACGACACTTCTTTCTATAGTCGATAACGCGATAGCTCCTTATCACTGCACGCATGCTCATATTGTGCCATATATATTGCAGAGTGATTGCGAATAATCGGTCCATTTATTCTCATTGCAAGCGTGCGTTTCATCCAGGGTGCGTGAAATATCATTGTAATGATATGTGTTCTTATAACACGCTTCGGAAGAACGATTTTCCACCAAAGATTTGAAAATCGTGTGGAAAATGGAGGGGATGACGAGAGACCTTCTCTCAGTGGCCACAAACTATTAGCTAGTCAACGAGTCAAGCGAAGCGATCAGAAGTCCTGCGATACAGATAACACCGAATATACTGAAAATGAAGGCTATCGAAAATTCACACTCCCGGCTTTCTTTCATCTCCTTCGCATCAGAGCAAGCATAACAGATAAGTTTTTCTATCATATACATCTGAAAATAATATTATCTATTTCCATAAATACAAAATGCCAGTATATCTCAATTGCACAATCCCATCAACAATATTATTATTCCTAATTACAATGATCATAACCCGGGTAGAAATTGTAGTAGGGGCCCGCTCTGGGCGCTCTCAGGCTGCCTGACTACCCTGTTACGGCCCTCGTAAGGCAGCCCCCTAGGGCCCCGTTAGAATCGGTAACGCTTCGCTTAATACGGTCCTGATCAGGCTGCCTCATCATGGCGCTAATGGTTGGCTTAGGAGTGCCATAACAGTGCCCTACTACAATTTCTACCTGGGTTAACATAATCTAAATCAGTACACAATCTATACAACACTTGTCAAAAGATATATCTTCATCAACCCGTTATAGCGGTGATACGATGTAATGACATTCCGTGAAAATTTAAATATACAATGTACTCAATTGATTTTAGTAAAGTGTATGAGCATGGAACGTACGAGTTAAAACGTTGCAAAAAAACGATTATATCGGAACCGTAAACAAATTTCCAATATCTATTAAGAAATAATAAGATATTTCAATAGAAAACTGTAAATTCAACAAATTACGATTATCATTCATATTATTGTTTGTGATGGGTCGTTTTTTGCTTATGAAAAAAACTTTCTTCGCCTTCTTATCTTTACTCTCGCGCCCTTCCACTTGTGAGAACTGAGAACGCCGGCGTCCATCTGTGTGGAAGAGGGTGAACTAGAGGGTCCTCGCAATACTGTCGTGTCGCGCCGGAGTGGGGAGAGTGAGTGCGCTGCTCCGTTGCGAAATTCTGCTAGGGTGGTGTAAGGCGAGCGTTAATACAGCCGTGTTATGGCAAGCTTCTGATGGGCGCTATGAGGCGTTCATGAGTAGTGCGGTATTAGCGAACGCCTTTGCAGAGCCGTCTCCGGGGCACACAGATTGCCGTAATAAGGATGGCCGTAACCTTCCCTGATCAGGGCCTGATACCACATACGGCTAACCCTACAGAATTTCTACCCGGGAATCTATCTAAGACAAGCATTTTCATTTCTGTTCTTTATAAAACTTCACATTGAAAACCCTTATTAATAATAATAATAATAATAATGAATAAATAAATAAGTAAGAGGTAATAGAAACCATACAATAAATATAACATCGTGTCGGTCTGAGATCCGTTAACGACTGTTGCAAAAGCAGTCTGGTCACTATGAACTTAGGGGCTACAAATCCGTCAGCCTCGAACAAGAACACCCAGTTTCACGACGATGCTCCGGCGTCGCAGGTGTCTACCGTGACTCTTCTGAGACAGTATAACGCAGACTCACTACTTGCTGCCGAATTTCGCGCTTCGATACCGAACATTAATTCAACTCTGAGCGAGATCCCGAAGTTGGTTCGGGCCGTCTCCACACACTCGAAGAAGATCGTTTCCCTCGAGGTTAACAATGCCGTCCATACACACGAGATTGCTCAATTAAAAGCTAATTCGTGCAATGCAAGTGAGTAGGCCAACAAAATAGATAAATGAGATAGTGATAGAAGGCATTCTTGAAGCGTTAACTGAGACTTCGCGAATTTGAGCGGTAAAAGTTTTGGGAGCGTTTGGGCTTGGTCATGCTATGAGCCATATATTAGTTGGACATATTATAGTGCGTAAAACCAATGCGAATGGCGAAACCTCCGATCCAGCGGGGGCAGGAAACTGTGAGAACTGTTCTTTCTCTATCATTGTGACCTTCACAGCGGCGGCGGTGTGCGACACAATTATCAATGAACAGAAAGTAAAGCGTTACCTCAAGGTCAGCGTCGTTTTCGACAATTCTGATAAGGTTGTTCGTAAACGAGACTCTACCTGTTGAGTGCTATAAGCTATTGTGGTAGGCGAAAGCGCGCGCGGCCAAGGCGTCTTAAAAATACGTGTAGACAAAGGAAGGAACGATTTGTGCAAGAGAGGATAATAGACAACCTTCATCATTGGCTCCGAGGACGATCTGGAAAAGTTGATCTGACTGGCGAAACTGTCGGCAGCTATATCAGGCAGCATAGTACCCTCGCCGTCGTTGGAAAATGTGATCGTATCTGATTTTATCGCAGATTTGCTTCTAGGGCATATCGACCTTGTACGATTTCACTTAAAAACAAATCCGTGCCACATAATTTCGGTTTCTAAGACATAGCTTCACATGCGCATCCACGATGACCTGGTTACTATTAACGATTTCTTCTTGATACGCAATTATCGCGAAGCGGAAAAGGGGGAGGGTACTGTAGGATATAGCTTAACCAAAAAATGAATGGATGCGTGAATGCGTGTATGCGTGTGTGCGTGATCGAGTGTCGATAATGACGGTGGCGGTCGAGCAATACATTAGATTAGGCGTCCGGCGGCGTGCCGGTCGAGAACGTTCGATGGGGAGGACGGGCGAGAACGTTCGGGAAAGAGGAGAGTCGTGCGAGCGAAGTGAAGGAAGACGGATGTATGATATTTCTTTGGTTTGAATAAAGACACACTAATTTTTCTAATCCCGCAAGAAGTCACACCTCTCTCAGAATCCCAATAAAAGTAGAGAACGTTCCATAATTAACATCAACCTTTTGATTCTCTACAGTACTATTGACGATTTCTTCTTAATACGCAATGATCATGAAAACGAAAAGGGGAGAGGGGGTAGAGTTGCATGGCTAGGTGTATAACATAGTCATAACTTGGTTAGGTTTAGTGATCGTGACTTTTTTTGCTACTGTCGGCACCCTGTTTTTGTTAATAGCCATGCCTGACTATCGAATCAACTACCACGACTGCGATACAGCTTGATGCTCAAGTAGCAGTGATAACCCAATCGCTCGTCTCGGCGTTCGGTAGGCATGCACCTATTATTACGTTGAAAGAGAGGAGGTCGTCTCCTCCGTGGTTGACTGGGGATCTTAAGCAGCGTATTTCATTGTCAGATGGGGATAAGTTTTACAAGCACGTAAGAAGGATATGCAGTACTCTGGGTTTTGTGATATATTGTACGAGTATAGATCGATACGCCACCGGGTAACATTGGAGGAAGCGAAAGAAAAAAGCAAAAAATAATTTTTTATTATCAAAATTAAACTCTATAAACGACCCGAAACTGATGTGGTTTGAGCTGAATCACTGGGGTTTAGTAAAATCTTCTCTCTCTTCTCCTCTACACTTCTTAGCGACTAATGAACTAAATGCTTATTACGGAACTATCTCGGCCTCTTCATTACCCATTACACACGACCAGTTCCAGTTAATGATATCGAATACCTCGGCTGATGACAATCCCTTTTCTTTCTCACAAGTTTCGGAGGAGGTTGCCCTACGGTACCTTACAAGAACATCACTTTGATGTCCCCCTTTGATTTTGTTGAAACTTTTTTATGTGGAAGGGTATCAACAACTAAGAGACAGGTACTTTTTTATCTGTGGAAAAACGGTTTTGAGAGGTAAAACACACCCTCAAAAATGGGGAGTGTTTCATTTTTCGCTGATAACATTTTAATTGTACGAGATATAAAAAAAACATTCAAATTGCAACAATGTTTATTTTTCGTGTACTATATGCTGGCGATAACAACGATGCAGATAATAACAGATTTTACATTGTTTACTGTAAAAATTCAATTTTTTTATACGTATCTCCGAGAATTTTTAATCGATTAAGATGTAAATTTGCATAAATGTGGAGGATGGAAAACTAGTGGATACGTATTTTTGTTTTTCTTGCAAGAGGCAGTGTTACTGGCGACGTACGCTTCGAAATTTCGATCAGTAGTCCTGCGAGCACTAAACAATCAATCAGCTTAAAAATTGGCAGGTACACAGAGAATTATGGCAAAATTGGGCTCTTGGTATTTTTTATCGAAATATTAAAAAAAAATTTGCAGTTTTGTATTATCACGGGAGTAATCACAGATTTACGTATGATGCACGGATCGGATCGCAATTTCAAGAGCAAGAGCCACTCCGCAATTAAAAAACACACATTTCGGGCTTTATTTCATTAGATTTTATGCAAAATTGAATGAATAAAGGCTGATCGAAATTTTTGACAAGAAGATATCTACAATTTGACCGACATACGAAAAAAATAGTGTAGCGAAATTCGAAGAGAAGGCGCTGGCGAAATTTTCTGAAGAAACTCGTATGGTAAGCGGTGAAAGCGGAGACAAATGACGGAAAGCTTTGCCGCTATATATATACTTATATATGTTTAGCCCGCAAGGCCTTGCCTCCTCCATCACCGACTGTCGCCCGGCCGGCCTACCGCACGGATCGCGCGTATATATATTGTGACGTGATTTTCCCGACGCAGGGAAAAGTCACGGTCCCAAGGTCGTTATCGGGTTTGCCCTCGCCGCACAAACCATCGACCGCCATACGCTACCGATTCTTTAGTTTTGTACTGCCGTTATAGATGGATTTTGGAAGATGACAGTGTTGTCAATGAGATAGTTTTAGGAAGGAACGGCACGGCGTTCGATCCTGGCGAGGAGAAGAGTGCTCGACGCAACGAGTTACCCGCCAGGAAAGAACGGCCGGCGAGTACGCTCGGAAAATTGATGCAGGTCCGGCCGCAATACCGGCGCCCCGCTGTTAGGTGCATCGTGCATGAGGGGAAGCGAAGGTTTTAGGATTGCAGGCGAGAGCGGGAACCTCTCGTGCTGCCGACGTAAGTGCTCCCCTATGCACGATGACCAAGGGGATACGATTTTCGGCGTACTCGCAAGATCTCGAGTAACGTCGATAATTACGATTTCGTCGAGATAAGTATTGTGTCGAGCGAGAGGGCAGTAGCTCTCGCTGATAGATTTCAGATTTCGGCTGATTGAAAGGTGATTGGCTGAAAATCAGTAGTTACCGTGTCGCGCTCGAGACCAGAGGTGTCTCGCGAAGCATCGTAGAGAGAGCGAGGTGTCTCTGTCTCGCATACGCGCCATGCGTATGCTAAGTTCTCTCTCTACTTACGCGCTCTAGTCGTGTCTCGCTCTCTCTTACGCGTCGTGTGTAAGTCGCGCTCTCTCCCTCTACGCACTCGCTCTAGAGTCGTGGTTCGTCTCTCGCCGAGGTGAGAGGTGTAAGTTCGCGTACGCGCTATAGGGAGTTCCGTGTCGACCCGGCTCCCTATAGATGAAATAAATTCGCGTTTTCTCGAGTGCTCTCGTAAAGTAAATTAGTTCCCGTGATATACAATTTAATCTGTCGATTCCGATAATTAAATTTTAAGCTCTCGTGATGGTTATTGTGATTGGTTTTGTTGACGATTTCGTGCTCGGAAGTTTCCGTGAGTGAATTCGTAGAGTTTATGTTCTCGTTTTCCGATCGAGACTCGTTCTCTCGCGAAAAACTAACGACGTTTTGGTGCCATCTCGGAGTGACGTACCCCGACCCTCTCTACCATAATCGACAACCTGAGCGGCCGAGCGTTTCCGGTTTGTCGATCTCGCTGGCGCATCCAGATGGACCGGATTGTCACTCCGGCGAAACAAAAGTGACCCGATCCACGCAGGTAAGTCGTGTGCATGGGGGCCGGGTCGTTCCCTCCCGACCCCCAGGTTGTGCCGGTTGTCGATACCGGCGATAAAAAAAATCGACTGGCGCCCTGCCGGCATTGCGGAGGCGGCAGCGAGAGAGACGACCGAAGGTGACGATGGCGGAAGGTTCCGGAAAATCGTCACAATATATATACATAAAAGCTACGACAGCGCACGCTACATATTAAAATGCAAAATATGTACGTATTTTGATTACGCATTAGCTGTATATTCAAGAGCTATGCTAATGTCAATACAACTATCGGAAATATTCGTCGTCTATTTATTTATATATAAGTGTTACAGGCAACGTACGCTTCGAAATTTGGATCAGTAGTCCAGCAAGCAGTAAACAACCGATTAAAAATTTGAAAATACACAGAGCATGATAGCCAAAGTGTATGTTGGTATTTTTTCCCCAAAATTTTTGCCATAATTCTCTACGTACTCTCAAAACCGCTTAGTGCCGAAGTAAGTGCAGCTGGTGTTTTCGAATCGCTGGTTGCCTGCAACTGCGATGGAACTATCAGGAATATGCATCGTGTATATATATATATGTGTGCGTGCGTGCGCGTGCATGTGTGTGTACAATGAATATTCACGATAGTTGCATTGACGTTGCCATAACATAGACAACTAGCGCGCGATGCGGTTATGGGTACGCGTGTAAGAGTATATGCCGATTCCAACGGCCGCTCTCGTCGAGAGACGCGAAGCTACAATTCAAACAAACCTTACGCCCGCTATGAAAAACCGATCGAGCTGAAATTTTGACCCTACATAGACAAAGGTGCCAGAGAGTGGACCTTGGTATTTTTTCCTATAATTTAGAACTAGAAAACCCATTTTTCCGGGCTACCGTTGAGAACAAACATGTATTTTATATATAAATGACTAAATAATGAATAAACAAATATATATATGTATATATGTTGAAATGTTCAGTATTTAGACTCGAGGAAAATTAAGAGGTAGACGTAAAAAAAAATTTAATTATTCTTTATTTTGTTCTTCCGTGACTATGTTCATACAGTTCGCTTTGTAGATCGTGTCGCTCTCGGGAGTCGATTGTGATTGGTGCGTTCCACCGGCCGTGTTGTGCGATGATTGGCGCGCTCTGAGGTGAGATTTCCGTAATTTATGCGGCTGATTGGCTGCTTCCGAAATCAATGGAGATCGATGCTCCGCTGCGTGACAGCTAAGATGGCGGCGCCTTAGTGAATCGCGGATGTGTTTTTGGTGTTTGTGTAACGTTTTGCGGATTAATTCGGCATGGTAAGTCCCTTTTCGATATTTTAAGCTTGTTATTCGTGTTCTTTCGGCTTTTTCTTCCTTTTTTTAGAGCCGGCGATTGGTTTCAGCGTTTTGAGGCGGTGTGCATGGCTTGATTCTCTTTGCTAGGTGAGTCCATGCCTCGCTAATTTTATGTGTTAAATTTGTATACTGCCGTGGTTTTTCCTTTTAGGACCTGAGTCGGCGTCTCTATGCTGCGGCCGCTTTTTAATAGGTGCTGCTTGTTGTACTGCCGCTGCTGAATTTATGTTGCCGCTGCTTGTGTAGACTACCGTTGCTTAATTTGTACCTGGAGGTACCGCAATATTTGGTGAGTGTTTGATAAATTCTCTGTCTATTTTTCTCCTCTCTTGCTTCTTATAATTGTGGTGATTTCTGCTGATGGATCGCCTTGCTGTTCTCGCCTCCTTAATGTTTTCTCTAAGTGTTAAGATTTATCCCCTGCTCCTTTACGCACCTTTTACTTATTATAACTTCTGGAAATTTTAATTCCTCTACTCTCCTCGATACAAAATTTTTTTTTCCAAAAAAATTATTTACTTCAACCCTTTCTTTCCTTTTCTCCGCCAGCGAGTTGTTCTTGAGTTAGCCACCCTCGCTCTCCTTTCGGAGAGCAATGTACCGGCTTTCTTGAGAATTTCTCGCTTTTGAAGGAATTGGAAATTTCGGTACTCTTTCCTCATTTATCGCTTGCTTTTATACTGTCTTTCCTATCTTTGTAACTTTGAGAAAGTCTTCCCTCTATCTCCTTTTCCTTGAATTAACTTTTATTTTATTTCTAATTTTCTTTTTCTTTTCAGGTGCTGTTGTAGGTGGCGCCACTCAGGGCGGGAGGACGTTTCATTGTCCCTCCTGATTTTTCAGCGCGGAGCACCGCCGAGCTGCGGATGACCGATCTTCTTCCGCTGCTCAATGGTTCGCAGCGAAGGAAAATCAGAGCTCGTCCTCTTCTACTTTTCTTTTTGGCTTTATTGCTGTATTTTGCTTCTTTTTTTTTTCTTTTGCTTTGATTTATTTTCTGTATTTAATTCTGCCATTTTGATTGTTTGAATAGCATTTCTTTTTCTTTGCTTTTGTATTAATAAATTTTCTTTTCTTTTTTCTTTGGTTTGTCTTTCTATTCGTTTATTTTGTTGCTTGTTCTTTTTGTTTTGCTTTTGTTTTTCTTTTATTTGCTTTTTCTGTTCGCTGTTTTCTGATTTCGTTGCTGATTTTATTTGTCTGAATACCGCTTCTTTCTTTTTGCTTTTTCTTCTAGGATGGGGTAGGAAATTTAACATAGTCAATTTACATGAAAAAAATATCTTTATTTTAGCCTGATATCAGTGAGTCCTGGTCGGACAGTTCCCCGTCACTTTCACTCCCTGGATGCTCGATTTGGTGGTTTGGCCATATCGTGTCCCAGACAGCCGTGGATTCCTCCTCTTCTTCACTGGGGATGTACGTGGTCACGTCCTCCTCATCTTCATATTCCTCCTCGTCCACGATGTCGTATATGGGTGGTCTTGGCCTTGTTGCACCGCTCATCCCTGCCGTCCCGCGGATTTCCTCCGGCGTCAAGGGACGGCCGGCGTATTTCCGCCATCTTCTTAACTCGTCGGTCCTTGACGAGAGGTTTGGTCCCTCACTGTGCCAGCAGAACGGGTGTTTTGTTTCGTGCTCGTTGCCGCTCCTACCTTGACGGCCATTTCGCTGAAGTCTTCCACCTCGGTGTACAGTCGTCCGTATATTGCTTCTGTGCCCGTCCTCTCCCGTTCCACTGAGAGGTTCCACTTGTATTTTTGCGCTTCCTCTCTCAGATGCGCTGTGGTTTCCCAGTCGTACAGTGTTCCGTCTATGGGTTTCAGCCCGTGAACGGCGCATGGAACCGTCATCCACGGATACCCATACGTCCATATGGGTGGGTCCAGACACTCCTCCATTTGGTATGTTAATTCGAGACCGTGGTCCCCCAACCATACCTTGACCTCGTCGTCCTCCTTGTCGACCGAGATAATGTTCGCTCTCGAGAGTCTCGTGCCATCTTTGACGAGAATGCCTCTTCCGGGGTAGATTTCCTCTTCCAGGCTTGGGTACGTTTCCCCTTCCGCGTTGTTGACCCGCTCGAGGAATTTGTTGATTTCCGATACCCTCCACGGGGTATGTAAAGAAAAACTTGCTCGGGCGATATTACGCCCACTACTTCTATCTCCTCGTATTCGCCTCGAATTCCCTCAATGGGAACGTTCTTATAATTTTTCGCCGTCGTTGCTCTCTGTTCGGTTGCTAACTTTCGAATGATCGTGTAATGATATCCCGGGATACCACTTGCGAATGTTCTCGTCCGTGACCGTGAATAGTTCGAAGTCGTTGACGCAGTCCAATATTGGTAAATTTTTTTTTCCTTTCTTTGGCGTTGTTTCTGTCGTTTCTTGGCACTTTTTTTTCTTTTATTCTCTTCCCCGTTCGTGATTTTTTGTACTTTTTTCTCTCCATCCATTTTCTGCTTTCCCTTTTTCTTGCTTAACTGATGCTGAGGGTAGTTTCCTTTTCCCTCGTTTTCTTTTGGTCTTTGATTATTTTGGTTTAAGGGTTTCCACTTGCTTTTGAATTCCGCCTCCTTTTGGCTTATCTGCCCCCTATCGATTCTATCGATCTCTCTTCTCGATCATTTAACCTTCCTGATATTAGCCGCGGTCTCTCTCATCATCTGTTATCTTTCTGTTATCTTTTCTCCTTTCTTGTTCTCTGGCGTTTTTTTTTCTTGTTGTTTATTTGTTTCCGGTTCTTTTGCTCCATTATCCTCCTTATCTTTTTGCTGTGTTTCTCCCTTGTATTTTTTGAATAGGCATCCGTGAAATTTCCCTCTCTCCCGGCCTGTCGCGGGGTCCCGAAGGAGATACGTCGCGATGCCTACGCATTTGCTTATTTCATACAGGCCTTCGTATAATGGCATAAATTTCGCGGTTTTTTTCTTACTCGGATCTGAGACGTTCAGGGCCCGTACGAGCACCCTTTCACCTTTTTCAAAGGGGACCGTTGCATGCGTGTCGTTGAATCTCTCCGCTCTTCTTTCTCCTTTTCGGCGGATTCTTTCTCGGACGAGCGCAATTTTATCTTCCTGGCTTAGTTGGTCGACTTCCTCTTTGTTGAGTGCTAGTATCCACTTTCTCCAGATTCGGAAAGGTTTTCTCTTTGTGTGGAGTTCCGTTGGTGTGACTTCTGTCGTCTCATGATGTGTATCATTGATGCATGTTTCGATTACTGGTAACCAGTGAGCCCATCCGACATGATTTTCTTCTACGAACGTCCTGAAGAATCTTCCTAATTCCCGGTTTACCCGTTCGACTATATTGCCTTGCGGGTGACGGATCGATGAGAAGATGCCTTTTATTCCTTCCTTTTCTAGTTTTTCCAACCATAATTTCGACGTAAATTGCGTCCCATGGTCGAACTGGATCCTTTTCGGTTTTCCGTATTTCGGAATGTAGTCCTGGAACACCTTTCTTATAGTAGCTTCTGCGTTTGCTCGTCTGAGTGCGTACAATTTTACCAGTTTTGAGAAGGCATCGATCGTTACCAGGATATGTTTTACGCCGCCGCTGGCCGATGGCAGTGGACCAAAAAAATCGATAGATAATAGATCCCCTGGTCCTTCTGGCAGAATTGTCTGCATCTCCGCATAGTTGGTTTGATTCGGTACCTTGTTCCTTTAGCACGTGTCGCATCCCGCTAGGATTTTCCGCACCCGTTCCGTCATGTGTGGATGTGTAAAATCCTCTTCTAGGACGCGGTATGTTTTCTTCGCGCCCACGTGCCCATAGAGGGTGTGGCATTCCCTTACGATTCGTTCCAGCATTTGTTTTGGAATGACCACTTTCCATGCCCCTTTATTGTCGGTCTTTTGGAGGCATTCTTCTTTGATTCGATATCCCGTTCTCCCTTTCTTTCTCATGATTTCTTCCCATACATGCGCCAGGGCGGGGTCCTTCTTCTGTTCCTCGCCGAAAGCACGGAAGCACTCTTCCAACTCCGGATTTATTTTATGCGCCAGAACCATTGTTATCATGAGGTGGTTTTGTCTCTCTCTTTCTGTAATTTCCGGTCGACTCAACCAGTCTGCTACCAGATTTTCCCGCCCTGCGCAATGCTTCACCTCGAAATCGTACTCCTGAATCAGGAGTGCCCATCGTAACAGCCTGTCCCCCCCGAATCGACAGGTTTTTAAAAAGGTTAGTGCCTTGTGGTCCGTAATAATCTGGATTTTGGCCCCCTGAAGGTATGATCGGACTTTTTGGAGGCTCCAGACTATTGCTAGCAGTTCCTTTTCTGTGGTTGTATATCGCAGCTCGGCTCCTTTCAACGTCCGGCTTGCGAATGCTACCACTCCCGTCGCTCCTTTCTCATCTTTTTGACCTAGTACCGCCCCCAGCGCGTAACCACTGGCGTCTGTGGTCAGGATATATCCTAGTTTGGGGTCCGGGTGTCTCAGTATGATGTCTTCAATAAACAGCTTCTTCGTGTCTTCAAATGCCTTCTGTCTCCGCGTGTCCCAATTCCATCGTTCTCCTTTTCGCAGGAGTTCGATGAGGGGCACCGTTGCTGCGGCGTGTTGACTGGTGAACTTCGTGTAGAAGTTAATAAGCCCTAAGAAACCCCGAAGCTGCTTTAAGTTGTTTGGCTCTGGGAATTCCCGAATTGCCTGTATCTTCTCCGGTTGTGGCTTAATGCCGGTTGTCGTGAGGATGTGCCCAAGGAACTCTACCTGTTCCTTAAAGAATGCTGATTTTGCGAAGTTCAACGTCAGGCCGTGTTCCCGGAGCCTCCAGAATAGTATTTCCATATGTTGCACGTGTTCTGCATAAGTCTCTGAGACGCACAGGATGTCATCCACGAAGTTTAATACAAAACTCTCCAGGCCGGCAAGTGCTATGTCCAGACCTTTTATTAGGCTTGCCGTGCTGGTTTTTAATCCAAACGGAGTCACAGTAAATTGGTAGCATTTTCCTTCGTGGAGAAATGCCGTGTACTGCCGGGATTCCGGCCTTAATGGAATTTGCCAAAAACTGCTGGTCATGTCCAGACTTGACATGACCCGAGCTTTTCCACATCTTCTTAATATTTCGTCAGTCGGTGGTGCGGAGTCATGATCTTCAACCAGATAATGATTTAGTTGCCGTGCGTCTAGGCATAGGTGGACTGACCCGTCTTTTTTTAACACCGTCACCATCGGGTTTATGTATTGGCTGGTAGTTCTCTCAATGACTCCGTGTTCCACCATTCTTTTAATCTCTTCTCCTACCTTCTCCCTGTATTGCAGCGGGATTGGGTATGACCGGTGAAGATATGGTGCTGGGTCATTCAGGACCAGCTTGTGGACATACGCTGTCATTCTTCCTGGTTTTTTCGAAAATAATTCCCGTTGTTCGGAAATGATTGTTTTGAACATTTCTTTAATGTGCCGAGGCACCGCCCCGGCTTCTTCTAACTTTCGGTCGACTTCTTCTTCTGTCAGTTCGTACTCTGAATCTTCGTGTTGATTGCCTGCCATCCCTTTTCGTCTAGGTACACGATGGGTGTGTCCTCCACCCTTACGATTCCTGTTTGGATATCGAGGTGCATTTTGAATTTTTGCATTCCGTCGATTCCTAGCAGTGCCTGCCTTCTCAGTTTGGGTACGATCATGAGTGGCATAATCGTCGCTGCGTGATGGATCTTGATTTCCACCAGCATCTGCTTCTTGATCTTGCTCTTGTTGCCACCAAATGCACCTTGGACTTCCCCTCCGATGACTGGCAGGACTGGGCATCTCTCTAGCTCGGTTGATAGTCCTTCGTAGCATTTTTCTGAGATGCAGGTTACTTCACTTCCACTGTCAATCAGCATGGGGACTTCTTTTCCCGCTATGCTGGCCATCACAACTGGACAAGGTGGATTGCGGTCTGTTTCTTGTGCCAGCGTTCTGCCTTCCTCGGCTAGGTATTGTCCGGGATTCTCGAACGTATCATTTATCGTTGGTGTTCTCTTAATCGCCAGGATGTCTGTCTTCTTTTGTTCCTTCTTTCTTTTTCTTCGTTCTCTTGTCTTTTCGTTCCTTTGCTGTCTTTTTCGTACTTCCTCTAACTCCTCCAGTTGCTAATCTTCCTCCGTTGCACCTCGCTCATGTTTGGTCTCTATGGTCATGACTACGGGTGCAACGTCTACTCGTTTCCCTGGTCCTTAGCTTCAGCAGTGGTTGGAGGGTCGTTTTTTTGAGTTTCTTCTTTCTCTTCTTTTCTAGGCGGCCCCCAGGTTTTTTGCTCGGGGACCTGATTCCATGTCCAGGAACGTTCTCCCCAACCTGGTTGTCTCGGGTATCTTTCTTGACCCTGATTTTGCGACCATCGAGGTGGTGGTGGGTTTTGGTAACTCCGTTGACGTTGCCATCCCTGCTGGTCTTTCCATCTACTGTCCTGCCTTTCCTTTTGATGACCCTCATCAGTCCCGGTGTTTGTTCGGCTGCGACGTTTCTGGGCGTTAAGCAATCCTGCCCCATCCATTCCCTCGAGTAGCATAAGGAATTCATCAACGGTCTTAACCGTGCCTATTTGGACAGCTGCCCTTACTGCTTCGTCGAAGTGATTTCCGAGGTGCCTGATGATCTCGTCATTCGACAGGCTTTTGCCCAGATCCTTTGCGTTGCCGAAGATTCTTGTAGCATATTCTGCTCGCGTCGCTTTGTGCTCATCTACCTCATATGCCCCAAACTCTAGGTTTCGGCTGATTTTTGCTTGTATCTCTCGGTTCCAGTATCTCGATTTGAATTTCTTGGCGAACTCGTCGATGGTGTGGATATCGTCCTCCACCACTCTCCACCAATCCTTGGCCGCTCCTTCTAGTGACGTACCGATCAAATAATGGAGTTCCGTGTTTCCTGTCACCCTCCAGAACTGTTGCAGATCCCGTAAGTATCTAATCGGTCTCTCCTTGCCATCCCCGGAGAAGGTTGGAGGTTGCTGTTTGGCTACGTACAGCTGACTTACGTTCATTCCTCTCCCTGTTATGTTCATGGTCTGTGACATTCTTGCACGGAATTCTTCTTCCCAGTTTCCTAGCTTGTCGCGATTTTCTGTGGCCAATGTCGCCGTTATTTTCATGTTCTCATGCACTTAAGACATGTTTGTCATTGTTCTTTGTAATTTTTGTTCTAAAGCGTCGAAATCGGCCCTTCTCTCCCTATCGACTTCGTCGATGTTAGCCGCTATTGTGTCCTGGCCAATAGTAATTTTTCGGTCCGTTTGTGCGACTACTCGGTCGAGTTCCTCCTGAAACTCGAGTCTTGCAAACTCTTGTGTCTGTTTGCATCGTAGCACACATTTTTCATCTTGTTCTTTAATATTCTCATTTCGGAGGATCCTTTCCCGGGTTTGTTCATTCTTGACTTCCTTAAGTTCTCGTACTAATAAACGGATAGACTCTTCCAGTTATAGACCGTGGGTTCATTTTCTGGTTGTTCCGGAGTTCCCGCAAGTGATTCTCCCGGTGGTTCCATTTTCTTCACGTGTGTGTTTTTTTTTTTTTTTTTTTACTGTCAATAGTTATCGATAAAGAAGGACCCTATTTTCGAGGGTGCATTTCACGCCTTCAAAATCAATCTTGGCATGATACGCGTCGCCTATTGTTATTCATTCTACCAACATGCCAAATTCTATGCAATTCATCTCAGGTTGACCTCCAAGACAGTTTCCCTGTAAGTACATGTACATCAATTATTTTGTAGTTTCTTCGCCGTTTGCGAGCGTTTTCCACTTTTCACTACATGTTTACTTGTAGACGAACCGTTGAGATCGGTTCACAGGCCTGTCTCTGTTTTCGGTGTGCGGCGAGAGGAAGACACGAGCAGTCGCGTACCGTGCGCGTGCCACAATGCTACATATCACCGAATCGATGTGCTATATGTATGCACCAACACATCTGCATATATGTGTTGGTATATTTACGCACCGCGTGATCGAGAGACGGAAGAAAACAAAACATGAGCACGCTGTCATTTTCTGACGCGGCAGCTGAGCAGCGTGATATATTGGGCTTGCTGCTCTTATGCCAGTAAAAAGACGCGTACTATTGTAATTACGTGCTAATTATATTATTAGCGATGAACAGTAATTTATAATTTAATAGTTCGAAACAGTATATAGTCTATATATAGTGTAAATAATAATAGTATAATGAGTGAGTGAGTGGTGATATACGCAAAATAAGCAATAGAAGTCGAAAAAACGGATAAACGGGCTCATTCTCGTCCAGAAAGGAATATTTTAAAAGTCATATGTCACGACACTTATGCAAATAAAATTCTATTTATGTGACAATAAACCTGACAATAACATAAGATCTCTCTTTTGAGCTTCTTAGGTTACACATCAAAAAGTTATCGAAAAATATAATTTAGTGTTTGTCTCGTGCAGACTATTACGTAAATTACATCTAAATTTTAGTAAAGATTGTAAGATTTACTAAAATTTAGTAAAGAGGGTTCGGTAAAGAGCGTATAATTTTGGCAATACAATTTATCTTTATTCGTTTCCCTACCACAAAATATACTCAGGATAGGGGAAATACGTATAAAACGTATAAGATATAAGTCTGAAACATGAATAGTATGTAAAGAATGAGTAGATTTATGTAGATCCTATTTTTCTAGGAATCTGTAGAATTTCAGACTCGCAGCATGATGTAGATTTGTTGACGCTTGTATATGTGACTCTCGCTGACGAGAGTCGTCAGTCGCCGAGATCGCACTCTCTCGGCTGACGTTGACCATACGTCATCGACGATGCTTTAGGAGCAAGCATCGTTCGACGAATAAAAATATTCGAGTAAAAAATCGACCGAGAATTCGCGATTCTCGGTTGTCAGTTTCCTACTCGCAATATTCTGTAGATTGCCTGGACATTACATGCCTGCTCCAAAATATTTGAGGCGAAACTCGACCGAGAATTTTCGACTCTCGGTCGGGAATTTTATTGTCAAACTCGGCATCACGTAGATTTGTTGACGCTTGTATATGTGACTCTCGCTGACCAGAGTCGTCAGTCACCGATATCGCATTTTCGGCGTAAGCGAGATGTTTGGCGAATGCAACAAACCGCGTTGAGACAGGATCGAAAATTTCCGATTGCCGTTCGCACATCTGAATCTCGTCAGCATTCGTACATTTTTTACACATATTAGAAAGCATTGCAGCTTATAAAAAATATTCACAAAATAATATAATTCTTCAAAAAAAGAAATTAGCCCATTATACAGACTATATATGTATAGTGTATGTATGTATAGATATATATATGTATAGTATATCTATGTATAGATACATACGTATTTCTGTATATATATGTATATCTGAATATATTCAGATCAGAAATCATCTATATATGGGTCATTCCACCAATTATTAAGTGAAGTTGTGCCGGGGGGTCTGAACTCTGCATAACAAAATTTTTTATTAAAAAGTACATAACAAAGAGAGCTTGCATGATTTTTTTTAAATTCTTTCGTCGAAACCTTTCGAAGATACAGTAGATCGAAAATTGCCAGATTGCCAATTGTTGACTTTAGATATTAAAAATATCAATCCCTTGTAAAATTTCTAAAAATATATTAAATAATAGTTTTTCTGTAAAAAAATCTCAGCTTTCTGAAAAAAATATTTTCAATTTCGTCCATTGTCGGGAAAAGCCTGAAAAATGAGGTCAAAAAGTAAAAAACGCTTTTTCTACCAATGTATATTTTTTTTATTTTTTAAAATATTTTTTTCGAAAAGTTCAGACTTTTTTACACGAGAAATATATTTTTTGATTTTGGGAATATTTAAAAATAAACCATAGCAAAATAAAGTTGAAAGTTCTCTGACGAATTGCCGATCTGTATTGTGCTGCTGTCACGTACGTCACACGAACTATATCAAATGAAGTTTGCAGATGTCAGAGAAGCGACAAAATTTATTCCACATTAGCACTAATTTGAACTCATCAAAGATAAATTAAATTGTTC
The DNA here is from genome assembly GCA_964007305.1 of Netelia melanura. Taxonomy (NCBI): domain Eukaryota; kingdom Metazoa; phylum Arthropoda; class Insecta; order Hymenoptera; family Ichneumonidae; genus Netelia; species Netelia melanura. The sequence continues at coordinate 25,178,128 of OZ023255.1, forward strand.
GTCATGCTGAAAATTCGGAAAATACCTATCAAAAAGTGTTTCAATCCATTCAACAAACCAACATCTCGTAAGTTCTTATTTTTTCACGACTATAAATATGAATTTCTAACCTCAAAATAATCTTATCATTTTCATACTGCAGACAATAAAAAATCTCGAGATTTACGTAAATTTCCGAAAGCGCATCTGCAAGGGCATCTCTTCAAATGGGCACGAGAGACGAAATTTTATCATCCTTGGCATTGTATAAGTGGGCACGTGAGTCATTTAAAAACGTTGATTTCTCTTTCATTCCAAATGAAAAATACAAGTACGCGCAGCACAACTAAAATCAAGATTTGCCAATGCTGTAGCTGTAAAAAAGACGCAATCTATGCATTGTATTATCCCTGATGCCGAGAATCGTGGTTCTGCTAGTGTAAAAAATGTTTCTATGTCAACAGTGACAAGAAAAGTTCAAATAATAAAGATTTGACCCTTGTCATAACTCTTTTGTGTAATAATTTTTATTTCTTACTCACTTCACACTTTGAACATATATATTTACTATATAATCCCTGAATATAATGCTTTGTACAGACATTTTCAAACTTTATTCGATAATTATCGTGCGACGACCGTGCCGGCACCATAATACAGATCGGCAATTCATCACAAAACTTTTAACTTTATTTTGCTATGGTTTATTTTTAAATATTCCCAAAATCAAAAAATATATTTCCCGTGTAAAAAAGTCTGAACTTTTCGAAAAAAATATTTAAAAAAATATAAAAAAATATACATTGGTAGAAAAAGCGTTTTTTACTTTTTGACCTCATATTTTTCAGGCTTTTCCCAACACTGGACGAAATTGAAAATATTTTTTTCAGTAAGCTGAGATTTTTTTACACAAAAACCATTATTTAATATATTTTTAGAAAGTTTACAAGGGGTTGATATTTTTAATATCTAAAGTCAATAATTGGCAATCTGGCAATTTTTGATCTACTGTAGCTTTGAAAGGGTTCGACGAAAAAATTTGAAAAAAATCATGAAAGCTCTCTTTGTTATGTACTTTTTAATAAAAAATTTTGTTATGCAGAGTTCAGACCCCCCGGCACAACTTCACTTAATAATTGGTGGAATGACTCATATATATAAATCAATTGCTGTTCGTTAGTCTCGCTAAAACTCGAGAACGACTGAACGGATTTATCTTATCTTGGTCTTGAAATGTTCGTGGAGGTCTAGGGTTTAAAAGGTGAGAAAAATTCGAATAATTGCCGGGAAAACCCTAAAAATAGCACTTTTCTTTTTCCCATATAAATGTTTTCTAAATAAAATGTAAAGTCAATTTGAACTTTATTGCTATTCAATAAAGTTCATATTAAATTATAATCACTCACTGTTGTCTAAGAAATGTAGGTGTGTTCCTAACTTCAAAAAGTCAATTTGCAATTCATTACCGCTGCACAAAGTTCAAATTCAATCATATCTATCAAAATAGTCTTCGCGTGCGCGTTGGAGGATCTAATGTCGCGTTCCGAAACTCAACAAAAGTGATAATATCGCGAATGCGACCAAATTGTATAGTCACAAAATGTAATAGATCATTGCAGTAGTACTGATTTTCAATTTGGTCGGCTTCGCGAAACTTAATTTTAGCTAACGTCAGTTGTTAATCTATCAGATTACTTTGTTTTATAGATTGATAAATGTTAAGATTTGTCACAAATTAAATTTCTGAACGCAACCATAATATTTGACATTAGATTTGACAACCAACTAATGCGCGACATTAGATTTGACAACCAACTGCGCGAGAACTTTCTTTACTTTGGTGATCCTTTGTGATAGTGACATTCCAAGTAATGTGCTCTTTTTTTTATATTTTGTGATAGTGACACTTTACCGCTAAGTGAGCGAGAAATTTTCTCACTTTGATTAATTACAAGTAGATAAACAAGGCCGGTTCTGGATCAACGCGTGTTAGTGCACACGTACACGTCACACGTACACACCCACACATACACACCGACTTCCACAGCGAGGGGGGGGGGGCATCTCGAATACTCCACGGCACCATGGCGGGGGGGGGGGGGGGGGGTAGCTCGAATACTTCACGGCACCATGGCGGCGAGGGGGGGGCATCAACCGCGCGTTACTCCATATTTCTTAGCCGATTGTTTATTTAAATTGTTTATTTAAATGTGTCTAATAAATATTCTTGATATGAGATATGAGGTGTGAGTTATCCGATCTTGCTTAGCCGTACTGTTTATTTAAAAAGTGTCATTTCTTAGCCGAATTGCTTATTTTAATTGTTTATTTAAATGTGTCCAATAAATATTCTTGATATGAGATATGAGGTGTGAGTTATCCGATCTTGCTTAGCCGTACTGTTTATTTAAAAAGTGTCATTTCTTAGCCGAATTGCTTATTTAAATTGTTTATTTAAATGTGTCCAATAAATATTCTTGATATGAGATATGAGGTGTGAGTTATCCGATCTTGCTTAGCCGTACTGTTTATTTAAAAAGTGTCGGATAAATATTCTTTCACACCGATGACCAATATCGGATATCAACAACAGCGGCCATATTGTTTAGTCAACAGCCGAATGTCAGATAAATAATGTTTTAACGCTATGTGTTACGCGATATATTTCATCGCATAAATATTCTTTGATACCACCGAACAGCAAATTTTTTTCAGAGAAGGTAGGGGGTGGGTTTATGGCTACATACCGATGACGGGGTCTCATCCAGATAATTCTCACGACGAGTTTTAATTAACAAAATTTTTCTCATCTATAGTTCCGGTGCAGCTGCATATGAGTAGCCCATATCTTTTAATGTTCGACGTGTTAGAACGTGTCGCTGTGACGGAACAAGCAGAGCAGTATGAATGCTACGAGTTGCCCAATATTTCTTAATTGCGTTATTTATTCAAGTGCGCTCGAACTCTTTGGGGTGATGTCCGATATGTTACAACGCACCGCGGTGACGTCACCGTCAGAGCAGAGCGTTCGCCGCAACGAGCAAGCTGTGATATCTAGGATATCGGTTAACACTTCGCCAAGTGTTTATTCAAAGTGCACTCGAACGCTTTGGGGTGGCGTTCGATGACGACAGCCTAAAAATTGGCTATCCTTCTCTTTCACAAACCTTAGAAAGAGAGAGAGAGCAACAATATTACCACATTATTTGATGATCTCACATCTCGCGTACAAATAATTTTATTGTATTGGAAGAAGGGAACAGAGAAGCATCGGAAGAACATGGATTGAGAGCGTTAACAATGGATATACGCGATCGCGATAGAATCGATTTTCTTTGCCAATATATTATTTTGAAAATACAAATGTGTGCGGTGTTACCAGTTTTAATTAAACTCAAGTTCTTCAATGACGGTGATGTAAATTTGCCGATTTGGAGAGTAAGTATAAATAATATTCTTCTTTATTTTAAAATTTTCTTTGTTACATTTTATGATTGTTTTCAGAGGAGGATACATTGTAAATCCACAGCGCAAGATATCGTACTAACGATAAAGACACGAGGACCATACGCATACGACAAATTTATACAAGCATTACGTCAAACGGGTCACAATGATGAAGCCAAACTTCTTGAAAATGCCAGACTTATAGATGATATCAAATCATTTAAATTATTAATACATTTGCTCCCAATTGCAATTAATTGGAATCGTAGAAATCATTAGTGATCAGAACAGGTTAGAAGCTGTTAAACTCAAATATATCCCGCAAATTCAATCTATTTAGTTTTTTGAATGTTTTCAATCATGAATATAATTTATCCGTTTTTTAATGTTGGTTCCAGGTTACTATGAAATAATCGCAAAGGTTTTCATTCCATGGGAGTGGATGATAGAACACACCCGAGTCCAAATCATGCCCGCTATAAATACGACGTTGACTGCAACAGCTTTGGATCTCGACAGCACAATGATGATTATTGAATTAGGATGAATAATGCGGCAACTCAACTTCATTGACGATTGAACCATCTTAATTGATATTAACATGAACACGAGATGCAACATAAAATTTTAGCATTTCTATATATATATACTTACATATTTTTTCTTATGTATTTTCATATGTACTCATTCCAAGTAAATTTTCTCTCGAATAAAAATAAAAACATGTTACAAATATCTATGGTTTTATACAATTTTTATTCAATATCATGGTTTCATCTATTTGATATTACACTCAGTATTACACTCAGTATTACATTCGTTATTACTTATAAAATTATTACATTTGAACAAATTCAATGTGATTATATACAGTGCCATGAGAGCGCAGTGCTAATCCATTTTCATGAGATGCACGAACCATCTCCTTGAACAGATATTCATTTGACAGAATCGGTGTGGTCATCCGGGCTGGTAGAAAAACCGTACAAGTTTTTTCCAAATCCATGACGATTCTATCGCCATACTTGGTTTTTGCAATTCGTATATCGGTAACTGGATACACCTCCTGCGGTGACAATTCGGACAGCTTTTTGATTGGGAGAAAATCAGCCAACAGACCCACTTTGTTGATTTCATGTAAATCCATGTTGATCTGAAAAATACATTTTTTCCATAAAATTGTTTATCGTTAACACTCGAAATTATGAGAACACATAGTTCACGGGACAAAACGTTTAATACAAACCTGCGATTTTTTTCACGTTGATGCGTCAAAATTTATTTGTCCAAATTTGGCTACCATCGATTGAGTTCGTGATCGTGCGATAATTATTTTTTTACCCGTTGAATATTTCGTAATAATTGTTTAATGTGGATTAGCAATTCGCGTCTCTACAGCTGTAACTTTGGATGTAACTTCAGATGCGATGACTTTTGACTGTGCTGTATGAAGACTGATGCAACGACTGATTTGAACAGTCGTGAACGCATCTCATTTATACTGAATTTGATCTTCCATCTCATTTTAGTGACTAATTCTTAATTATTATTATTTCACTATGTGAATGCAATGAGGGAATAAAGTTGTGACAAGTTAAAACGAGTCGAGACGAGTCGAAACAAGTCGAGACGTTTCCATCGTGGAGAACCATCGAACATTATTTGAATCGTTTTCGTTGGTGTATAGGGTATTCAAAATATAGCAAACACACATGATATATATATATTGAAATCTTTTATTTTCATGGAAAAAATATATACTTAATTCTCGGGCAATTTTGGGCGAAGCCAATATTTTAGAGCTAGAACATTTTTGCTTGCGCAATTGAACTTTGATGAATACTTGTGATATGAACAATCAGTGCGTATGCTTTTCCGCAATTTCTGTAACGATGGACATTCGAGATTATCAAGATTGATTATGGGCCCCGCCCAACCATCCAAAAAATTCGTTAACCATTCTCTCTTCTCCGGACCCTTAACGTAAATTGCTCGTGCATCGCGTAAAATGTTTTGAAGAATTCCGTTTATCGCATTATAGGGTATGGCACCATAGTTCCATGGTAAGCCATGATAATTATTTGTCAACCAAACATTTGTACATCTATATTTGACCGGCAAATCAATCCATACGCATGGTGGTTCGAAGAAAAGCGTTGACGGTGTTCGATTGGAATCCGTTAAAGAAATAACAGAAAATTCTTTTAACACAAATTCGTTCGAGGGTTTTTTGAAACCTTGCAAGTCAACCACGTACTCCATCTCGGATACAACTGATTCCAATAACCGTCGCGTCCGATTTATAACAAATATTCAATACGCCCCCCCCCCTCCTTCCCACACCAAAAAACTTATGAATATATAGTGATAATAAAAAACTATAAGAAGTAAAAAGAAAAATATATAACTCTACAGATGAACGTGTCCTTACACTATTTTTTTAACATTACCACTGATGGGGTTATATTCAACAATACGGTCGTGTAAAATTAAACAATAAGCCGAGGTTTCAGCAGGAAAGAGATTTACAGATTCGAATTCGAGGCGAATATCGACGGGGCCTGATTTCAACGATTCATTCTGCTTTGAGCAATCGATAACAATTAGCGGCGCGTATTTCAAAAAGTCACTTTTGTTTATGAGTGGTTCGGGCTCCTTCTCGTAATAAGAAGACTGGAAATTTGCATACATTTCATAGAGCAAAGCATACTGATTGCGACTAATGTCGAGGTTCAAGTTCCCATACGGATAACTCTGTGAATTTAAAAAGAGTTTAACATCTCGAACATGACAATGATCAAAATGACTCGCATTCTTAAGAGCATTATTTTTTCGTGCTGTTTGAAAACCTACGATTACATATCGGGGTTTTCCGAGTTGAGTAGAAGTTTTTACTACCCAAACGTTTTTCGATGAAGCAGGCAATAGAGGGTACTCATACAGTTCCCACGTGCGAAAACTTATTGGGATGGGTGTATCTTTGGCTATGTAATTTAGCATTTGAATTTTTCTCTCATCGGAGACCTTGATATACGGTATCATCCATTCAATTTTCGATAGAATGATCTTAAATTCTTCCGGTGCAGCAGCCCCTTCTGGTCGAGTCCGTATGACTGCGTTCGTGTCGGTGTTTGCTCTCGTCAATATCAGCTCGTGCTTGGCATTGATGATAATTTTGCGATAGTCCTCGGCAAAACCCAATAACATACTCAGCGGTATCGAGATATCGAAGTATCTAGAAGCATCAGTTATTTGCAGCTCTTCTTTACTGGGTACCCAACCAGCGTTTTCCATTATGGATGTTTGACTAGGATTCTGAGACACATAATTTTTCATCACGCTCGTTAGACCAACATTTTTACATCGGTCAATCTCAATGGCGTTCAGCTGACAGATGGCATTGGTGACCGACGTTGTGTTTGTCGTCGGAGTGCGGCCATCGGCTCTCGTCAATCTACCGCTAACGTGCAGCGAGCTCTTACTAGGCAATAGACACAAATCTTGATGCTGCACGGCAATACGAATTTCATCGCTGTTATTGAAGGTTGCCGAGGCGAATGGTTGATGACCGTGTATCTCGTAATGCGCAATAGCATCATCAAACATCACGGGTTTTTGTATTGTTAAGATTTCCGCCATGGTATAAAGCAAGTAATTGTGATGCAACAAGAACTTATTTTTGTTATTTTTTTCGAAGTTTCAGACCCAGACTCTGGAGATATCGAATATTCTGAGGTGTTAGCTCCTTGCGGGGTGTTCGACGAATGTTTCGTTCGAGGCATGGTCGTTGAAATTTATACCCCTGTCCGCTCTTCGACCCGAAAACAATTCCCATTTTTTTAGGATTTTATGTGTAGCCGGATCGTTGTGAGCTCGCCGCGGAAATTCACCAACTCACCGTCTTGATCGACAATTTTCAACTGTAGATTGTGTATCGATTTAACGGTAACTGGGAGATAGGCGATGTGCGAGGGTATTTCGATAATTTTATACCCCGGCGGTACAGAGGGAAAAAATTCGTGAATCGTATGAACTCGTTGCCCGTTGATGTATGCTCCCGAGGTTATGTTACACTCGACTCGTAGAGAATTTATCTTGAGAATAGTAACCGGTAAATCGGATTTATGTGTAATATTAGCGGGAAGGATGCGTGGTGTAAAACCCAGCAGTCGACCAATAGAATCACTCGGTTCGAAATTTATCTCACGATTGGTTTTAATTTCACTTCATAGAGTATTATTATTGGGCTTGAGAATGACATCGATATTACTATCGGAGAGTGCTTTTTGCAGATAGCTCTCAATATCCTCAATTTCGTAGCTCCCAATCGGTATGGTGGTAATCTCCGCGCCCACGTAAAATTTGTTATTTGTCTCATCTATATTGGGAATTGAATTGAAGGTTAGCAGTTCAAGGAGACCCAGAGTATAATGTTTGTGTGGTGACAATTCAATGGGGGGAAAATAATGAGCTTCGAGTATGGAAGATGTGCCTGACAATGTCAATGTAAAAGATTCATTCATCGCGTCTAGCACTCGACTGATACCGCGATTCGTATAACCATCCATTTTATAACTCTCCGTTGAGGAACTTGAGACACAGATGTCCGCACACTACCGTATCATAGTCTTGATATTTTTGATAATTGTAATTTACAATGCTACCAACACCGAGGTATTTTATTAAATCGGACGGTGGTTGAAGATCACCGAAACTGTCGAAGTACATTACTTTTTTGTTCTTTTTCGCGTATGCGACCCAATGTGTGCCTGGACCATCTTTATCGTCAAGATTGACGATAGCTGATTCGTATTTTCGAGGCCCATCCTCGGGTAGCGCATTTCTCATGTAAACGCCACGAAAATGTGGAATTTTCATGACTCTAGCGAACTTTGATAAATCAGCGTCGGTGAGCGCTCGATGTGGTAGCCTTAGTCGTTTTTTTTAACATGAAGACCCATACCGCTTTTGTATGGTTTAAGATAAAGTCCCTTTCCCAACGCTATACTCTCCATCGTCTTGTTGTGACGTTTACTCTCTTCGAGAGCATGTTTCGCGGCCTCGGCATCATTAACAGCTTTAGCAATGCCCGCGGCGCCACCAGCGAGAGCTCCGGTAGCGCTCAATCCCGCGAAAATGGGTATAAGAAAGGGCAAAAAACCACCAATTTTTGGAGGTACAGGCAGAATGCGCGGCAATTGGATGTTTTTCTTGCCACCAGCATTTTTTACAGCTGCGCGTGCGCCAGTGAGAGCTGATTTCACTGCGTTCGTACCGGGAATCATCGATGTTTTCGCTGCTCGGATAATACTCTTTATCGAGACTTTTTTCACTCGAGGGTTCCTCTTCATCTTTCTCTTCCCCCCAGCACCCATACCGAGCTTAGTTTTAGTCTTCATCAGATTCGCAACACCCCAAGCTGTAGCTTTTTCACTAAAATTGGCGTCTTTTGCAAAAACACGTCTCCAAGCTTTATCCGCGAGAACTCAATCCGCGGCGTGTCGAGCGTCGATGTTTTCACGATTTTTCGAATACGCGATATCGTGCTCTTTACAAGCAGCGTCGAGCGCGTTTATTCCCGAATCCCCTCGTTCGAGTCTCTTTTTCAATTTAGTGCCAGGACCACAATATTGATAACCACGTACATGCAGTTCAATCGGAAGCTTATTGATGAGATTGTTGACGAGCCCTTCCCCGTGCACGATCATTACTCGATGAAGAATAGTCGTAGACTGAGAAATTTTATTTCGAATAGTTTATTTATCTGTATTGTGCTTCCGCGGATTTTCAAAATCGAATTTTATTTTATTCAGCAGCGTAGTCATTCCCACAAAACGTACAAACTGATACTGAGATAATCGTTCTCGATGCCCATCATATTTATAAAAGGGTTCGCCCATGTCTCGAGACGTCAGTTATTCTCGAGATGAGGTTCCACAACCAATCAATCAAATTACCTACAAAAAATTTTGATGATCTCGTGCAAGATGAGGATAGGAGGGCAGGGAGGAGGCGTCATGGGGAATTGTTGCCATATAGTGTACGCGCAGTATTTTGCGGTCCATCCAATTGCGGAAAGACTAACGCGCTCCTTACCCTCATTACCCATCCAAATGGTTTGAGATTTGAGAATGTTTACGTGTATTCAAAATCTTTGAATCAACCAAAGTACACATTTCTCAAACGTCTGCTCGAATCTGTGAAAGGGGTGAAATATTTTCCTTTCGCTGATCATGAGCAAGTCATCAAACCCGAGGAGGCGGGATCGAATTCGATCATGATTTTCGATGATATTGCCTGTGGAAAACAGGACAACGTGAGAGCATTTTTCTGCATGGAGCGACACAGAGATGTGGACTGCTTTTACTTGTGTCAAACGTACGCACGTATTCCGAAACATCTCGTGCGCGATAATACTAACCTATTGGTACTCTTTAAGCAGGATGAAATTAATTTGAAGCATGTATATGATGATCACGTAACTACCGACATGTCGTACACGCAATTCAAAAGTTTATGCTCAAAGTGCTGGAACAACGATAACTATGGGTTCGTGGTGATAGACAAAGATAGAGAATTAAACAAGGGTCGTTACAGGATGGGGTTCGATTGCTTTATAAATTTGTAGTTTTCAACATAATCATCAGTTACAGTGTAGCCTTTAAAGCGTCAATATGTATGGAGCGGAGCTAAACAAGGAGAAACATATTTTGCGTCAAATCGCGACTGCAAGCAATGCGATCCGTCGCAAGCATAGAATGTTGAAATTGGGAAAAATGACCTCTGAGAGAAAAATGGAAGAAGTTTTTAGACCGGTGGTAGCTCCACTGCAAAAACTAGTTGATCAGTCATCGTCACAATCGTCGGTAAAACAGGAATCAACTATCAAGAAAGAGCCAAATGTCGAATCACCCAAGAAAAACGAGGATGAATATAGCGATAATGAGGATGATCGATTTGAACAAACGTTTGAAACAGCTCACGGGGATATCTCGGAACGGAATATTAGTATTGAAGACGATATTAATGTTGATTTGTCGCAAAATTACTTGAAAATGTTCGCCACGAAGGATAAGAAAGAATTGGACACATCGTATGGAGTGCGGAAATTACAGGGAGATCGTTTAATGATTGGGAATTCACCAATTACGTTCGAGCAAAATATTATTCGTGTCAGTGATAAGACTTATGATCAAAGTGAAGGTTTACTGGAGTTGATATTTAAAAAATCACCCGATGAATCTCTCGTAACGGCGAATGATATGGAAAATTATGGTAAAATCCTTAACTCGACGAACGCTTACAGAAAACATTACATCAGCGATCACGCAATTCGCGAGGATAAAAGCATGAAATTCAAAAGTATAATTGCACAAATTATCGCATCTCCGTTGAGAAAACCTGTGTCAAAGAGACACTCGGAACGATTGGGTAAAGAGTTGCCGGGATCCAAAATTGTTAGAAGAAACAGTAGTCTGGATTACGTTTATTGGGACGATCCCAACGAATTAGTCGATAGGTTAAGGCTCCTCCATGCATCCCAATCAGCCGGAAATTTTAGTCATGCGAACGAGATCGTTTCCATCATCGAGGAATTACGTGAAGCTGAAATCGTTTATTAATGCTGATTAACGAGTATGCGAGCGCAGTCTTCTCGCAACCGTCAAAATCAGCGTTGATGTGTTTGGTCATCATTTGAGAAAGAGTAGGAATGCTGATCCCGATGGCAATCGAGGCCCTCGCGGAGAAGGATTTAAAATCACTGACGATGGTCAATACGACATGTTTAATCGAAGAATATGTAATTTAGGTGCTCCCGTAGGGGAACATGATGCTGTATCGGTGCGAGTGATGCACACTGCTATTGAGGAGGAATTTAGGCTTATTTACAGCGTTACATCTGCCTTGCGAAATAGTATCGACGATTCCGAAACAATGATTCAAGTCCTCGAATCGAAATTTCAAGAACACGTGAAACAACTGCAAGCAAATGAGGCATCGGTACAAGAACTCGTTGCACGTGATTCCGAGCTTATTACTCGTTTGGACGAGCAGCTGAGGTCACACGAATTTAATGCGACGTACGCTATACAAAATCTGAAGACGCGAATCGAAGCTCTCGAAAAAAAATTGACTTTTACATAACTCCCAAATTTTGTCCGATCGTCTTGGATTAACTGCGTTGGAGCATGGAAAAACAGACGATAGCGGATGAACTCCATAAACCAGCACGGAAAAATTATCCACGGCGCCATGTTGATATACGTGGATTGGACGAGACGTGGCAAGCTGATCTCGTTGATATGTCGGCGTATGGGCGGTACAATAATGGTTACAAATACCTACTGACAATTATCGATATTTTTTCAAAGTATGCTTGGGTCGTACCAACGAAGACGAAAAGTGGTAAAGATGTGTCGAGTGCCATGGCATCGATTCTTAAACTCGGTCGAACGCCAAAAAAACTGCACGTTGATCGCGGTAAAGAATTTTATAACAGCGAATTTAAGACTGTGCTCCAACGATACGGAATCACAATATACTCCACATTCAGTAATATGAAAGCATCGATATGCGAACGTTTTAATCGCACGCTTAAGGATAAAATGTGGAAAGAATTTTCCCTACGTGGATCGTACAAGTGGATCGATATACTCAAAAATTTGATCACCAATTACAATAATTCTAAACATCGTACCATAAAGATGAGACCTCGCGACGTTACTACTCAAAATGAAAAAAAAATCTTGCTACATATTTATCGAAAATCAAAAGTCAATAGAACGCGAAAGATAAAATTAAAAATTGGTGATAAAGTACGAATAAGCAAGTATAAGCACGTTTTCGAAAAAGGTTATACACCAAACTGGACAGCTGAAATATTCGTCATAAGCAAAGTCATACATACCGATCCTGTAACGTACAAGTTGCGAGATTATCAAGACCAACCGATCGAGGGCGGCTTCTACCAGGAAGAACTCGCACCAGTCAAATATTCAAATACTTACCTTGTGGAAAAAGTTATTCGGAAGCATGGAAATAAATTACTTGTAAAATGGTTAGGTTTTGATAGTTCGCACAATAGCTGGATAAACAAATCTGATTTGTAATTTTTTTATTTATATCATAAGATTTTTAATCAATAAAAATAATAAACGAATTTAAAAAATGGTTTTATAATTCATTTTCAAACACGATTAGTACAGTGAAAAGATATGAAGTTTATTGAAAATATATATATATTTATATACATATACATAAGTTTTATTTACATTGGTTCTCCAAACATTCCGCTCACAATACAATTCTATAATACTATGTTTACAATTCAATACCCCATGGAAGCGTGTGAATCATATTTGGACATATTATTCGTTTGTCATCGTTCCAACTTACAATTAGAGCTACTTTTCTCTGATTTACAGTTTCGACTTTATGATTTTTGCTCCGAATTAATTTTTGATTTTTCATTATAATTTGTTGGTCAAAGAGACATCGTTTGTAATCTGTAGAGTTATATATTTTTCTTTTAACTTCTTATAGTTTTTTATTATCACTATATATTCATAAGTTTTTTGGTGTGGGAAGGAGGGGGGGGGGCGTATTGGATATTTGTTATAAATCGGACGCGACGGTTATTGGAATCAGTTGTATCCGAGATAGAGTACGTGGTTGACTTGCAAGGTTTCAAAAAACCCTCGAACGAATTTGTGTTAAAAGAATTTTCTGTTATTTCTTTAACGGATTCCAATCGAACACCGTCAACGCTTTTCTTCGAACCACCATGCGTATGGATTGATTTGCCGGTCAAATATAGATGTACAAATGCTTGGTTGACAAATAATTATCATGGCTTACCATGGAACTATGGTGCCATACCCTATAATGCGATAAACGGAATTGTTCAAAACATTTTACGCGATGCACGAGCAATTTACGTTAAGGGTCCGGAGAAGAGAGAATGGTTAACGAATTTTTTTGATAGTTGGGCGGGGCTCATAATCAATCTTGATAATCTCGAATGTCCATCGTTACAGAAATTGCGGAAAAGCATACGCACTGATTGTTCATATCACAAGTATTCATCAAAGTTCAATTGCGCAAGCAAAAATGTTCTAGCTCTAAAATATTGGCTTCGCCCAAAATTGCCCGAGAATTAAGTATATATTTTTTCCATGAAAATAAAAGATTTCAATATATATATATATCATGTGTGTTTGCTATATTTTGAATACCCTATACACCAACGAAAACGATTCGAAGTATGTTCGATGGCTCCCCACGATGGAAACGTCTCGACTTGTTTCGACTCGTCTCGACTCGTTTCAACTTGTTACAACTTTATTCCCTCATAGCATTCACATAGTGAAATAATAATAATTAAGAATTAGTCACTAAAATGAGATGGAAGATCAAATTCAGTATAAATGAGATGCGTTCACGACTGTTCAAATCAGTCGTTGCATCAGTATTCATACAGCACAGTCAAAAGTCATCGCATCTGAAGTTACATCCAAAGTTACAGCTGTAGAGACGCGAATTGCTAATCCACATTAAACAATTATTACGAAATATTCATCGGGTAAAAAAATAATTATCGCACGATCACGAACTCAATCGATGGTAGCCAAATTTGGACATATAAATTTTGACGCATCAACGTGAAAAAAATCGCAGGTTTGTATTAAACGTTTTGTCCCGTGAATTATGTGTTCTCATAATTTCGAGTGTTAACGATAAACAATTTTATGGAAAAAATGTATTTTTCAGATCAACATGGATTTACATGAAATCAACAAAGTGGGTCTGTTGGCTGATTTTCTCCCAATCAAAAAGCTGTCCGAATTGTTACCGCAGGAGGTGTATCCAGTTACCGATATACGAATTGCAAAAACCAAGTATGGCGATAGAATCGTCATGGAGTTGGAAAAAACTTGTACGGTTTTTCTACCAGCCCGGATGACCACACCGATTCTGTCAAATGAATATCTGTTCAAGGAGATGGTTCGTGCATCTCATGAAAATGGATTAGCACTGCGCTCTCATGGCACTGTATATAATCACATTGAATTTGTTCAAATGTAATAATTTTATAAGTAATAACGAATGTAATACTGAGTGTAATACTGAGTGTAATATCAAATAGATGAAACCATGATATTGAATAAAAATTGTATAAAACCATAGATATTTGTAACATGTTTTTATTTTTATTCGAGAGAAAATTTATTTGGAATGAGTACATATGAAAATACATAAGAAAAAATATGTAAGTATATATATATAGAAATGCTAAAATTTTATGTTGCATCTCGTGTTCATGTTAATATCAATTAAGATGGTTCAATCGTCAATGAAGTTGAGTTGCCGCATTATTCATCCTAATTCAATAATCATCATTGTGCTGTCGAGATCCAAAGCTGTTGCAGTCAACGTCGTATTTATAGCGGGCATGATTTGGACTCGGGTGTGTTCTATCATCCACTCCCATGGAATGAAAACCTTTGCGATTATTTCATAGTAACCTGGAACCAACATTAAAAAACGGATAAATTATATTCATGATGGAAAACATTCAAAAAACTAAATAGATTGAATTTGCGGGATATATTTGAGTTTAACAGCTTCTAACCTGTTCTGATCACTAATGATTTCTACGATCCAATTAATTGCGATTGGGCGCAATTGTATTAATAATTTAAATGATTTGATATCATCTATAAGTCTGGCATTTTCAAGAAGTTTGGCTTCATCATTGTGACCCGTTTGACGTAATGCTTGTATAAATTTGTCGTATGCGTATGGTCCTCGTGTCTTTATCGTTAGTACGATATCTTGCGCTGTGGATTTACAATGTATCCTCCTCTGAAAACAATCATAATATGTAACAATGAAAATTTTGAAATAAAGAAGAATATTATTTATACTTACTCTCCAAATCGGCAAATTTACATCACCGTCATTGAAGACCTTGAGTTTAATTAAAATTGGTAACACCGCACACATTTGTATTTTCAAAATAATATATTGGCAAAGAAAATCGATTCTATCGCGATCGCGTATATCCATTGTTAACGCTCTCAATCAATGTTCTTCCGATGCTTCTCTGTTCCCTTCTTCCAATACAATAAAATTATTTGTACGCGAGATGTGAGATCATCAAATAATGTGGTAATATTGTTGCTCTCTCTCTCTTTCTAAGGTTTGTGAAAGAGAAGGATAGCCAATTTTTAGGCCGTCGTCATCGAACGCCACCCCAAAGCGTTCGAGTGCACTTTGAATAAACACTTGGCGAAGTGTTAACCGATATCCTAGATATCACAGCTTGCTCGTTGCGGCGAACGCTCTGCTCTGACGGTGACGTCACCGCGGTGCGTTGTAACATATCGGACATCACCCCAAAGAGTTCGAGCGCACTTTGAATAAATAACGCAATTAAGAAATATTGGGTAACTCGTAGCATTCATACTGCTCTGCTTGTTCCGTCACAGCGGCACGTTCTAACACGTCGAACATTAAAAGATATGGGCTACTCATATGCAGCTGCACCGGAACTATAGATGAGAAAAATTTTGTTAATTAAAACTCGTCGTGAGAATTATCTCGATGAGACCCCGTCATCGGTATGTAGCCATAAACCCACCCCCTACCTTCTCTGAAAAAAATTTGCTGTTCCGTGGTATCAAAGAATATTTATGCGATGAAATATATCGCGTAACACATAGCGTTAAAACATTATTTATCTGACATTCGGCTGTTGACTAAACAATATGGCCGCTGTTGTTCATATCCGATATTGGTCATCAATGTGTAAGAATATTTATCCGACACTTTTTAAATAAACAGTACGGCTAAGCAATATCGGATAACTCACACCTCATATCTCATATCAAGAATATTTATTGGACACATTTAAATAAACAATTTAAATAAGCAATTCGGCTAAGAAATGACACTTTTTAAATAAACAGTACGGCTAAGCAAGATCGGATAACTCACACCTCATATCTCATATCAAGAATATTTATTAGACACATTTAAATAAACAATTTAAATAAACAATCGGCTAAGAAATATGGAGTGACGCGCGGTTGATGCCCCCCCCCCCCCCCATGGTGTCGTGGAGTATTCGAGATGACCCCCCCCCCCCCCCCCCCCCTCGCTGTGGAAGTCGGTGTGTATGTGTGGGTGTGTACGTGTGACGTGTACGTGTACACTAACACGCGTTGATCCAGAACCGGCCTTGTATATCTACTATTACAATTTACGATGCCGAGGAGAAGACGACCTGACTTAGGTCGTCGTAGTCAATCAAATGTGCGAAGAGCTACCTCACGTGCTAACCGCACTGATGACCAGAGAGAAACAGATCAAGAAAATAGTCGTATTGCTATGTCAGAATTGCGTTATTTAGTGATTGACAGTGAAGTAGATAGGCTTAGAATGCAACGAGTTCGTGCACATCAAACACAACAACAGCAAACACGACATAATGAAATTGAGCGAATCCGCAGACGCAGTGCTCCTGTGATTCTTGAACGAGCTGCATTCCACTATAATCCGGCAATTGATTATTGTGCCGACAAATCGGTAACAATTGGGGAAATGAAAATAATTTGTAAATATTGTAAGGCGCTAAAATACACTGGTGAATCTACTGGATTATGTTGTGCTGGAGGCAAAGTAAAATTGCCACAATTGGTCCCACCACCAGATCCTTTACGATCTTTAGTTTCTGGGATTGGAAATGATTCTAAGCACTTCTTGGCCAACATTCAGAAATATAACAGCTGTTTCCAGATGACATCATTTGGCGCTACACATGTTATACAGGACAATTTCATGCCCACTTTCAAGATCCAAGGACAAATTTATCACTTACTGGGGGCACTGTTACCATTACCTGATGCAGATTATTAATTTTTACAAATTTATTTTATGGGCAATTCAGATGCGGAAGTTGATAATCGTTGTGCTCACAATCCAACAGTGAAGAGAACCCTTGTCCAAGAATTACATATGTTTCTTCATCAGAATAACAATTTAGTAAACATGTTCAAAATAGTATTGGATCGGATGCCATCTGATAGCCATAATATTATCATTCGAGCTGACAAAACACCTGCCGGTGAACACACAAGGAGGTTTAATTCACCTACCACTGACGAAGTGGCTGTTGTCATTGTGGGAGAAAATTTACAATCTAGAGATATTGTGCTTCATCGTCGGAATAGTGATTTAAAACGTGTATCTGAAACACACAGGAGTTATGATGCATTACAATATCCTTTGATCTTCTGGCAGGGGGAAGATGGATACCATTTTAATATAAAAATGGTAAATCAAGTAACAGGTAAATAAATTGAACAAGATTAAATAATATTTTTAAATTCAATTCATCAAAGTAACAAATTAAACATTTATCATTTTTGATTGCAGGTGCTGAAAGCAACAAAAAAGTTAGTGCTATGAATTTCTATTCATACAGACTCATGATCCGTCAAGGTGAAGTAAATCATATTTTGATGTGTCAAAGACTTTTTCACCAGTTTGCAGTTGACATGTATGTCAAAATTGAGACTGAACGATTGACATACATCCGTTTGAACCAACGACAGCTACGATCAGAGGAATACATTCATCTCCGCGATGCTATAAATGCCGATGGCAATGTGAATACTGTGGGAAGAATGACAATTTTGCCAGCCACTTATATAGGAAGCCCACGCCACATGCACGAATATGCTCAGGATGCTATGTCATATGTTAGGCATTATGGCCACCTAGACTTATTTGTTACATTCACATGTAACCCAAAATGGTCCGAAATCAAGAGGGAATTGCTACATAACCAAACACCAGTTGATAGACATGACATAACTGCCAGAGTTTTTAAACAAACATTAAAATCTCTCATGAATTTCTTAATAAAGCATTGTGTGTGTGGCCGAGTCCGTTGTTGGATGTACTCTGTAGAATGGCAAAAGCGTGGATTGCCACATACGCACATTTTAGTCTGGTTAGTGGACAAAATAAGGCCAGATGAGATTGATTCCATAATTTCAGCTGAAATTCCAGATGAAACAGTTGACCCAAAATTGCATGCAGTAGTTATCAAACACATGATACATGGACCTTGCGGACTTTTTAACTACAATTCACCCTGTATGGTCGACGGCAAGTGTTCCAAGCGATACCCAAGAGACCTGCTTGCTGAAACCACAACGGGAAATGATGGATACCCATTGTATCGTCGGCTATCAGTTGCGGACAATGGGCGATCGGTAGTTGTGAAGGTAAAAGGACAAAATGTTGATGTAGACAATCGTTGGATTGTGCCATACTCGCCAATATTGTCCAAAGCTTTTGAGACTCACATCAATGTGGAATATTGTAACTCTGTGAAGTCGATAAAGTACATATGTAAATATGTTAATAAAGGTAGCGATATGGCTGTTTTCGCTGTAACCAATGCAAATGATGAAATATCACAGTACCAGATGGGTCGCTATGTAAGTAGCAACGAAGCAATTTGGCGTATGTTTTCATTTGCGATCCATGAAAGACACCCTACAGTAGTCCATTTGGCAGTCCATTTAGAAAATGGTCAACGAGTTTATTTTAATGAATCGAACGCGGCAGACAGAGCGGCACGTCCACCGTCGACAACATTAACAAGTTTCTTCACAGTCTGTCAAACTGATGATTTTGCTCGCACTTTGCTGTATGCTGACATGCCACGCTATTACACATGGAATGCATCATCGAAATCGTTTCAGCGTCGAAAACAAGGAACACCCGTTGAAGTACATCCAAATGTATTTGCTTCAGACGCTCTGGGTCGCATCTACACAGTACATCCAAATAACGATGAATGTTATTATTTTCGGTTGTTGTTGGTGAATGTTCGTGGTCCGACATCGTTTAAACAACTGAGAACAGTTAATGGACAGCTGTGTGCGACTTACCGTGAGGCATGTCAACTATTACATTTACTTGAGAACGATTCGCACTGGGATGATACGCTCAAGGATTCCGTAATATCTTCATCGCCGCATCAAATTCGTACATTGTTTGCGATTATCATATCGACATGTTTCCCCTCGAATCCAAAAGATTTGTGGGTTAAATATAGAAATGACATGTCTGAGGATGTTTTGCATCGTGTGCGCCGTCAAACTTTGAATCCTACACTACAAATGACTACAGAAATTTACAATGAGACATTGATCATGATAGAAGATATGTGTTTATTGATGGCAAGTAAAGTATTGTCGTGTTTGAGAATGACAGCACCAAATCGTCATATGCACGATGCATTAAACAACGAGTTGCAAAGAGAACAACAGTCCGACATTGAAGCATTGGCCGAAACAGTTCGTACAAATGTTCCACAATTAAATCAACAACAAAGAATTGCGTACAACACTTTGATAAAAGCTGTGAACAGTGGATCTGGTGCAATTTATTTCCTTGATGCTCCCGGAGGAATCGAAAAAACGTTCTTAATTTCATTGCTTTCGGCGAGGATCAGATCGCGAAATGATGTTGCTCTAACGTTGGCTTCATCTGGAATAGCGACTCTGCTAGAAGGCGGGCGAACTACACATTCTGCCTTGAAATTACCATTAAACATGCAAATCACCGAAACACCAATTTGCAACATCGCCAAAAATAGCACAATGGCCAAGATCCTACAGGCATGCAAATTGATTGTTTGGGATGAATGCACAATGGCCCATAAGAGGCCCAAAATATTTTTGGTGGGGCCATGATTCTGTTGTCAGGTGATTTTCGTCAGACTCTTCCAGTTATTCCCCGATCAACTGTTGCTGATGAACTAAATGCATGCCTAAAATCATCGAATTTGTGGCAGTATGTAAAGATACTCCAATTAACAACTAACATGCGAGTATTTTTGCAACAAGATGAAACTGCAAATGTATTTGCGAAGCAGTTGTTAGACATTGGAAATAATAAAGTTGCAGCGGACACCTCGGCCGGATTCATCACATTACCCACAGATTTCTGTCACATCACAGACTCAAAAGAGGAGCTCATTCAGGCTTAGCGGCGAAAAATAAAGATGTCGAGGATCTCAATGCGACCATTCAGAATTTTCGTCCAGGACAGTTGGTTTCCTTCAAATCAGTCGACACCGTTATGAACCAGGATGACGTAGTCAACTATCCCACGGAGTTTTTAAATTCACTGGAATTGTCTGGATTACCACCCCACAATTTGCAGTTAAAAGTAGGATCAGTTGTCATCATGCTGCGTAACATTAATCAACCTCGACTGTGCAATGGAACAAGACTGGCTGTGAAAAAGCTGATGAATAACGTCATTGAGGCAACAATCATAAAAGGAAAATACAAAGGAGAGGATGTCTTGATCCTGCGGATACCGATGATTCAAACGGATTTACCATTCGATTTTAAACGCTTACAATTTCCAGTACGTCTGGCCTTTGCGATGACCATAAATAAATCGCAAGGACAGTCGTTAGAAGTTTGCGGAATCAACTTGGAGTTTCCCTGTTTCGCGCATGGACAATTATACGTCGCGTGTTCGCGCGTCGGAAAAGCGTCTTCTTTGTTTATTTACGCACCACAAAACAAAACAAAAAATATAGTTTATGAGAAAGCTTTAAATTGATTAACAGACTGTATCATAACAGTGTGTGTCTGTCAATATCAAATTTAAACCTTATAAATAGCCAGTATTTCAGGAAAACTCTGTTTTGTAAGTAAGCAACATGATGTGTCGAAAATAATAATAAAACTTCATGCATCATTCAAAAATTGCTTTTTTATTAAATACGGATTCGCTTTGTTTGTTTTAAGATTATTTTATACAAAAGTTTAGGTCTTTTATTTATCGATTGAGGCAGTACGAAGTCTGCCGGGTCAGCTAGTATATATATATATATATATATATATTGTAACGGGAGATGGCACATCGGCACCGAGCATAAGCTGAACAACAAATTAAATATAAAGTTCACGGAGCTCTCGGCAGAGGGACAATAAGTAACATCCTCTCTCGCCAACAATATAGCAACGAGCAACAAATATAAGGCCAACGAAATGAACAATTGCTACCAATCTTTCGGTCAAAGCTCGATAAAGAGTACTCGTCATCTGATCGATACAATAGTACAAAGGTGGGTGACTGTTTGAGGCCCGACATTATCACGCAAGTGATAAGTCGGAGAGGCTCGTGTGTTATTAAGCCCTAGGAAATTGTATACGAGAAGTCTAGGAAATTTAAAAGGCAAGAGAACTGACCAGTACACTGTACCATCAGCTGTCTCACAGGCGGCCATCATCGCGCCGATAGAGAGAGATAGAGAGACGACAACATTAAGAGGCGGCAGAGACGCCAGACACCGACACACCAACACTGCCTCGACGAGACACAACACATCGACACACACACAGGAGCGGCTTCGATCATCGAGGAGAGATCGAAACCATATGAGAGAGAAAGGACTCACATAAGCGGGAGGAAGAGAGAGACGGCCGACGAACGAGTAGCGCGGCAGCGACTCGGCCACGAATACAACACACACACATACAAACATCCCAAAATCAAAACAATACACATACACAGCTGATGAGCTGCAGTCACATTTAAATCGAAAACTGTATTGAATTTCGAATTATAATAAAGTCCGTCGATTTTACGAGTGCGTTTTTCAAATTTTCTTCAGCTCCTGCTCGAGTCTCGAACAAAATAAAAAGACTGAAACCACAATACGTTTCAATATATTAGACTGTGCCATTTTTGGGCAACTTTTTTTTTCTTCCTACTAACAGGCTTTAAACTTATAAAAAGGTAAAAAAAGAAGCCTGTATAAATTTTAGCTCAAAATATTAATATTTAGAGGTCGCTTAAACACATCTCTATTTCCCATTTCAATAACACAGGGAAAAAAAATTTCTGTCGGAATTTTATAACACGGTCATGGCATATTCCACAAATAAGCTGCCGGCAGATTCTTCTGCAGAATTGAATGCTCTACAAAAAAGCCCTCTTATACTTTTTTGATAAACTTAGCCATTCAAGGGATATTCGATTTCAAAGTTCAAAGTGTATGAAAATTCATCGTGTTTTGTTAATATTACAGCAAATCGACCTATCGACTATTGAAAAACATCAAATGACTTTTGTGTAGATTATTAAATTTACTATCCAAATTCTTTAATTTATAGTTAATATATATTGTGTGACGAGCTCGCTTCGCTGAAAATTTCGTGAAACAGGAGGCGAGCTGCCTGTCAAAAATCATTAATGACGCCCGTATTTTCGCGTTCCCGATTTATTTTCCGCCAATTGGGCGCCAGGTGTTTCTTTCGCCCCGAAACACCAAGGGTGATGATTTCTTTTCTTTCTCCGACTTCAATTCAGGGAATGGTGGGGGTTCAGGGGGCAAATTACTCTATTATTTTCTATTAACGAAATAACGGTGAGCACCGATCTATAACAATTTATTTTCGCTATCGCTTTTACATCAATACATTTTCTGTTCACACTCACTCTCGCATTCCTCTTACTCTTCCTCTCATACCGACCTCCGGAGACGCCGGAGGGCACAGCCTTCAATACAAAGGGCGAGGGGACGAGAGTAAGGCACACTCTATTGCGTCGCGATAACTGAAAAATGGTGCACCACGTGCGCCTACCTTCTCTTGTCGTCTTCATTCGCGCAGCGTTCCTCTCTCTCTCGCTCTCCCTGGTGCCGGTGGCTCAGCCTCGCTCGCTCTCTCTCGCACGCACGTCCTCGGCCTCGCTTGTCCTCCGGTCCGGCTCTCTCGCTCGCTCGCTCGCTCTATCCTCTATCTCTCTCCCTCTTACACACACTCTCCGTATCCTTTCTCGCTCTCACTCTCTGGTCACTCTCCACTCTGTTCACTCTTTCTCCACTCCACCGCTGACTCCTCACTATCTCCATCCACGCGTCCCTTTTTCCAATTTCGACTCTCTCTCTCACACAACTTTATAACCTCGCTACCTATCCGTCCGTACTCTCGCTCTTTCAATCGCTCAAACTTAACTAACGATTTCCTATCCTACTCGTTCCTTGCCGGCCGGCTCGCCGGTCGCTCGCCCGCGTGGTGGGGGAAGGTCCATCCGATGATCGACGATCGACCCTCGGTGCAACCATCTCTCTCGCACTGCCGTCGGCCGTCGTCTCTCTCCGTCGATTGCCGACGTCGTCGTTCGTCGTCTTTCTGTAATTCACGAAGATTTCGACGACAGTGCCCGTTCGACCGTACCTTGTTTACACCACGGGTGCGAGACGGCGCGACGCTGCTGCCTATCTACCGCCGTGACTGCGAGGCCTATAATGCCTCGTCACAATTGATAGATGGTTTTTTAAGACTTTAGACACTTATTTTTTGCCAAAAAACCTGTCCTCTGTAATAAATTATGAAATATTTATAATTTTTAATAAATAAATTTGTTTTAAAAAATTTGAGGAAATATCGTTTTTCTCTGTTATTGGAAACAAAGAATGATATTTTAGTCGTGAGTATTTTGTCCAATTTTTATAGATGTATTGCGACAAGTACTGGCTCATCAGAACCAGTTTTCTGGTAAAAAATAAGTGTCTAAAGTCTTAAAAAAACCATCTATAAACATTTATTAACTATAAATTAAAGAATTTGGATAGTAAATTTAATAATCTACACAAAAGTCATTTGATGTTTTTCAATAGTCGATAGATTTGCTGTAATATTAACAAAATACGATGAATTTTCATACACTTTGAGCTTTGAACTCGAATATCCCTTGAATGGCTAAGTTTATCAAAAAAGTATAAGAGGGCTTTTTTGTAGAGCATTCAATTCTGCATAAGAATCTGCCGGCAGCTTATTTGTGGAATATGCCATGACCGTGTTATAAAATTCCGACAGAATTTTTTTTTTTCCCCTGTGTTATTTAAATGGGAAATAGAGATGTGTTTAAGCGACCTCTAAATATTAATATTTTGAGCTAAAATTTATACAGGCTTCTTTTTTTACCTTTTTATAAGTTTAAAGCCTGTTAGTAGGAAGAAAAAAAAATGTTGCCCAAAAATGGCACAGTCTAATATATATGAGGGATTCCACGCCAGATCAAACAACATTTTGCCTTACCATCTCCGATTTTTTTGAAAATTTTTTATGCTCTAGTATTGGTTAAAAGAGGCCTCCATGATTTTTTTCAATTTTTTTTGTCGAACCGTTTTCAAGATATCGATTTTTCAAAAATTACGTTACTTTTTTTTTAAACGTCCATAACTTTGCGAAAAATGGGCCAACCTGGACGTTTTTTTTTTGAAATTTTTCTTTTTGAACACACTTTTTATAAAGAAATATCGAATAAAATTTTCAAACCGTATTTCTATAAGATTTTCAAGTTTCAAGTCTAAATTGTTGATTTGCAAAAAACACGTACTGATCGATTTTCTTGATTTTTTTTTGTAAACAACTGTCAGTTATTCCACACCTTTTAAGACTAGTTGGATAATGGGATAACGATGGGATCTATTTTTTTTCGATTTTTCAATTTTTCGATTTTAGTTATCCGTATTGAAAAATATCTGAAAAAAATACTATGCACATGAACTTAATAACTATTGGACACATAGGAATTATTAATTATTTTACAGATTACTTTCAGGAAACAGATACAGGCGAATCGCCGAAGAGCAGTTATTTTCTTACTCGTTTAAATATTTTACAAGTTCGAGATTCAACAAATGAGGAAAATTTGTTAACCCTTTGAGACCTGAGTACTTTCAAGCTTATGTGGTTCGCAGACGCATAGGCTGATGCATATATGCGTCCTTAGGGCTCAAAGGGTTAAATCTCAAAGTGTCTTCTCCGTCCGGAGTTACACAATAATACTTTTGTGCCCCTGTTATTGTCTTTGCTCTTATATATCTGTTTTCTAATGATTCTTTGGCTAGATTATAATCGTCGGTAAAGAAGAATTGGGCATGAATATTCATTCGGCAAATAATTCGATTTTATTGCCCAGTCATATAATTGCCGAGGAGTTGAAATTTGTTTGTGACTTGGAACTTAAAGACTTGCTCGTGCTGCTATTCTTTTCACGGTTCCCCCTGCTCCATCAAAGGCCCTTTGCCGTGAG
>OZ023255.1:25203899-25500255 GCA_964007305.1 Netelia melanura
GGCATTAGATGACCGGGTGAGGCGCGAGGGCAGCTTTAACGCTTATTGGCACGCCGGGCAAAATTCAGAGCAACCAATGACCGCGAATAAAAAATGACTGCGTACTAATACAATCAATAAAATTGACTGCTCTGAATTTTGCAAACACAAAGGTAACGCCCTAATCTATGCTATATCTACGGCTAGGGTGGGAGTGGGTGGCTTCAACGCTTCTGGGCGCGCTCTGATTGGTCCAATTAATAAAATTAATATCTCGTAAATTATTAACAATATCCCGAATGTTTATTTGCAACTTTTGTTCGTACTGTGCCCATCTACCTTGAAATCCCGGATGGCACCCCTTACGCAATTCACCCTGTATATATATATATATATTGAAACGTATTGGCTGTGTTTCATTAATAATTTGGTTCGGGATCTCGAGCGGAGAATAAATAAATATGGTACTCTGGGTAGAATTCTCTTTTTCGTTTATTCTGATGCCTCGGGTACATGCGTAGATAATGTCGCTGAACTGTTTTATCTTTAACTTCAATTAGCGTGATTGGTAGTACATAGCTGTTGTTATGATTTCGATCGTTGATATTGGCGCGGTATGCGTTGGTCGAATATTTCAAGTTTCGGTATGTTATGGTCTATCGGTCTTAGATCAATATGGCGCTTGCACTGAAGTGACAGCTCGTGTGTTTACGTTTCTTGGCGTTTGTTCCTCGTCAGGTTTGTCATTTATTTTCTTTGTGTGTGTGTGATGCGTGACTTCCAAGGGTTAGGTAAGTATCGGAATTATTGTTTTTCTTTTTCCTTCACGCCGCAGCGAGATTTCTATATTTTTTCTTTTAGATCCCTGACGGTCTTATTCCTTCACTGAGAGTACTACAAACCTGCGTGTCGGTGCTCGCTGTAGTACCCCTTTCTCACCAGGTTGATCGCGGAATCTTGGGATTGTATGCTTTTAACCGTACGCAAAGTAAGCTTTAATTCTTCCCGAGACTCTAATGCTAATTCTTGCTTTGCAGGTTACAGGTTAGGCTTATTGTGGTTTCACCGGTTATCGGTCGAGATTCCCTCCTTGCTGCTTGTGGCAGTAATTCGGGCGTCGAAGGATATTGGTTCTTCCCATGCTAACGGTGAGTATTTGAAGCATGCCTGGTTGGTAGCTGGGTCGCTTATTTATATTGTTATTCCTGACTATTTGTTGATGTGAAGCGTAGCCCTCTGACGACTGTTTATTTAACTAATGTTATAATTTTCTGTTCCAGGTTTGTTCGTCTCAATATATATA
This sequence comes from Netelia melanura, assembly GCA_964007305.1. Lineage (NCBI taxonomy): Eukaryota > Metazoa > Arthropoda > Insecta > Hymenoptera > Ichneumonidae > Netelia > Netelia melanura. Next base: position 25,205,182 of record OZ023255.1, read on the forward strand.
TATATACATACATATTTCTAAATGGGTTTATATATACGGTGGATGATATCAATATATATATATATATATCAATCATGTGTATACAGTATATACAGTCAGTGACGAAATTGAGTGGACACTTTCTAGTATAAAGTGCCGGAACGGTGTTTTATGTCATTTCGCCAGTAATTGGCTGAGGCCAATTTAACCAGCGTCATTTTAAAGAGGAGCAATTTACCTTCATTTTGGCTGTTTTAAAAAAATTTTGCGATCTTTTTTTAACAATTAGCACCCAGTTTTGAAAAAAAATTTTTTTGCCGTTTTCTTGTTTTTCTTTGAGTGGACACCTTTCGTAGTAAAATTTTCTTAGCACATTTCTTTAACCGTGATCGTAAAGGGAGCAATCCAAACTTCAATTTCTTTTTTTAGAAAACATGCTACGATTTTTTTTTCAAAGATATTTCATTTTTTGAGAAAAAATAGACGGTTTGAAAATTGCTCTGCAGGACGAAAACGATGAGGTTTACAACAAAATCTCAAGATGTTAAAAAGTTGTATCACTTTTTGGTGAGTTCACAAGAATTTGTTCAGATTTTTTTTTTCGAAATTTGTTTTCCACCTATTTCCCGTCAGTTCGATTGATGCGAATACCATGAAAACAATAGAATTAAATTTTTTACTTACATATTAAACCTTGGTCTCTTCGGAGGTTTATTCGACGACACCAAAGTTTATTTGGTATGTAAAAAAATTAATTCTATTATTTTCATGGTATTTAGATCAATCGAGCTTCGACCGAAAATTGATGGAAAACAAATTTCGAAAAAAAAATCTGAAAAAATGTTCGTGAACTCATCAAGAAGTATTACAACTTTTTAACATCTTGAGGTTTTGTTGTAAACTTCATCGTTTTCGTCCTGCGCTGCAATTTTCAAATCGTCTATTTTTTCTCTAAAAATGAAATATCTTTGGAAAAAAAAATCGTACAATTTTTTCTAAAGGAAAGAAATTGAAGGTGGATTGCTCCCTTTACGATCACGGTTAAAGAAATATGCTAAACAAATTTTACTACGAAAGTTGTCCACTCAAAGAAAAACAAGAAAGCGGCAAAAAATTTTTTTTTCAAAACTGGGTGCCAATTGTGAAAAAAAAATCGTAAATATTTTATAAAATACCCAATATGAAGGTAAATTGCTCCTCTTTAAAATGACGCTGGTTAAATTGGCCTAGGCCAATTACCGGCGAAATGACATAAAGAACCGTTCCGGCACTTTATACTAGAAAGTGTCCACTCAATTTCGTCACTGACTGTATATATACATATATTCATGTAGGATTCAGAGTTGGGTGAGGTGAAGAATTATGCACGAGTCAATAAGGATAAAAAGTATAACATTTACTGAATAATTAACAAGCTATTTAGTTAGTACTAGTTCGTCGCTCGGAAGCTCTTTGTAGACTGCCTCTTTCTTTTCTCTGTCTCTCGCTCCTCACGCCTCAGGGGCGTCGTCGAAGGCCTGCGGGCCCGGTCCCACATCCGGCCTCTCCTGCGTTTCTCCGGTCCCCGGAGAATACCCCTTGAACACCTTCATTTGGTCAGCGGATGACGTTGTAATTCGCGGACCCTCTCCGTCGCTTTGTCGAATCACCTCGTAACGATTGTTGCCTTTCGCTCGAGTCACCTTATACGGACCTAGGAATTTGTCCCTTAATTTTGACCCAGGACCAAATTGTGTCCGTTTTATTGCGACTAAATCGCCGACGTCGTACTTCGTTGCGGGTTTACAGTTTCGATCGTGTGTCCGCTTGTTTTCTATTTGAATTTTCGCGATGTTCCCCTTCGCGATGGCTCGCAGTGTTTCGCGCTCTTCGTCAAAATGTTGGACCGCCTCCTTTTCGATCAGAGCGAGTATTTCGACATCGTCTTTTTGTCTCATCTTCACTCCCAAGAGCACCTCGAATGGGCTCAGGCCCACACTTCGTTGATACGTGCTGTTGATGGCGCACTGTACCTTATCGACGCAGCGATACCATCGATCTGGACTCTCGTGGGATAATTTCGTCAAGATCGGAATGATGATCCGATTGATCCGCTCGACCTGTCCGTTGCCTCGTGGAACGCCGGTCGTGATGAGCACGTGTTCGATGTTCTCGTCGGTGCAATACTCCCTGAAATCCGCGGAAGTGAATGCTGTTCCTCGATCACTCACAATTCGCGCCGGATTGCCGAAAATCTTCTGTTGGCTCTTCAATCGATCCAGCACCTCGCACGTCTTCGTTGTTTTCGTCGGATAAATCGAAACGAATTTGGAGAATCCGTCAACAACTACAAGCAGGTACTTGTACATCTTCGCCGTTGCTGTCATTGGCCCGAGATGGTCGATGTGATAGGTTGCAAGGGGAATATCACCCTTCGGGATCGTCTGCAACTCTCCCTCCTTCTTTCCTCGTTTTGACTCGGCAAATACGCATCGTACGCAGCAACTGACATACTCCTCGAGTTTCTCCTTTAAATTCGGGATATAATACTCGGCTTTGATTTGTTCGAGCATCTTTTTGATACCGAAGTGTCCATTGTCGTGTGCCTTGCGTATCACCTCGTGGTGCATTCTCGTCGGCAACACAACGACGTTCTTCTCGTTGACTCTTTTCATCAAGATTCCATTTTCGCACGAATAATCCTCGTACGACTCCGTCTCCAAAACCTTCTTGATGACTCGTAATCTCTCTTCGGCATCTTGTTCTCGCTTGATTACGGGCGTGACACGATCTTCGACCACCATCACCGGATATCGACTCAAGGCATCGACGTGTTTCAGGCGAGTTCCGGCCCGATGTTCAACCTCGTACTCGAACTCTTCCAGCGTTAATGCCCATCGTGCAACTTTCGGTGAAATATCGATTTTGCTCAGCGTCCTTTGGAGTGCCGAACAATCGGTCACGAGTGTAAACTTTATTCCCAGTAAATATACTCGGAATTTCTTCACGGCCTGTAGTACTGCAAGAGCCTCAAGCTCGTAAGAGTGCAGCTTCTTCTCGGCCTCCGTTGTCTTTCGGCTTGTAAAGTACACCGCGTAAAACCGATCATCTTTGCTCGCGTCGGTGTGAAGCTCTGTTGTTGCATCCGGGCGGTAGATCCGCAATACTGGTTCACTCGTCAAAAGCTGCTTCAATCGTTCGAACGCTCGTCTTTCAGCATTTTCGAATCGGAATCTCTGTGTTGTTTTCAACATCTCCGATAGCGGCTTTGCGATTTTGGAATAATCGCGGACGAACTTCCTGAAGTACCCAGTCAGCCCGAGGAAACTCTGGACTGCTTTTTTCGTCGTTGGTTCGGGAAAGTTCTTCACTGCCTTGACCTTCGTTGGCGATGGACCCACTGTTCCTCCTTCGATTATGTGACCAAGATACTCGACCCGTCGTTTCAGGAATGTGCATTTTTTCCAATTAATGGACAATCCTTTCTCCTCCGCGACTGACAACGTTTCCTTTAAATTTGCTAAAGCTTCTTCTTCGTTCTTTCCAGGGATAATTAAGTCGTCCACGTACGTGAACACCATATTTCGTCGAATCAAGTCCCGAAACACTTCGTCGATGAACCTCAAAAATGACATTGGACTGTTGCACAGACCAAACGGTGTTTTGACGAACTCGTACTGTCCGTCCGGTGTCACAAACGACGTGTACTTTCGGCTTTCGACTGCAACCGGGACGTGGAAGAACCCATTCTTCAAGTCCAGTACTGAGAATACCCTTGCGTTCGCCAGTGCGTCTATACGATCGTCGATAAGTGGCATAGGGAATCGATCACGTGCAATTTTCTTGTTCAATTGCCGATAATCGATGCACACTCTGTATTCTCCGTTTTTCTTTGGGACTATGACCACTGGGCTCGAGTATTTGCTTTTACTCGGCTGTATTATCCCCTCCGCCAGCCATTCGTCGATCTGTTTATCAAGGATCGTCTTCTCCTTAGCTGCCAATCGTCGAGGTCTCTGGCAAACCGGCGTTTCGTCTTGCAGCGAAATCTTCGTCTCGACGTCTGTGATCACCTCCTTCTTTGGCATGTGTTTTTCGATCATTTCTTCGATCTGTTGTCGATATCGTTCGTCAACGTCGATTTCACTTTTTCCGACTAGATTCACGAATCTCATTTCGCGAACCGCGGCGTCTCCATCACTCTCCTCTTCGGTCGTCGTCTCATCTTCTTTCTTCTTTTCGCCTTGTTCCTCCTCGCCGTTTCGCCTTTCTTTCATCACCAACTTTTTGATCGTGATCGAACCTCCTCGCATGATCACCTCCATTTGTCTCGTTAGTTGCTTTCCCACTAGCATGCTGTGACTCATAGCGTAGTCGGGAATGACGTAGACCTCTCCGTTATACTCGTCGCCGTGCACCTTGATTGTTGTACGAAACGTCCCAATGGCCTTGACGTGCGCACTTCCGAATCCTTCGAATGTATCCGTCGTCCCTCGTAACGCTGGACTGCCGATTTTCACGTATTCGCTATGTCGCAGCAACGTGTGCTTGGTACCGGTATCTATCATTGCTCGTATTTGCACGTCGTTGACCTCGATCACTATTTCGTCATCTGTTGCCGCTCGCGTCACTACGTTCACCGTTTTCGCATTGTTTGGCGGTTTTTCGCGTTTGTCGCACTTTGCCGCGATGTGTCCGAATTTGTTGCAATTAAAGCACTTCGGTCCGTCATTTTTGTTTGGACAATCGCGCGCGAGATGCTCGCTCGAGCCGCACCCGAAACATTTTTGTTCTCTCTCGCTTTTTCGTTGGTCACCTTTATTGCCTTTGGCTGGCACTCTCGACTTGTTTTTCGCTTGGTCTCGTTGCGTCTGACCCCCGGTTTTCTCCTTCATACTGTCATACCGTTCGATGTTTTTTCGAAGCTCTGTAATCGTGTTCGCCGTGTACAATATCGTCTTCGCCGCTTCGTCGTCCTGGATCCCGTCGATGATATATTGCATCACCGCTTCCTCCTCGACGTCTCCTTGACTCGCGATCGTACTCATCGCGTACACGTATTGTCTCGCCGTTTCATTCGACTGTCTCTTTCGTTTCGACAATTGCGAATGTACTAACGCACTGTTCAACTTTGTTTCGAACTTACTTAAAAGCCGCTTTTTTAATAACTTCCACGACTTTACACCTTTCTGAAGCGAAACAAATTGTTTCGCGGATCCCTTCAATTGTTTTTTCGCGTAAATCACCTTTTGCAAGTCCGACCATTGTAGCAACGTTGCAATGTCTTCGAACTCGTCGATCCATTTTTCAACTGCTAGTTTGTCGTCCCCCGAGAAATGGGAGATACTTCCCTCGACGTCTTTAATTGTGAATAAATTCAGCGTGTGATACGCCGGTCTGTCGATTGCCGCCATCCCTCGTTGTATGTTTCGTCCATCGTTCGGTATGACGTCATTGGCTTCTTCGTCTTCTGATTCGTCTTCGTTTTGCGATTCGATCGATAACTCATTACCCTCGTCGTCTTCGCTGTCTTCTTTATCGACAGCCTCTTCTTGATCGATTTGTTTGTATTTCGCTAATCGATCAATCAGCTCGGCCTTCTTACCCGACGTCGGTAACCCTAGCTTCTCCAGCTCGTCTTTTAGTTGTGCCATTGTCATCGATTTTTGCTTCGGCGTTGAATGTGTGAGCGTTTTTCGCCTCGCACCGCGTGCCTCTTCGTCCACCATGTTTGTTTTCGCGGCGTCCTTGTTCCGCGTGTTCGGCCTTTCCTCTCTTTCTCTTACAGCGTTCGCTCGCGCCCCTTCTTCTTGCGCTGACTCCGCGCCGGCTTCGTCCTCTTTGTCCTCTATCTGTTTTCCCGATCTTTCGAGAACCATCGTGTTACTTCGTTCGTCTTTCTTCGTCTCTTTTGTTCGTCGTTCTTCTTTCTTCGTCTTCCGTCTTTTACTTTGTTCGTCTTTCGTCTTTTTTTTTTCGTCTTTCGTCTTTCTCGTCTTTTTTTTCGTCTAACGTCTTTTAGCTACTCGAACGCACGACTTGGTTAATTATTTTACCCGTATCACTTTCGACTTCGACGGTTGATTGTTTCGAAAATTCCGGCTTGACCGTTTCGACTTGACAACTTCGCGACGTGACAACTTTTCGGCTTATCAACGTTTGCACTTGACCACTTCACGACTTGACAACTTTTCGATCTAACGCCTTTTCCGACTTTTCGCCTCGACGGTTTTTCGACTGATCTACACTTTCGCACCTTTTGTTCGCGTTAACTTTCAACTCGAAACTCAGTATCCCGGCTGAGCCCCCATATGTAGGATTCAGAGTTGGGTGAGGTGAAGAATTATGCACGAGTCAATAAGGATAAAAAGTATAACATTTACTGAATAATTAACAAGCTATTTAGTTAGTACTAGTTCGTCGCTCGGAAGCTCTTTGTAGACTGCCTCTTTCTTTTCTCTGTCTCTCGCTCCTCACGCCTCAGGGGCGTCGTCGAAGGCCTGCGGGCCCGGTCCCACATTCATTATATATATATGCACATATATATACATATTGCTGAATGGGTTTGTATGTATACCCAGATATCTTTTCCAAGAATCATATTATTTTGTGAACAGTTTTTATAAACAGCAATTCTCATAATATGCATGACCAAAGCTGCGAGATTAGTCGCGCGACTCGATTGTTTTCGCTCCGTCTCATTCCCTCCGCGGGGCGGTGCGGGGGAAACGCGGGCGGCTGGCTATCGCTACGAGGCCTCGGCGCTTGGCCCGTCTTGTCAAGTGTCATACTGGGGCTTCGTAGTATGTGGCGGTCTTGATACCCCCACTCCTACGTTCTCGCGCAACGGGTAGCAACATAGAGTTTCCTCTCTTATCCGTTAGTTAGTTCGAGGGTTCCCGCTTTTCGTTAAGGCGCGTGCGCGTTACAACACTCGCTTCCCGTTGCTGTCAGCATTCAGTTCTTATCGAGGTTACGTTGTACCAATAAACCTATGTATCATTTAAACAATTCATATATATATTCTTCGCATCATTTCATAAATAAATAATAAAACAAATAAAAGTGGAATGTTAATTTCCTTATCGGACAAAATTGATTGATAGCACAACACGCTATAAGCATACGCGCGCCATGCCATCTAGCGGTAGGCAGCGGTAGCGCTTAGCAAAATGTTACGAGCTCTGCACTACCGAAGCCGTCTGAAATTTCCGCTAACTAACACTGCCTCTTAAGGGGTTGTAACTGCCCTTAGATTTTTTAGGCAAGAGCATCGTACAGTCAGCTTGCATTATGGAATTATGAGCTAAATTTACGTCGATGTAAATTCAAATGCATATTTGTAAATTCCCACGTACGAACGAGAAAATAAGGGGTAACCCACCTGTATTTATCTTTTTCCCACCCTCTATGACGAGGTGGACCTTATTGAAGGAAAGCTATTCCATTTTGATGGAAACACAAAAATCTAGGTGACGTATTTATACATTTTTTCCAAATGAAAACCTGAAGGTGCACACTACCCTCTACCTAGATTACTTTACTGCTGTAGTATTTTTCTGTTTAACACGTTTTTACTATCATTGCACTTTAAGGTCAATATCATGAACAAGAACACCGGCATCGTGTTACTTTCCCGTAACGCCACCACCACCGTGCCTTAAGGACGTGCATCCCTCCTTACGGGAACGCACGACACAACCCGAATTTGGTGATGAAGGCGATGAGGAGAGACGCTCGGGCCGAAGTGTGGGGCCAAGCGATACTAACAAATTTTCCTTCGATTCGGAGTGGAAGACGGTGGAAATTTTGGACCAATCAGGCATATGTAAACTGCCCTCTCCAACCCCTACACTATAGGCAGAGATAGTTGATAGACTAGTACATAAGACCCTTAAATTTTCACATCCATCTCGGATCTCCAAAACCGATCCTTGACAGAGAATATGCAAACAGACACTGATAACATGTAATAAAGCTCAACTCAGTAAATAAATCTCTTTTAATCAATTAGCGTCAGTGTTCTAGCATTATTTATCGGATCAAACTCCATTAGCCCGTTTCCCAAGACTCAGTAGCTTTGCTAAAGTCCAAAACAGGGCAATGGTGATGTTACTAGGACGTAACAATCTATAGCAGTTTTAATATTATGCACTGTGTATTCGGAAATATGAGCTAGTTTTTCTTTATAAGGGCCACTTTTGTTATTGTTATTGTTGTCCTTATGTTGATGTGGCCAGCGGCGCAGCTGTCGTACGCTCTTAACAAATTAATATTTTTGTTGGACGGTTTCGATACTGTAATTCTTTATTTTACCAGATCTCCATTACTCCACAGCTTTCCTTTTGTATTCATAAATCTAGGGTAGCTTCCTCTATCATCTCCACTTTATTGTAGTTTTACATAGTCATATAAAATCTTCTCAAAATTTTCCTCCAGTTTCATTCTTGTATTACTAATAGGAGTTTGTACGATATTCATAGCCTCAAACATAGCCAGTAAAAGTGTACGTACGAGGATCTGGGCTGCGAGGAAAGGGTTTCCAAAAAAACGAACACCACCTCACCGGTTATCGTAGTCAGAGCGTTTATTTCTTGTCACCTACAGTCACAATAGTAAGCCTAAGCGCGAGCTGGCCGAGCCGAACAAGGGAGTCCGTCGAGCGATCAGAGTTCACAAACGCCTCGTGTTCCACAACTAGAAAGAGCTAACTTATTATCGCGAGTCGGCGTTGCCAAGCAGAATATACATATAATCAAGCCGGGCCGACATAAATGAGAAGGTCTAGCAATAACCGGGAATGAGCAAAGTCATTATACAATATGATAGAAAACTTGTAACTTGAGCCCGTGTATCCGAAACGAGACCTTTCACGTTAATGGCGATTAACCGGCGTCTGTTAATCGCTCGGCCGTTAACCGACCGCGAAAGAGGGGGAAGCGTCGCTCGGACAAAGCGAGACGCTGCCGCCTCGATCGATCAACGCTCAATCACGCGAGCGGTATTGTCGTGCGCGAATTCCGGCATAGTCGGAACAAAAAATTTAATTACGTTGATCTGCTTTCATTCTAGTAATATTTTCAGCGCAACACAATAAGTTCACAAAAACTGAATATAATTTAAAACCCGCTTACGCACTCGTACGTCTTTACTAGTACACTGCGAATGTTTACCGCCTTTTATAGGAATAAGCATCAAAATAGATAATCTAATTTCCCGCCTTACAATGTAAATTCCAAAAGCACATCCAATAAACAAAATGAAAGTCGGCGCTTATCACATCATTTCACGGGACGGCTGAGCATTCGGAGCCATACAAATCGCTCATGTTTTGTTTTCATGCAATCGTACATGTTTACGAATGTTAACTTTCTTTCGTAGATCTCACAATCAGAATGACGCAAATATCTAATATAAATACTGTGGACGCATTCCTATGTCTGTATTTTTTTCTTGAAAAGAAAAAAGTATCGCATTTTAAAAAGTAAATTGAGAAAGTACCTATTCATGCCCGTATAGAAAAGAAGTTTCTCATAAAGATTTGTTTAGTAAGGAGCAAGGGGCGGATCGCTGCGTTTCCATTCCATAATGCTAGCTGACTATACGATGGGCTTATTTCACCTCTTTAATTGTGAGATCTCGGAAAAACAAAAATACACGTATTCGCTATTTTTTCATCATATACGTACATAGCGGACAAAGTTTAAGACGGAGAGGAAAAAGAAAGAAATCGTTTATTTTTTATGAAAAGAGATTTATGAAAAATTCGATGTCTTACATACAATATACCGTTAGAACAAATTCGGTTGAATTTGGATTCATCCGAAAATAGCACATTTTGCCAATCCTCACTTGTCCAATGCCGATAAGCCTTACCGAATTGCAGTCGTAATTTTTTATTCTTTTTACTCAACATCGGCTTTTTCCGCAGCTTTCTTAGTTCTTACACTAATTTGTGCATTATTATTGCTGGATATTTCACCTCTGATATCGAATGCTGAACGAAAACGATCTTTCTCGCTTAATCGATGAATCCGACGATCCATCGTTGGCATCGTTTTCCGCGGTCTACCGCTTTTTGGTCGATTAAAATAGTCCTCAGTCTTTACAAACTTGTACTACGCTTGCTTACAAGCTGTTTGTGGTCGATCCATTTTAGTTGCAATTGAAGAAAATATCTCATTTTGCTTCCGTGGAGATACGATTAGTCTTCGTTTAGTTGATGACAAATTACGGGATTTACCCATACTTTTTTCGTACGTAATTAAACTTAAGACACTGGATAATACACCACAAACTATTTACAGTATGAATATATCAAATTATTGCGTGGATCGCCTGTGGGTATCTTATTTGACAGATCGTCTTAATACTGTTCCTGTTTTCCTCCCTCTGTTTACTATCTCCCATACCTTGGCTTCCGTCTTTGCTTCCGCTGCTTCCTTTTTTATTCTTTCTCTCTCCTCCTCTTTTTTCTCTTCACATCACACTTTGTATTTTTGTTTCTCCTCCTTGTATCTTTCTTTTGTTCCCTCCCACTTTCTCCATCTTTTTAGTTCTTGCTTTACTTTCGCGTTTTCTCGCTTTCCCCTCTTCGTCGTCCCACTATCCTGTTCTTTTTTCTGCTTTCTTTCTCCACTCTTTTCTCCTCCCTTTATTGCTTCCATTATCCTTTCTTCTACCTCTCTCAGTGTCCATCCTTCCCTCTCTTCCGTCCTTTGTTGTAGTCCTCTGTTGTATTCTTCTTTCATCCTGTCTGCCCATTGTCCACTCCCTGGTTTCCTTTCCCTTCTCTTCTCCGCTTTCCTTACTACTTTTTCTCTTTTCATCGTCACGACTATTGGGTGGTGGTCTGACTCTATCCTTTATCATATTACCATTTCCTTTATCCCCTCTCTCGTTCTTTCGTCCCCTATTATATAGTCTATCACTGTCTCCCTTTTTCCATCCTCCCTTCCATTGCCTCCATTTTTTCGACCCTTTTCTCCAGTTCCGCTTTTTCCCTGTCTCTATTTTTTATGGATTCTTTTATTTCCCCTATTTTCCCCCACATTTCTGCGTTTCTTTTCTCTATCTTTCTTCTCCTTTTTCCTTTTTCTAACTGTCCCTTTATTTGCTCGTTCGTTATCTTTATCTGTTTCATTTATTCTTCCATTCTGTTTGCCTGTAATTTCGCTTCCTCTCTTCCCGTCCTTATCTCTTCTCTCATCCCCCTTATCAGTTCATATATCGTCTTTTGCCCCTTCTCCTCTGCCTCCTGTTCTTGTTCTGTTCTTCTGCTTTTACTTCCTGCCCCTCTCTCGTCCTCCTCCCTCTTCCTTTTCCATAGCTCACTAATGTCTCCCATGCTTCCTACGCTTCCCGAGCTGGCTCTTCTCTCCCTTCCCAACCTTTCAGCATCTGTTTTCCTTCCTTTTCTTACCGCCTCTTCCACACTCTCCCCTCCTACCTCACTCTTCTTCAATGCTTCCTTTCATTCGCTCCTTGTCGTCTCCCTCTCTTTCTCTCCGTCTGATGTCAGCACCTGTCGTTCTCGTCCGTCCTGTCTCCTCTGTTCCCTCTGCCTGCCTCTGTTTTCTCTCTCTCACTCTTTCACCTTTTCCGTCTCAGTGTGTTTCCTAACCTCTTTCTCATGCCCTTTCTTTCCTTCCTTTCTCTACCTTTTCTGCCTTCCACTTTCCTCTCCCCGTTCTCTCCAACGTCCCTTGCACTCAACCCCCTCGCAATGGCTCTTGCCTTTTCTCCGTCACTTTTCTGCTTCTTTTTCCGCCTTTTTTCCTCCCACTCAATCCTCATACTTTCACTCACTATCATGCCGGAAACGGAAGTCTCGACAAATCGAATAATTTGTATAATAAATCTCTGACATGAGTAATATGAATTCAACAATTACACTGAATAAAACAAAATAGTGGGTTATAAATCTGCGCAGTATTGCTATTCCATCACACATTTCTACATTCTTATCTCTAGGTGAAAAATTTTGTTTGCCTTATCTCAAACCTTCAAAAATATAAAAACATACATCCACAATTCAATCTTTGAACTTGAGACCAAATTAGATTTTCTACTATACAAACCTGTGCAAAATGAAATTAGAACAAGACTCACTAAAATCTTGAACAAAATGAATACACCAACATCATGTTCATTAGAACATTATTAGCCAATAAAATTATAAAACATACGTTCTCATTTCTAAAAAACAATCTACAACTTTTACGAGGGCCGATAAGTACTTAGCCTACAAAAGAAAAACGAAAATTTAGGAAAAGTGGCTATTTATTTCTCAACATAGTCTCCTTTTAGCTCCATACGCTTGAGCCAGCGATGTTCCAACTTCTTTAACCCGTCTGAAAAAATACGTTTTCTGGAGGTCTGCAAAGTAGGCCTCCGTGGCGGCGATAATTTCCTCATTCGACTGAAATTTCTGCCCAGCGAGTGACTTTTTCAAGTTGAGAAATAAAAAGAAGTCGCACCGGGCCAAGTCTGGAGAATACGATGGATGGGGCAGCCGTTCGTATCCTAATTCGACCAATTTGACCGTGGCGACGGCGCACGTATGAGCCGGTGCGTTGTCATGGTGGAAGAGCACTTTTATCGTCGCCAAATGGGGCCGTTTTTTCTGCAATTCGGCGTCGAACCGGCCCAATAATTCGGCATAGTAGAGCCCTGTGATCGTTTTGCCCTTCTACAGGTGGTCGATGTAGATCACACCTTGTGAATTCCAGAACACGGTGCCCATCACCTTTCTGGCCGATAGGACAGTCTTCGCATTCTTCGGAGCACGTTCGCCGGGTGAAGTCCACTGTTTCGACTGTTTCTTGGTCTCTGGTGTGTACCAGGGGATTCATGTTTCGTCGACGGTCACGAAATGATGCAGAAGCTCCTTCGAATTGCGCTTAAACAGCGTCAAACACTGCTCTAAAGTGGTCTCGCGGTTGTGCTTGTTGTCCGGAGTGAGCAAACGCGGCACCCATCGCGCCGACAGTTTTCTGATGCCCAATATTTCATACAGGATATGACCTACGTGGTCTTTTGAGATGCCTACTGTCTCAGTTATCTCGCGCACCTTTAATCGGCGGTCTGCCAATACGAGATCGTGGACTTTTATCACGTTATCCTCCGTGGTAGACGTTTTCGGGGCACCTGGGCGCGGCTCATCAAAAACGGATGTGCGACCACGTTGAAACTCGTTAAACCAATTTTTGACGGTCGCCATCGAAGGAGAAGAGTCACGGTACACAGCCTCTATTTGATTTCGCTGCGCGATTTCCCGGTGAGGCTAAGTACTTATCGGACCTCTCTCATAATTACACGACCAGACAAAGGAAATGCAACAGTCATTCTGAAAAAGACAGATTGCATTACAAGAACACAGTATTGAATCGCAGATTCCTCAATTTACAAAGTAACAAATAAATATCCCATCAATACCCTACAAAATGTCATAAATAATATTCTCTCCAGATGGAAAACCTTAACGATCATTGACGAAACAAAATTTAAATATTTCACAGCAGAAAATTCCAACTTATCTCGCCTTTATTTCCTTCCCAAAATTCACAAAAATAACTATCCACTTCGTCCCATAGTATCTTCAATCAATAGCCCAACACATAAATTAGCTGAATTTATTCAATCTAAGGTGAATAAACTAATAAATACCATAAACTCACATGTCAAAGACAGCTTCTACTTAAAACAATCACTCTCATACATCTCAATTCCACTCAATTACAAACTTGTCTCCTGTGATGGTGTATCCCTCTACACTAACATTCCTGTAAAACTAATAGTTCAAAGCCTTAAAAAAACAAATCCGTTTGCTGAAACATTACCATTAATTGAGATAATTAAAGCCATAGAATACATCATGTTCTCAACTTACGTTACACTTCACAACCAAATATATCAACAAATCTCAGGCCTACCAATGGGCTCACCTCTTCCTCCGATACTATCTAACATTGGTATGATTGATTTAAAAACAAATTGTTTAGAAAAAATAAATTTTCATTGTCGCTATACAAAAGATATGTCGATGATATTATTATTGCTGTACCAACAGAGAAAATTGAATCCACCATCAAAATTTTCAACTCCTATAATCCAAAATTCCAATTTACATCAGAATTAGAAGATGATAGAAAAATTCCTTTCCTCGATATATTATACTTTTAACCCATAATCAAAATTCAATCATTACAAATTGGTATAGGAAACGAACTTGGTCAGGCAGGTTCATAAATTTCTTTTCACACCACCCATTTCCCAAAAAAAGCCATAATTTATATGTCAGTAGACAGAGCAATACTATTATCTCATCCGTGATTTCACCAAAAAAAAATTTCATTTTATTAAAAACACGACAACACAATATTCCTACCCGATCCCCTTCATCAAAAAAATAATACAACAAAGACTTTCTACAATCAAAATTCACAAAAAGAAAAACATCAACTTTTATTCCTCCAGACTACTAAATTTATCATACACAAAAAACATCCATCACCAATTAATTCGTCTTTTGTGAAAGATATATTAAGAATCTCAAATACAATAGTGTTTAATGTTGAATGCTTGCGGCCATGCCGCCGATGGCATAAACCGCTGTGTTCTTTATTAATTTTACGATTTGACTGGTTCGATTGGAAGGTTTGAAATAACTGCCACAATTTATGGGAAAAATCCAGAACGGCATAAAAAACCCAGATTCATTATTTTACACTTTCGACTGGCGTCGCACACATTACACCCTTGATAATCCGCAGCCGCACGAAGATAATCGCTTAACCGTCCCGACCACGTGGCGGTTAACTTTCGCGCGCTTATTTCGCGCCGTTAGCACGGTTGTAATCGCACAACCTTACTTCACTACTATTCTCGGTTTTTCTACCAGGTGAATGATCTGAATTTGACGGCCGTCGTTGGTTTCTCACTATGTTTGGTAGGGTGAATATAGTCGTTACTAAGTAACGAGGGATCAGTTGATCCCGATTTCTCACTTTTGCCGTTGCTAACCGTCTCGTATGACGTCCCAATACCCACTGGCCTTTCTTTCTTTCCCTTGACAGTGGTCGGTGGCCAACCCCCCGCCCCCACTCTTTCCTTCAACGCGGATGCGCGGTTTTGGCGGGAAAAGCTAGCGTGATCAGCGCCGCCACATCCGCCGCGGCCATGCGAACCCGCCCTGTTCTCATTTCTTTCATGCAAACGTTCATACACACCACACACAAATGTTACGATGGAACATACTCCCGGCGCCAGCTGCGGATATAAGTTCCAAAGGAAGGTTGTAACGCAGGCTGAAATATCAGAGCAAATGCCCTTACGAGAGGGAGTATCCACTCCCCTGTTTAAACATGGCTTACGGCTTACTACGCGCATCGCTGAACATATTTACAACCGGAGCATATTTACAAACTTTACACTTCAACCCTGCTCTTTGGTAATTCTATCATTGGACGACTGGATAAGTGCTCGGGCTCAGTTTCCTTTGGAGGGACTGCTCCTTTGATTAGATTCTCTTATCACCTAGTTTCGGTTAATCGCTCACAGGGCGCAACTTCTGCCTCGTGATTCTAATAAGTATAGCGCTCGTTCTTCAGGCGACTGGAAGAAGGCACAGCCGAGTAATGTTGCGCTTGTACACGCCAGTTGAAGTCTTGCTGGATGCAACTCTTGCTATACCGTCGCTCCCAGGGAACACCTCGATCATTACACTCAGTGGCCATCGAGAGCAGGTGGTAATGTCGTCCATGAGAATCACCACCGATCCTGGCCGCAACTCAGCGGTACTTCCATGCCATTTATGGCGGACCTGCAGTTTATGGAGGTACTCCTTATGTCATTTTGTCCAGAAATCCTGTCTAGCCTTCGTGATGAAATTGTATGTGGTGAAACGGTGCGACCGATTCATTAATTTTTGTTAATATTCGTGACTCGAGGTAGAATAAATATACGACAATCCTGTTGGTATGGCGAAGAAATTTATTTGATCTTTTCGGGGTAATTACAGTTTGGCCCGGTTACCGACGCCGGTGCTCTAATGAGTACCGTGCTATTCGCATCGATCCATGCGATCGATGTTGGCGCTAGTGATCGTTCGCTCTCTCTCTCATTATTGCGTACTCGGTTTTAATCAAGATGGCCGCGGCCCCACCTGTCAAACGGGCGCGTGTCGTTATTTTTGGTGCAACAATAATCGAACTTTCTGGGTTTTCACCCTTTGATACGGATTTTCGGGTGTGTAGTGTGTCTAGTGTTTAATGCCGGTCGATGGTTCAGCGTTCTTTCGGCCGAGGATCTTTTTGGACGTCGTCTAGTGCGTCCTCGCGACGTCAGTGCTTCGAGTCGTGGTAAGTTGTTCCAATTTATTTTTCTCGTACATAGTCTTTTAATTTATTTCCTCTTTTGCAGGTTGTGGCTGAGGTCGTTGTCCGCTCGATACGCCCCAAATTCGCCGCAGGAAGGACCTCGCTGTTGCCGTGTCTCGACCTCGGTGTCGTCTCTTTCTCAGCTGAGTGTTTTACCTGTATTTTACTTTCCCTACTGTGTACCTTTCCCCTACCCTGTACCTTTTCCCTACCAGACGATACTCGTTGCTTCCACTGGAGTGGGGAGCCGCAAGCGTCGGAAGGTATGAGTCAGGTAAGTATTCTAATCTTGCGCCAAATTAATCTGTGCGGGGCTTATTTCTCAGATCTGTACCATCCTGGATGCCAGACGATACTCGTTGGCTCCACCGGGGTGGAATCGCCGAGCGTCGGAAGACACCTATCAGGTAAGAACTGCGTCGCCCAAAGATCCGAGGAACTCGAAGGTTCGGATGCGAGAGTGAGACTTAGAGTGGTCAGTCTATAATTGCCGGTCTATTTATACTTTCCAGTCGACTTCCTAGTTGACGCGAAACGTCGCCCTCTAGTGGCAATAATTTCTTGTTCTGTTTCAGGTCGACCGTTACAGTGGATAACCGATTATCTGGAATAGACGGAAAATATTTTTCGGGTAAGACATTGAATGGCCGTCCTATCAATAGATGCGTTGGTGTTATTGCTAGAGGATCATTGGAATCAGCCGACAGAGTGTATAAAGGTCGTGAATTTAAAACTGCTTCTATTTCAACCAACAGAGTGTTAAGTTGTTCATACGTGAGATAGTGGTCTTTCAAAACGCGTTTCAAATGGTGTTTAAAGCTCTTGACGGCTGCTTCCTAAATTCCTCCGAAATGCGGACATAAAGGCGGATTGAAATGCCATTCGATTCTTTTCGACAGAGCGTACGCCTCGATCGAGTTTTTAAGGTAGTTCGATCGCAAAAACCGTTTTCTTAGGAAAATTTTGTAAAAATTATAAGTTGTGCGCAAAAATTCGCTGAATTGAATGAAAAAAGAATTAAGTAATTCTGACGTCTAGTTCCTAAGATATTCAAAGTCAAAGTTAAATCATTTTCTCATCTAAACGTGTGTCAAAACTAACAAAAATATGATTTCTGAGAATTACTGGAAAACTGTTCTTACGATTAACATGAAAAAAAATATAATAATAGAGTGAGCTTCAAAGAAAATTGTTAAAAAAAGACGAATGTTATCTGACGTCTAGTTGAGGAGACAAAAAAATAACAAATATCGGCAGCTGCTCTGAGTGGGGGGTATTTCTCCGCTGAAGAAGTGGCAACGCCGCAACTACTCGAGAGCCGCTATACTCCTTAAACACGCGCGTGATATATTCTCGATATATTCAGGCGCGTTCAGCGTACGAGATACCTCAATGAAATAATAATAATTAGCAAAGACTAAAAATGAATTCTTGTTCCTTTCTGTTACTGATTAATTTTGTTTTATTATACCGCTACGCAATTCATCAGGCAGGATAAACATTCATAAAAAAAATCCATACGGTCATTTTATTAAAAAAATCGAAAATCAAAAATCGACGTTCGACAACGTCAAAATGTCAAAAATTGAATTATAGAGTGTCGGTGGGATAAGTGCTGATTTTTCCGCAGAAAAGGATGGGAAAGGAAAATTACGGCGTACATAAAAAAAACTTATCTACACAGTTTAAATAGAAAAAAATCTAATATTTAGACTTTTATTATATTTAAAATAATAACATTTTCACATATATTTTCTCCTTTTTAAATAAAATTTAAACAAATGTGAAACAAAACGTTAAACTTAGTCTTCATACTTTCTCCGTTAAAAAATTCAGTATTTTATTCAATACTTTCTCATCTTTGGTGACAATAGCCTTATTATCGATACCTTTTTTGGATAATAACTGCGTCACTCCTTCACGTCCATACTCTGCATAGCATTTTTTCAAATGCTCTATTTTGATGCCTGCTAGGGCCATCTTTTTTATTATCGACGCCGATACAATCTTTTTCATTGCGATTACATGTGGAGACATTAATTTTGTTATTACGCATTCTTTATAACGCTTACGACTAGTTTTTCTTTTGGAATAAAAGACAACGTCAATTTTTCCAAGACTTCAACGTCATACGTTGCTTCATGAAAATTTTCACAGTCGTGAATGTTTAACCAATCACACGCCAACGTAGACAATTTAAACTCTCCTTTTCCTTTTTTGTTAGGGAATAATCTTTTCAATATCGCACACGAATCAGCGAATCCTACGATATTAGTATACTCATAGATCATCGAATTATTGATAATTGCGCGCAACAGTAGAGACAAATCAAATTTGGCGTTGTGAGCTACGAGTATACACGGCTTTGTTGATGAATCTATAAATTGTTTCAATTGTGTGAGTGCGTCTTTTATAGATACACAATCAACTTGTTGTTCTCGATAAAATAAATTACCATGAATATTTTTAAGACCAGTCACACCTGAAGCACGAGGGTCAATTTGTTGGGTAGGCTTGATATATACGCTGAAATTTTCATTTCCACGCCTACCCGCGATTTGTAATATATCTGCCGTTGATGAAAATCCGGATGTTTCCAAATCAAAAAATAGAAGATTGCAGTTTTCAACTGATACTTCTATGGATGGTAGTTGTTCTATTTCAGACTTTGTATCCAACGTGCAATTGAATTCATCTTCATTGATTTTCTCGTTTATATCGCAATTAGGCTGGTACAAAACGCCTTCTGAATTTTCTTTCTTTTTCCGCAGGTTTTCTCTCTGCAAACTTAAAGAATTTCGACGCTTTTTCATTGCAGGCAACTTTGCTAGAGCCGCTCTACGATCGTGGATTTTTTGTTGTTGGTCAGCATATATTTTCGTGTTCTTGCCTGAGCGCGAAAATAAGTTTTCTTGAACTTTCAACAAATAATTTTCTCTCTCATTCTTTGTTGCTACTGCACTAGCTAACCGATAGTCACATGACTCAGAGAGGCTGTAGCATCGATTTTTTGGAGCCTTGTGTGCTATGATATTGTTTAGGCTCTCATTTCCTTGGCTCGACGCTGCCATTGCAAACGTTGCGGCTTGACCAGCATATTGATCAAGAATTTCTTGCAATGCGTGAAGTAAATCCTCATCTTGTAGAAGAATTGTTTGTCCTCTTGACTCTTCCGATTCTGCATGACGACACCATTCTCTACAATTTTCATGGTATCCGAAAACGTGGTAAGGGATGCTGCGAAGAGCAGAAGCTATTAAAGTTGTCTTTCCTTTGTTTTGTTTAATAGCATATCCAAAACATTTTTTCAAGTGTGCTATGGTTTTCTTCTGTCTCAATTCCTTGAATTTAGGTTTGATCGCATATAAATCTCCCAAAAAACGTTTGCGCAGATGATTTGTATCCGACAATTTGAAAATTTTCAATGGATTTCCACGACGTATTTCAGCAATCGTGTGACTATCATCGTCTCCTATAACGACCCTCGCACTGAGACCAACGTCTTTCAAAATCGTGCTGTTATTTACTAATTGTGCGCCAACACTGGGCTCCATGGCCTTAGCGCTTCCTGAGTGATTCATCCGGCAGTCATGGTTTTCTTTATTTTGACCACAACTGCAACGTTTACATCCACGATTACGCGAAGAAAAGTCAAGAACTTTGCCAGTAAGAAATCCAATAATACTGCCATATCCGTTGAGGCTGTTGTAACTTTTTCCGTTCCCACAGCGACTCCATCCCATGTCGTAAGATACTAAAATGTTTACAACTCTTTCTAACTCAGTATCGAATTGTTGATTTGTATATACACCCGGTTTGTCATTGTTGTTTGGATCGTCACTCCCATTACTGATGGAAAAACTATCATTTAATTTTATTGAAGAGTGAAGGGCGTTGATATTTGGATAAATCTCTTCCCTTATTTCTTCAGGGCTGAAAAAGACAGGGAAAAAATCGTGCACAATAAAATAAAATACTTTTTTCTCAATGTAAATTTTTTATTTCATGTATTGTATTGTATTGTAATCCTTTATTTGTTCCCTTTCGGGTTACAAAGACTCCCACCTCTCGCCCTTTACAATCTTTTCTATTTACATTTCCTTACCCTATGATCTTATTCTACCTTATCCACTACTTATTGTTCTACCTTAGCCTATTTACATTTGCCTTATACTACGTCTTACTTCTACCTCGCTTTTCCTTTCCTCCTCGCCTTTCTCTCGCACGTTCGCTCGCTATTCTACTCGCCATTCGCTCGCTCGCTTCCCTCTGCCCTCTCTCGCTCGCTCGCCTTTACATTTTCCTCGCCGCCTTTCTTTCTCTCTCTCCCTCTCACTTCTCTTTTCCTATTCTCTACTTATCTATCGCCCTTCGCTCATCTCCTTCCCTCCTCCTCCCGACTTCCGTTTCCTCTCCATTCACTCCATTCCTTCTTTCACTCCCTTCTTTCCTCTTCCCCCTCCCCGTTTCCCTGTTCCTCCTTTTCCTTGTGTTCTCTTGCTGCGTCCATTTCCTTCATCCACTCCTCTCCTCCCCCCTCCTCACTCAATATTTCTCTTATCCTCTCTCCTATCCCCTTATTCTCTTCTCTTTCCCCCTTGCACCTATCCAATACGTGTTCCCACGTGTCTTCTTCTCTCCTGCACATTCTGCACGTCCTTTTCTCCTCCTCCTCCCAGTATTTCCCTTCCCTCATTTCGTTCCCTAACCTATACCTCGCTATTCTCCTATATCTTTCCTCTGTCCAGCCTGCCCTTAGATATTTTGGTACCCCCCCGGTCCTTACCTCCCTGTACCACCTATTGTACGTTGACTCCCTAATCTTCTCCTCTCTTTCCTCCTCCTGTTCCCTCCTGTCCTCCTTCTCTACGTTCTCATATCCTTCCCCCTCCTTCCCATTTTCCTCTCTCCCTTTTCTTCCTTTCTCTTTCATCTCTTTTCTCTCCTTCTCCCATTTCGACAATCGCTCTTCCCCCTCCCTTTCCCTTTTTTCTATTTCCTCTAAGCATTCTCTTGCTATCTCACTTCCTTCTCCTCTTTTCAGCTTTTCTTCATACCTCCACGCCCTCCTTCCTGCCCTTGTTCTTATTTTCCACCTTTTTGCTTCTTCCCTTACCATATATCCTGGCGTCCTCCAGTCCAACCCTAACGTCCATCTTATATATCGTTCTTGCATGCTCTCTATTCCCTTCCTTTCCTCCCATCCCCAAATTTCCACCCCGTATCCCATCACCGTCCACACCAAAGAATCAAACAGCCACATCCTTTTTTCCCAATTTCTCTCGAATTTGCTTTTCCCTATACCCCACACCTGTTTCATCACCGCCCCCGCCTTTCTTATCCTATCTCTTAGTTGTCCCTCCTGTCTCCCGTTTTTCTTAAACACATATCCTAGATATTTGAATTCCTTTACCTCCTCTATCCTCCTTCCTCTCCACTTCCATTTTATTTCCGTACTCCTCCCGCCCCCCTTCCTAAATCTCATTACTTTCGTTTTCCCTACGTTTACCTCCAATCTCTTTTTCTCAAAATACCCTTCCAGTCTCCTTAGCATACTCTCCATTTCCTCCTCTCTCTCCGCCAACACCACCACATTATCCGCATAAGCTAACGAGCATATTCTCCTCCCTCCCACTCTCACCCCTCCCCACCTTCCCTTACCTAACTCCTCTTCCAAATCCGCCGTCAATATGTTGAACAAAATCGGACTCATTGGACATCCCTGCCTAACCCCCCTTCCCGTCCAAAAACCTTCCCCTATCTCGCCCTCCGCTTTCACCCTGCTTATCGTTTCTCTATACACCTCCTCTACTCTCTCTCTCAACTCTACCCTTACTCCTCTCTTTTCCATCGCCTCCATCAAAATTCTTCTATCCACCGTATCAAATGGCGCCTTTAAGTCCACGAACAGCCCTATCACTCTCCCTTTCTCTTCCGCTAACCTTTTATTTACTATGTAGTTTAATACATAAATATTATCCACCGTTCCCATCCCTCTTCTGAAGCCCGTCTGGTTATGTGGAATCATTTTCTTTTCCTCCACTTCCTGCTCCAATCTCCTCGCCAACACCGTCGTATATATTTTATATATCGTCGGCATTAGCGTTACCTCTCTGTACTCCTCCACTTTCCTCCCCTCTCCCTTTTTTTACTATCGGCGCAATTATTCCCGTTTTCCATTCCTCCGGCCATCCTCCCCCCCTCCACACCCTCCTGCATATCTCCCATGCCATCTCCACTGCTTTTTCTCCCCCCCCCCACTTCCACGCTTCATTCGGCACCTCGTCCCATCCCATCGCCTTTTCTTCTTTCAATTTCTTTATCACTTTCCTTATCTCCTCCTTGCTTATTTCTTCCTCCTCTCCTCTTCTCCCTTTTGTTTCTATCCCCATCCTTACTTTTCCCTCCACCCCCCCCCCCTAACAGTCCCATAAAATATTCCTTCCACTCCTCTTTCTCTATTCCTTCCGTTATCCTTTTCCTACCTTTCCTTCCTCTATTCACAATCCTCCACACACTGTCTTCTGTCTTTGCCTGCTCTATTTCCTTTATCAATCTCTCCCTCTCCTCTTCCTTTTTCTTTTCACATAACTCCTTATACTCTCTCTTTTTCTCTCTGTATTTCTCTTTCGTTTCCCCTTTCTTCCTCCCTCTCCTCAGCTCCTTTCTCGTCTCTGCCTTTTTCTCTCTGCACTCTTCATCCCACCATCCCTCCCTCCTTTTCTTCTCTTCCCTTTCTGTTCCCTTTTCTTCGCTTTCCCTTACCTCTCTCTTTATTTTCTCTATCGCCCCGTTTATCGCTTCCTGTGCCTCCCCTTCTTCCATCCTAATTCCCTGTATTCCTTCTACATATCTCTCTTTTCTTTCCTCTGACCATTTTCCCCTTCTCGGTCCCACTTCTTTCTTCTCCCCTTTCTTCTTCCTCTCTCCCTTTCCTTTTTTCACCGTTACCACTAGTGGCTGATGATCTGATTCTATCTTGTCCCCTACTTCCAAGCACTTTATCCCCATTCTCGTATTTTCATCCCCCAGCACATAGTCTATCACCGTCTCCCCTCTCGCTCCTATGTACGTATACTCTCCCTCCTCGTCTCCCTCTATATTCCCATTCATAATCTCCCATCCCACTTCCTCTAACCTACTTACCATCTTCCTCCCTTCCTCGTTCACCTTCCCATCCTTTGATTTCCTTCCCCCTTCCTTCTCCTCTTCCTCTGTTCCCGCTCTCCCCCCTTTCGTTCCCGTCCTTGCGTTAAAATCCCCTCCTATTATCACTTTTTCCTTCTCATTTTGTCCTTCCATAAACCCCCTTATTTTCTCTAGTTTCCTTCCCACATCTCCGTTTACATATACCGCCACTACCGTCCATACCTCTTCCCCCGCTCTCACCCTTCTCCACATGATCCCTTCTTCTTCCTCCTGCTCCCCCTCTTCCTTCTCCATCGCCATCTCTTCTCTCACCCCCATCAACATTCCTCCCATCGCCCTCCCTTTCTTATTTCTCTTCTTGGCTCCCTGTCTCGTCCATTTATATCCCTTCGGTAGCTTACGCTTTATCTTCTCCCAATTTTTCCCCTCTATCCACGTTTCTATTGCCACTATTACTTCCCATTCCTCTAGCTCTTTCCAGAAATCCTCATCCTTGTTCCCCAGCCCTGCCACATTCCAAAACCCTATTTTCCATTCTTCTCTTCCTCCCTTCCTTTCTTCCCCGCCTCTCCCCCGTTTTTGACGCTTCCTTCTCTCCCCCTTGCCCCCCCCCCTCTCTTGTTCGCCCCCCTTCTTCCGTCCTGTCTTCTTTCTCCCCCCTCTCTCTTCCTCTACCATCCTTCATACCTTCCCTCTCCTCATCCCAGAACCACCACTCCCCATTCACCCACAATTTCCCGCGTCTCATCTTTACTATTTTCCCCTTCCTTCTTTCCCTTTCTCCTATTTCCCTTATCCCCCATTGCATCCTTCTCTCCTGCCATGTCATATCTTCCTCTATTATCTCCCTCCTTCCTCTTAGGTTCCCTTTCTTCCTCATCACCTCCCTCTTCCCCTCCTCGTCCTCCATTCGCACCTCTATCATCGTCTCTCTCCTTCCTCCTCTTCGTTTTCCTATCTCTTTTGCGTTTGCCATTTTCGCCTGTACTCCTATTCTTTCGAGCACCCCCTTCACTGTTTCCTCCACCGTCCCCCCTACTTCCATCCTTTTTATTACTATGTTCCTTCTTCTTTCTTCTCTCTCTCTCTTCTCCTCTTTCCTCTCCATTTCCTTCACCCTCTCTTCCAGTTCCCTATTCCTTTCTCCTACTGTCCTCCTTCCCTCCCCCCCCCTTTTCTTCTTTTTCCCTCTCTATTTCTATTCTTCTTATCCTCCTTTCTATTTCTTCCATTCCTTCCCTCCCTTGCTCCGTTTCC
The DNA here is from genome assembly GCA_964007305.1 of Netelia melanura. Classification (NCBI taxonomy): domain Eukaryota; kingdom Metazoa; phylum Arthropoda; class Insecta; order Hymenoptera; family Ichneumonidae; genus Netelia; species Netelia melanura. Next base: position 25,229,925 of record OZ023255.1, read on the forward strand.
TCCACCATCCTCCCTAATTGCCCCAATCTCTCCTCCAGTCCTCCTTTTTCCCTTCTCCAACTTTCTTCCCCTTTTTTTATTTGCTCCTTTATCCTCTCCATTCCCTCTTTCACTTCTCTCCCTATTTCCTCTCTCACTTCCCTCACTATTTCCTCTCTCTGCCCCTTTATCTCCTGTTTCACTCCCTGCAATTCTTTCCTCATCTCCTCCCTCATTTCTCTTATCATTGCCACTATACTCTCCTCCTCCCCCCTTTTATTCTCTGGTGATCTATATATCCTCCTGTTCTTCTGCGCTGCCTCCCTTTCTTCCTCCTCTTCTTCCCCTTCCCTTCCTTCCATCCGCTCTCTCTTTCTTTTCCAGAATTCGTTTATTCTTACCAAATCCCCCGCGCTCGCACTTCTTTCCATCCCTAGCTTCTCCGCACTCGTTTTCCTACCCCTTTTCTTCCCCTCTTCCTCACCCTTTTTTCCTTCCGGTCCCATTTCCTATTTTATTTCACCTCTCTTCGTTTCCCTTTTTATTTTCCACTTCCTACTCTCTTTTCCTCGCCGCTCCCTTCCTTACCTACCGACTCTCTCCTTCCCTCACTCACTCGCTTCCTACGCCTCTCACCGTTGGCGCTACGCCGCTACTCTTACCCACCACCTCGCTCGCGCCTCTACCTACTTTCCTATCCCGCGCCTGCCTGTCTGTATTCCCCCTAAAGCCTCCTAACCTCTTTCTGTTTTTCGCACTTCTCTCCTCTGTTTATTTCGACCTTTCTTTCCTATTTTCCCTTGCTTTTTCTCCACTGCCTTCTTCTCTTCCCTCTCTTCTTCACTCCTACTTCCTTTCTTCCCATTTTTCCTCTACTTGCCTCACTTTTCACTACTTTCCTCCCACGCACTCACCACACACGACTTTCCACGCACGCACCGGAAACGGAAGTTTTTTATTTCATTTCATGTATAAATCATATAAATATTACATTTTCAATATTTTATCTACTTTTAAATTAATTTACATGTATAGCAGTGTAGAAATGAGAATTATGAATGAGAAATATCAATTATTCAATTATTTTTACAGCGGTGTAAGAATAAGAGCTTTAAAAATGACAGTATTTTCAGATATTAGTGTAAAAAAATTGGGAAAATTTGCAATTATTTATAATTAGTTAACCCTCAACGGGTGAAGGGTTTTTTAGCACCTTCAAAGGTTGAAGGTGGGTCGTTTTCGGCGGCGCGCTACCAAGCGCACAATTGTTGATAACAAAATCTGTAAAAATTCATGTTTCATCCTTAGGATGTCTTTTCGAAGTACGAACTTTTTTCGGATATTGTTATTTTTCATATATTTTTTTAAAACAAATATAAAGCAAGGCACGGCAAGAAATTCGAACAAGTAATTTTGGCCTGGACACATTCGACCCACCTTCACCCGTTGGGGGTTAAATACACATGATTATGAATCTTCATTTCCATAAAAAATGAAGACAGCAACAAATGCAGCTGAAAGTAAAAAAAAACTCTCACAGCTCCTGGTATAATTCATCTATTTTGGTTATAATCAGTCGACGCTCTTCTACCGCTGCACGTTTACAGGTCTCTTTTGCAGTTTTCTCGATTTCTCGTCCAACTTCTCTTTCATATCGTTTATACGAAGAATGAGCAACTGGTGGAATATCAGCACAAGCTAATATTTTATTTAGCGTAGTGCAGCCCACGCCGGCATGAACAGCCCCTGTAATCATAAATTTGAGGTTAGAATCATAAACAATCAGAATCTTTATCTTTCATGCTCAACGACTAATAATTAAAATGATCGAATTGTCCGCTTTGGAGAAAATTACAAGAAAAGAAAAACAAGACTTACCCAATACAAGTGCTGAGGTTAGGTCTGAGTGTATGGCTCCTGTCTTAGTGAGGTGAAACTTGCTCGTCGAAACGTTTGAAATAATCGAGCATTTTTCGCACGAAATATAATACATCGAAGTCAATGCAAAACGTTTTTCTTGAACAATGTTTTTGAGACTTAGGGTCGAATGGCACACATGGCACACTAGATTTTTTGCGAATTCGTCAACATCGATGAAACGTGCGCCCATGTGTATATGCTCCGTACTCTCGCCATTTTTGGCCTCATCTTGCTTAGATTTTTGTTCTTTTTTTTGTAATTTTGTACTTGCCATTGATAATAAGGCTTTTGTTTTTTTTTCTATTGTTTTTTACGGGCAAATCTGCCATTAAAACGGTACTGATTCATGTTTACACCCCGATCTCATCGTTCGCACTGTCGGTATCGTACACGGTTGCCACGTTTTCTCCTCGTAATGGCGTTCAGGGTGTTCTTGTATATATACATACGTTGTGAGCATGTATTCTATCAGGGCCGTTCGCACAAGAAACAATTTTTCCTAATCTCAAATTCAACTGCAATTACAGAATTCTAGTCAAAAATTATATTTCTTTGTATTTAATGAATAGAAATAGGATAGAAAAGAAAAATGTATATTTCTCTAACGTATATATCTCAAGAAAATGCATTTTCAAGTTCTCCGTATGAGAGGGTGCCGGAGCTTATTTTTGATACGGCATAGTGCGATCGAACTACCTTAAATTCGGGAGTATCGAATAGATCGTAAATTTTCTGGAGCTCCTTTTGTGCCCCGACAAAGTTTGTACCGTTGTCGGAAAAGACACGTTCCGGGACTCCTCTGCGACTCACGAACCTCCGAAAAGCCGCTAAAAACCTTCCGACGAGAGATCAGTTGCTAGTTCAATGTGCACCGCCTTGGAGACCACACACGAATACACAACCATAGGTTTTGATGAATACCTTGTTACGATGTTTTTTCTCTTTAATGGTGAGGGGGCAAGAAAAGTCGACACCTGTGTGACAAAATACCGAAGATTCTTGAACTCGCGCCTTGGGCAAGTCGGCCATTTGCGCGTGCACGATCTTCGGCCGTTGCCGAAGGCATTCTACGCAATGACGAATCACGCTACGAACTTGATCCTTGCCGTTTAAAATCCAAAATCTCGTTCTGATATTGTACAGTGTAACCTGTACCCCCGCGTGTAAATTCGACTGATGGATTTATCGTATAATCATATCTGTGACCGGATGTTTGCTGGGCAATAGCAGAGGATGTTTTTGCTCGTGGGGTAATTCGGAATGTCTTAAACGACCGCCTACTCGAAGGAAACCCTGATCGTCTATAAATGGATTTCCGAACAAATGAGTGGCCGTATTCGCTCGACTATTTGGTGAATTCGAATTTCCTTGTCCGGGATTTCCGGAAATAACCACGCGCATTGGCCTGTGGATTTGACCCCCTTCCAACGCAAAATGTACGCGACGACCCTGACGAAATGTTCAAAGCGTGGAAAGCGTGAATAGATGTCCTTGCCTGAATGACTTGTAAGTAAACAAATACCGCTTTTCAACCCTGGTACATCACGCGGAGGAGGTCCGACCGACTCAGTCCACTCATTTTCGGGAAGCTTTAACCAACTGGGGCCGGCCGTCCACAGTGCATTGTGAACGAACTCGGATGGTAATTGCCCCCAAGAAAGGGAATCTGCCGGGTTATCCTTTGATTTTACGTATTTCCATATGACCTTTTCCAGCAATGATTAAATATCTTCGACCCGATTGGCTTCAAATGTTCTGAGAAGGTGAGGAGCCTTTTTTAACCAACAAAGCACGATGGTGGAATCTGACCATAATGTCACACTATTTATGGGGAAGTCGAATTGTTTTCTGGATTCTACGTACAGTTTCTTCAACAAAGACGCGGCGCAAATCTCTAAGCGCGGAATTGTGAGCCCATTTAAAGGGGCGACTCTAGATTTACTGCAGACCAACTTTATGAAAACCCTCCCTTGGGAGTCAACCGACCGAATAAAAATACAAGCCCCGTATCCATAAATACACGCGTCGCAGAAGCCGTGGATGTCTATCTTTGTTGGTTTCGAGATTAAGAATTGTCGCGGAAATGAAACCCCGTTTAATAATGGTAGCTGGTCTGCCAACGATTTCCACTTAGTGTGGATCTCTTGGGGAAGGGATTCGTCCCAGGTAATCTTTGCCTTCCAGCAATCGTGAATTAACAGTTTGGCGTATAAGCTTATGGGTCCTAACAAGCCGAGCGGATCGAAGATTTTGGATAATTCCGATAAAAGTTTTCGCTTGGTCACGACTACTGTGCCATCTACATGACTGAGTGTATATTGTAACCGATCCCGTTGGGAGTCCCAAATGATCCCAAGCGTTTTTTGGATGGACTTATCTTTGACCATGCAATCTAGGTCAAACCTCTTCTTGGCGATGGTGTTAGTAGCTGCCGGATGATTGGACGCCCATTGCCTAATGTGGAAACCCCCTCGACATAAGAGAGATATCATTTCGTCGTGTATGGCGAGAACTTCCTCGAGAGACTCGGCACCGGAAATAAAGTCATCGACATAAAAGTCTCGAAGAAGCAGTTTGCATGCCCGTGGGAAGTCGTGGGCTTCGTCTCGCGCTAATTGTTGGATGGTGCGAACCGCGAGAAAAGGGGCAGCGGCTGTGCCGAACGTGACCGTATTCAACTGGAAGGTCGTGAGTCTGCCTTGATAAGGCCACATGGTTCTCTGAAACTTTCGGTCCTCCGGGTGAAGCACAATTTGCCTATACATTTTTTCAATGTCCGCGGTGACCACATACGAGTGGGTACGAAAACGGAGAACTTTTTCAAAGATGGTATTCTGAATGGTAGGGCCCACCATGAGGGTGTCGTTTAAAGAAATGCCCGTAGATGTTTTTGCCGATGCGTCAAATACTACTCGAACCCTAGTAGTCTCACTGGATTCTTTGATTACCGCGTGGTGAGGGAGATAATACCCATCTTCGGCGTCACTGCATAGAGTCATATGGCCAAGCGAAATATATTCTTCCATGACCTTGGTATATTCCGCCTTGAACGATGGCGATGCAGTGAACTTTCTTTCCAAAGCATGATATCGTTGTACCGCTTGCTGCTTTGAAGTTCCTAGCTTAAATTTTCTGTCTCGAAAAGGAAGCCGAACGATATATCTGTCTGTAGCATCTCGTTTGGGGTGGGTCGTATAATGCTGCTCGCAGGCAACTTCATCCCGAGACCGAATCGGTTCATGATCGAAATCCTCGATAAGCCAGAAACGCTCGATGAGTTTGTCCAACCTTACAATATTACACGACGACTGTTTCGATGAAGTGAGAATCTCGCTTCTTCCCGCGATGATCCACCCTTAACTAGTTTTTTGCAAGATATTTTCGGAGTGTTCATGACGCAACCTTATCTGCCCCACAGCTAAGATTGACAACATCGTGCTCGAAGCTAAGAGGAGATCGACGGACTTAGGGAGATGAAATTGAGGGTGAGCGAGTTGAAGATTGCTTGGAATGTTGAAGAGGTTACGAGGGAACGTTTCGTTAGGCAACGCGTTCGCAATGCTCGGAACTATTAGAAAATTTAACTGATGTTGACAGGTATTGTACGTGGAATGCAAAATTGCGCGAATGTGATGCTTTGCAACCGTGTGCAAAGTGTTAATGGCTCCTATGTTGACGATACGTGTCTCGATTGGTAAGTCTAAAAGTTTTGCACATTTCTCGGTGATCAAATTCACCGTAGAGCAGGAATCTAACAACGCGCGTGCCATTACGAAATGTCCTCGTCGAGATCGAATCTTAACCCGTACCCCTCTACGCAGAGACTGAGAGATTCAACCAATATATTGTATTTTTCGACAACGAGATCGTACTCGTTCAACAAAGAAATCTTCTCTTTCAACCAATGACGTGCAACTTTCAACAAAGAGATCTTAATTCTTAACAAATGGCTCTTATATTTTAATAAATGAACTGCGAATTTCACCAAAGAAACTTTGCTTCTCAACAAATAAATCTTAAATTCTAACAAAGGAATTACGAATTTCGCCAAAGAAATTTTATTTCTCAACAGATAAATCTTAAATTTTAACAATAGAACTGCGACTTTCGCCAAAGAAACTTTACTTCTCAACAAATAAATCTTAAATTTTAACAACAGAATTGCGAATTTCAACACAGAAATTTAGTATGTTACGAAACGGTCACTTATCTTAAATTTCCATCGGCGCTTCGATGCGGCGACCACTGGGTGTTGAGGTGTCCTGGGGCAGGCCTTCCGACGAGCGACGTCAAAATGATGTACAAACCGACTAAAGGATCGTTGGCTATTCCTTCGACACCTTTGCCTTCTTTACGACTCTTCTATTGCTCTCGACTACGTCGATATTTCGTCATTCGACGCTGCAAGCCGTGCACGTGTGCGACACCGCCCGTGTTTACTAATACGAGGTCAAAACCTCACAGGAGGCGCCATGTTTAATGTTGAATGCTTGCGGCCATGCCGCCGATGGCATAAACCGCTGTGTTCTTTATTAAATTTACGATTTGACTGGTTCGATTGGAAGGTTTGAAATAACTGCCACAATTTATGGGAAAAAGCCAGAACGGCATAAAAAACCCAGATTTATTATTTTACACTTTCGACTGGCGTCGCACACATTACACCCTTGATAATCCGCAGCCGCACGAAGATAATCGCCTAACCGTCCCGACCACGTGGTGGCTAACTTTCGCGCGCTTATTTCGCGCCGTTAGCACGGTTGTAATTGCACAACCTTACTTCACTACTATTCTCGGTTTTTCTACCAGGTGAATGATCTGAATTCTACGGCCGTCGTTGGTTTCTCACTACATTTGGTAGGGTGAATATAGTCGTTAGTAAGTAACGAGGGATCAGTTGATCCCGGTTTCTCACTTCTGCCGTTGCTAACCGTCTCGTATGACGTCCCAATACCCACTGGCCTTTCTTTCTTTCCTTTGACAGTGGCCGGTAGCCAAACCCCCGCCCCCACTCTTCCTTCAACGCGGATTCGCGCGGTTTTGGCGGGAAAAGCTAGCGTGATCAGCGCCGCCACATTCGCCGCGGCCATGCGAACCCGCCCTGTTCTCATTTCTTTCATGCAAACATTCATACACACCACACACAAATGTTACGATGGAACAAATAGGTAAATATCACTTTCATTGGGCATTATAGAAACATTTTCATAAACCGATCAGATATATTAAATTTTCACAAATCACAAATATAAATTCCGTCATAACACTTAACCCTTACAGATGATAGAAATCGCTGAAAAATGATAAATCTCTCCATCGATTGAATAAACAATCTTCCGATTCACCTCTATAAAACAATATTGTAGTATCATCAATATGATCTAGTTTAATCATCTTCCAAGCACATACAAAAAAAGCGAAATATCAACAACATTGAGGTTAGTATTTTGACATACACTTTTGATTAGACTGGTAAAATGTATAAATCATCATTTATAGAGAAAATAAAATTTCTGAAGAGGATCCGAGTCAAGGATCGAAACGTAAACGCAGAATATACCTCTTATATCCATCACTGATGCTTGAAATTTTCGTTGGCTTGATCGAAGCCGATACTCCAATAACAATTATAAAATATACAATTATAAAAAAAAGATGGCCGTATTTAATGGCCCCCTCCACACCATACAACTTTTGTTTGCACACCGTACAACTTTTGTTTGCACACCGTACAACTTTTGTTTGCACACCGTACAACTTTTGTTTGCACACCGTACAACTTTTGTTTGCACACCGTACAACTTTTCTTTGAAACATTTTATTGTCACGTCGATAATTACTGAGTTAATATATATTGTGTCAAGGTGGAATCCTTCTTCTCTTTATAGAGAGAATAATAGAGCCATAATTCGACGCCCATAAATTATGGCATGTTTTTCGAGTCAAGACATCACTGTCTCGGTACTACCGCAGCGTCGTCGGTATCCGAATTGACGAGGGGCTAACGAGTCCCGAGAAAAGTATCACTATACGATCGACCGGCACACGCTTACGCGTATTAATTAGACTTTTCTTCACAATAGGTATATTGTATACTCTGAGTCCTGCCATCGCAAAATTTAAGACCGAGAAGTTCAGGGACGTTATTTCATGTTGTAAAGTGGACTGTAATAAATATTGTACAGGCGCATCGTGATATAATTGTGTGTTTTCTTCTTACCTCAACATTGTTTATTCACTAATAGACAACGACGATCAAGATGATGTTTTTGTTATCCCGGCTGGATTTACTTCTATATAGAAGTCAGGACAAAGGAGGAGTAGAAAAATAATAGGAAAGAGGAAAGAGTCGAGAGACTGGCGTAGTTGTGAAGAAATAAAGGTATTTATATTAAGACCGTGGTACGGAAGGTGGCGTCAAGAGTAAACGGGAGTCAAGAGAAATGCTTGTTTATTGTCATTATCCTGAAACGATCGTTTCAGGGAATAGCGACACATTAATAATTCAATAGAATAGAACTAATGGATACACGATCCCAATTTGCGCACACAGACACGACGCCGCCCTCCAAAAATGGTGACCCTGCGTTACTTGTTCTCTCGCTTACGCTTGTTTCACTCGGCATCTCATTACTTATTGCCCATTAATATTCGATCATCCGATTGATCGCGCCCGATCACAATCGCACACATACGTACCCTACTTATATACCATCTCTCTCGCTTTCTTACAATAAGCCTTAACCGTTATGGTCGTCGAAGTGGTATTGTCCTCGATAGTGCAAGAGTGTGTATATACGCCCGGATCGACTGCCTCTAACATTTATTTAACAGTTAATTGAGCGTCTGAATTTATTTTCCCGCGCCCTCACTTCCTTGTGAATTTTGGGAAATTATTTCGACTGCTGGAAGGTCTCGACATACGACCCCGGTGCCGTGTTTCAATTCTTTTACGCGGGCTAGCCGGCACCTCGTGGCCAAGGCAAGAGGCAATTAATCAATACCTTCCTGGCGCTCAATAATATTTCTTTATTACGGTTTGGGAGTCTGTAGTTTGGCGAAAAAATTGGCACCACTTTTGTCTGATATTGAAATTATTATATAGCCATTAATAATTGTCAAATATTGCGTTACAAAGTGGCGCCCAGCGTGGGGCTGAAGGCGTGAAATATTACCTCCGGAAATTCTTTCTGCGTAACAGAAAATTTTCGTAGCTAAAATTATTTTCTATTTAGAAATATTTGTTCTCACGTGTTTAGTTGCTACCCAGATAGACAGCCGTGATTTTCACGCCGTGCATGCAATTGATGAAATAAATTTTGCTGCATATCGACTACGTGCTTTGATGCAAAGTCATGAACTCATTTAGCATCATGAGTTTACAAAACATTTTTATTGCAATTTGACGTTTGACAGTGTATCATACGTTTATAGAATGTCGAACTCATATGGCCGTTTTCAAAGTATCCGCAATTGAAATCTGCAGTTTTAGCATCATATTGAAGTCATGTATACAAATTCTGACGTGGTTTCACTGTGGCAGCATCAATTGACGCATGATAGGGCTCAACATGAACACATTTTGGCTTCATAGAAACATGGACATTTTAGGAGCTCATTCAGCATCATAGATTTGATAAACATCGTGACTTAAATTTATCCCTTCGAAATGCATCATCCGCTGACTACATCATGAAATCACAAGACGGACATTTCAAATTCTGCATTGAACATCGTCATATCGGCGCCATATGGCAATCATGCAATGATTATACATACATCCCATGAGCGCCATATGATGGCCATATGTATGTTACTTTGTGATGCATTCGACGGGGGCACTGTGTATGAATTCTATTGCAAAACATACGTAGATCTGAATTCTCCACTGTCATATTATAGGTATACTAAATAAGAACTTGAATGAGGAAAAGCGCGGTGGCTCTGTGGATAGAGCGCTGGATTCTCGCGCAGAAGGTCTCGGGTTCGATCCCCACAGACGACAAAAATTTCTGTGCCATGTTTCTCGCATTGCCACTTGGGAAGGACTAGAGAGGAACCAACCTGTATCGGCGGAGGTTTTCTGCAATGTCAAAAAAGCAGTAAAATATCAAAACATAAATAAATAAAAAGAAATGACTAATTTTTTTTGGTCCCGTAAGCACAATAACTTCATCATGCCATGACCCCAATATGAGTTCCATTTGAACACTGCAATTTCGTCACGCGATGACGCTCATATGAGCCCCATATGCATGTACTTATTCTTGTATTTTTGTGAGCTGTCTGCAAAGGTGGGAGGAGACCCAGGATCTGGTTTAGGGGAAGTGAGGGAACGGAAAAGCACAGTGAAATAGGTGAACTTGCGAAATAAAAGGATTAAGAGACCGGAAGATTAACAAAATAAAATCACAACGTTTCCCAGATAGACAGATTTACTTGATATTTGCATCATATGTACGTCTTGTATGACGTATAGGAAGGTACACGGCTATGAGTCCCTTATGAGTGCTCCCCTTTAAATCATATTTGTATCATATGATGATTCCCAATATTATATCGAAATGAAGCAAAGTTGCTTTCACGTAAGTGTTCATACGGTGAATTCATCAGCACTAGCAAAATCGACTCACGAAAATATAAAAATAAGTACATGCATATGGAGCTCATATGGGCGTCACAGCATGACGATATTGCACTAGTCAAATGGAACTCATATTGGGGTCATGGCATGATGAAGTTATTGTGCTTACGGGACCAAAAAAAATTAGTCATTTCTTTTATTTATTTATGTTTCGATTTTTTACTGCTTTGGTATTACAGTAAACCTCCGCCGGTACAGGTCGGTTCCTCTCTAGTCCTTCCCCAGTGGTAATGCGAGAAACATGGCACAGAAAATTTGTTGTCGTCTGTGGGGATTGAACCCGGATCCTTCTGCGCGAGAATTCAGCGCTCTATCCACAGAGCCACCGCGCTTTTCCTCATTCAAGTTCTTATTTAGTATACCTATAATATGATAGTGGAGAATTCAGATCTACGTATGTTTTGCAATAGAATTCATACACAGTGCCCCCGTCGAATGCATCACAGAGTAACATACATATCGCCATCATATGGCGCTCATGGGATGTATGTATAATCATTGCATGCATGCCATATGGCGCCGATATGACGATATTCAATGCAGAATTTGAAATGTCCGTCTTGTGATTTCATGATGTAGTCAGCGGATGATGCATTTCGAAACGATAAATTTAAGTCACGATGTTTATCAAATCTATGATGCTGAATGAGCTCCTAAAATGTCCATGTTTCTATGAAGCCAAAATGTGTTCATGTTGAGCCCTATCATACGTCAATTGATGCTGCCACAGTGAAACCACGTCAGAATTTGTATACATGATTTCAATATGATGCTAAAACTGCAGATTTCAATTGCGGATACTTTGAAAACGGCCATATGAGTTCGACATGCTATAAACGTATGATGCACTGTCAAACGTCAAATTGCAATCAAAATGTTTTGTAAACTCATGATGCTAAATGAGTTCATGACTTTGCATCAAAGCACGTAGTCGATATGCAGCAAAATTTATTTCATCAATTGCATGCACGGCGTGAAAATCACGGCTGTCTATCTGGGTATATTTCAAATATCGGAAGATTTTGCCTGTCGAGGTCCGAAATATTAATGCTGAATATTCCGATTATATCGGCATCTTGTGTTTACGTGACGAGAGCGTATAGCGGAACGCCTGTAAACATCTCTCGAGAGTTGCGCGTAAAGGTCGGCGAAGGTATGTATGTGAGAAGGCACACGGGCGGTAACGTTGCCGATAGGCAAAGGCATCACGCTAGTAGTACCTGTTAACCCAGCTGACGAGCAGGTGAACGGGTGTGGGTTGGTCGAATAAGAAAAAACGAACACAGTTTTAGTAAAGAATATATTTAACAAGGCACAAAAGATATCGTGCTTGGATAAGAGCTGACCACACGTATTGCACGCCGGTTCTACTGTAACGCGATACGAGAGCATCCGAAGACACTCGAACGCCCGCGATCCTCTTGTCGGAACGGCGAGCTCTCTTATTGGCTCCCGTGTTCCGCGACAAGAAAAATGCTTAAACTCAGCTTACATTAATAGTACCTCGACGCACAAATGAGCGAACATGGCTACATCGAAGAAAATCTCACGAACGAATGTCCTATACCGACTCCCGATGGCGGAAGATTGCATGCTGTTCCCATAGCCCCATCAACAGGACAGTTGCAGGCTAATGTGGGGTTTTAGTCAGTAAGAGTCTGACACACCCTCCCCTCCTAGCCCGGGGCGGGGAAAACTCATTCGATGCTCTCCACAATATAAAAACGAAAACAAATACCGGCTCCCAATTATTAATCCTATTTCTCCCAAGCCCTTGCCTTCGCTTGTATTGGTGTGTATATGCTTGAGCGAGGATCTGGTGTGCGGGTAGAGGCAAGCGGGACAAAATGAAAGAATCACAGAGACAACCCAATGCGCGTACAACAGTCGATGGTCGTCACTTTATTATTAATCGTCACCTTAACAATAGATACAAACAGCAGTCTAGGCGTAAGCACTGAGCGATAACCCCCTCGATTCGTGCAAACCTTCGTGTATACTAGAACTGACTGCGATACACTTATACGATTGTCAAATAAGGAGAGCCGAGCCGATATTAATACTATGGAAATCAAAAAAGAATGTACAAAGGTAAGCGCCAAGGGTAAGCGTCGTGATACGGTAAGAGAATGCAATAACAGATTGTCGGTAAACGCGTGTTCACAATCAGAATTCGCACGGGTATATTCCTATCAATTGAGCCGATACGTTGATGAGTAATCGATTATCACCGGAAGAGCCGAGCTGAACTAATATTGCATGGATCAAAATATAACAGAACAGGGTCTGTGACAACTTAGATGTACAAAAGGAGAATCTTCAATGGTTTTAAGTACACGCGTGCTAACGATAAGCCTTCGCTTGAAAGAATGTCCGAGAAACCGATTCCGGTCAAGCACGTGGCGCATGTCGGCGAACGTCATAAAGGGGGGAGCACTGTGCGAATATCGAGCGATGCTCACCCCTCTATCGACCACGAACTATACCCTACAGGGGCAAATTTGATTACATTTCAGTATCGCCGAAACAGTATAAGAATACGGCGGAGAGAGAATTTCACCGTACTCACCTCTACTATAGTACTGTATCATATATTTTCCCTCGCCATATTCTCGTAACGCGCAGGCACGCGGCAAAGAGGAGAAACTATTAGGTTAAAATTGTCTATTAAAAATCTATTTACTGATGATGATGACCAAATAATAATATAGGCCTGTCATGAAATAATGTATTGAGATATCTGATTAAATACCCTCACTAACTGAATATTTAGGATACCCTAAAATCCACGGGCAGAAAAAAAAGAGTTAAATAAAATCTCAAAGGCGACGAATATTTGACCGAATCATTTTCGATTGATATTACAATTATTAACAACCTCAGTAAATTTTATTTTGTGAAAACAAACTTCATCACACAATAGTCACCTTGTATACGAAATATATTCTAGCAAAAAAAAAAGATTTTTCTTAATAATAACGAAGAACAGAGGTGGCTCAATTTCAGTACCATTATCATTATTATGAAATCCCCAAGGAAGAAAAATTTCCTTTTCGCGAGAGCGAAATTAACTACAATATTTACAGCCGTTTCAACTCTCTACAATCAGCAGACGCGAATCCATAAATATCACGCACTATCATCACTATTATTAGACGTACTAGAGAGCTCACCTCTGTACGCATTATAACATCCTATATTCATAAAATATATATTGTTACGCGCCGGTTTTCCGTCGTAACTTATTTATTTTTTATTCTTAATATAGTTCCAATCGAGCTGTTAAGAACTGGACGCGGGGATTCCATCCGTTGGCCCGGCCCATCTTGGTTGGCCTATACTTTTTTATTCATGAAGAATCCTACTATTTTATAAAAAAAATTTCATAAAAATCGAAGGGGCCGATCTTTGAGAAAAAGTCGTTTTTAACATACACGTTAAGAATTTTTTATGAACTTATTAATTTTGTTAAATATAAATAACATATTCTTAAAGTACGCAAAAAAATGCTTTTAAAATCATTCCTGACTTTTTAAAATCGGTGTATTTATCGGGAAGATAAATACTTCGGAATGTAGTCACGAAGGCCAACATGGTAGAAATTTGAACCCCTATTGCTAGGCAATTCCTTAAGCTAGAGTCTTCAAATTTTTACTGAGGCTTCACTATTAATAGGACTATCAGCCATAAAAATTTCACGACGATTAAAAGACTTTCATGTTTAGGCTGGATGACTTCATGCGAAATGCCTCATGTATACTGTTCGAAAAATAATGGTTTGTATGGCTGAAACTGGTCGAGCCATATACAAACTGTGGAAGGAATATCACGACCGATAACTTTTTCACTAGCATGTCACTCGCGCGACGAAATTATTGGCCAAAAAAACAACACTGGTTGGAACTATTAGAGGAAATAAAAGAGAACTACCCAAAGTAGCCAAACAAACAAAGGATAACATGCCTCGTTTTTCCGCACTCTTATATAAATCGAAAAATTCTGTACTTACAATTATAAAAGCAAACCGAAGAAAAAAGTAGATGTTCTAAGTTCCAAGCATAAATTTGTAAAAATTGATAGAAGTAATACAAAAATGTTACCGGACTCTATTCAATTTTATAACAAAACAAAATTTGGAGTTGATATGATGGATCAAATGACCAGAAAATATACCGTAAAATCTAGTTCTCGTAGATGGCCCCTCCAGATATTTTTCAATATTTTAGATTTGGCCGCTATAAATGGTTGGATCCTTGACAAAGAAGTGACAGGAATACAAATACACTGAAAACAGTTCTTGTTTCAATTAGCAAATCAGCTTTCCACCGATTACAGAGCTGCAAGACAGAAAAAGTCATCAGAAAATGAAGACCCAAAAACATCAAATACAACACATTCTAACAAATGAAAAATTTGTCAAGTACGACTTTGCCACAATAACAAAACAAATAATATATGTGAAAAATGTCAAAAGTATGTTTGCGGAAGATGTACACATAAAAAGATTTCTACTTTCATTTACTTAAAATGTACAAATAATGCATAAAATATGTGTTTTTTTTCCAGTGAAGTAAATTTGTTTATTGTTAATACTTACTAATAACTTGTTCTATGACTATAAATAATATAAGAAGTATTAAAAAATAATTTAAAAAAAATTTCTTTACATATTAGTTATTCTTTCACAATGCAGTCATTTTGACTGCTTTGGGGCAGTCAAAATGACTGCATAGGTTGTGACGAGGCAGTAGTCTCCTCGCAATCGCGCTGTCGAGAAAGATTCGAGGCAAATATTAGAGTGAGAGAATAACTTAGCAGAGTCGCGACGCCCCGCTCCCGTGGTAAAGAGAGAGATACAAGAACAATACTGTCGGCGAGGATTTCGTCGGTTTCAGGGAGCGGTCCGCGAAATGTCGACGGTAACGGACGGACGAGAGAGAGCGACGCTGCTCGAGGAACGACGAAAAGAGAGATGGCTGTGCCGGCGATAGATGGATGATCGTCGAGAGAGCCCCCCACCTTCGCCGATAGGGGAATAAGGGAGCGAGGAGAACGCGCGAGCCTGTGGCGAGCGCGAGAAAAATTAGAACAAGCAGTTAGCAATTGGACAGCACAGAGTTAGTTAAGATTTGGAGTGTGAATGGCACAGGTAGTGAGATTTTGGTCACCGGAAAGAGAGTGAAGATTCGGACTGCGAATAAGTTGAGTGAGTCTTTGGATGTTCACGCGAAAAGAGTACGGTTTTGGAAGTTATTGTAAAGAGTGCGAATTGTTGAGTGAGAGTGGACAGGAGAGAGCGAGAGCGAGCGAGAGAGGACGAGGATCGAGAGTGACGGAGACCGAGGAAGCGTGAGAGAGAACGAGACACGGGAACGAACGCTGTGCGAGAGCGAAAAAGAGTACAAGGTAGGCGCACGTGGTGCACTTCTTATTGTGTTACGCGAGGCAGTAGAGTGCGTCTCTCTCCTGCCCCCTCGCCCACTCACATTTAGGCTGGGTCCTCCGGCGTCTCCGGAGGTCAGCATAGGAGAATTGAAAAAGCGAATGAGAGAGTGTGTGTCACGCGCGAATGAGACATTGTACGTAGTGTTACGGACCGATCAACCTGGCAACGGCCAGATTTCGCAATCCACTCGCTCGACGGGGAATTCCACGCCGGCGATCAACCCCGTGTGGAAATCGCCCGAATCGCCGCCTCAGCAGCACGCTTCGGTTTCACCGAAGCGATCGCCGCAACACCGGCCACGCGCAACCCGGTCAGCGCGGCCCACAATAAATTCTCCTAATGCAACGGCCCCGCGAGTTCTTCCCGAAACTCAGCGGCCCCGAGAGCCGTTCTCAAAATGCAACTGCCGATTGGGAAGTTGACCCGATTGACAAATCAACTTCCCAATCGACGACCGACATATCGTTCCCGGTAACCCCCACGAGCTCCTTCCCCAAGGCAACGAGGGTCCGGACAGACCAAACTTTAATCAGTCTTAATTGATCTCCCAGTCTTAGCGAATCTCTCAGTCTTAACAGACAGTGGTCGACCGGTACCCGTGCCTTAGTGGTGAGTACGCTTCACGTACTTAGAGTCTTGTGAGCGTAACCGTGGGGACCCGGAGAACATTGTAGCGTTAACCGGAAGGTCTAGTATTGTTATAACGGTGTGTGCGTGTACGAGTCCGGCGAGTGCCATTGTGCTCTACCTGCTCGACTTTCACCGACTCAGCGAAACCCCGGCATCGTAGTGGCAGCGACGAGCGCTAATCTGTATACGCCACTACGAACGCGGTTGCTTGTGCGGGTAATAAATAAGTTGAAGCCATCTTGAGAGTTATTACTGCTGCCTAGAAGGCCGGCGCAACCGACCTTCCCAACATCCCAGCAATCCGCCGACGTAAGCAGATCGGAGACGCACACACACACAGAAACCAGGTGAGGTGCGTTACGCCGCTTCAAAGAGCGACAGAACCCACAAGTCGAGGCCCCTGACCCTCGACTTTAAATAACAAATAACATTTAATACAAAACATTAGGCCGTAAATACGGTCTTAACAGTAGAATTAAAATAATAAACAGACATTTGTTCGAGTGTGGTAATTCTCGGTGCTCACCCGTTATTTCATTTAGCATTAAAGTAATTGTTGATTGCCCTCCGAATACCCCCCATCCTTCCCTGAGTCCAGCTGAAGTGAACTGAGGATACGAGAGAAAACCCTCGGTATTTCGGGTCGAAAGAGATACCTGGCGCCCAATGGCAACTCTGAGAGCAATTATATAGGAAAATATCGTAACGGGCGTCATTAGCGATTTTGGGCTGGTAGCTCGCCCCCTGTTTGCACGAAATTTTCAGGAGGACGAGCTCGTCACAAGGTATATACTAAGTTTCAGTCTTTCTAGTGTTAATAGTGTTCAAACCGGCTGCCAATACCAGTCGACAGATAACAGACAACAGTCCCTTTCGGAGTGAGGTTCAAAAGTGTATTCGTGAAGAGGAAAGTCTTGAACAAAACCACCCATTCCAACACGGCACAGTATTCCCTAACTACATCGGGAAAGATATTGCCACAAGTGTTCCTGTGCACGCAAGACCCGTCAGAATAATTCGGTTCAACGCTGTGGAGAAGAATTGATGAGTTATCTGGGAGACATAGGAACGTCGTGATTTCTTGCACGAAATTGGGTAAATTCACGAAATCTTTGTACGCGGAGTTTTTAACGACAACAATCTTCCGTTACGTGGGACAAGGGAAATTCTTATATATTATAAACTCGTGGGGAGGGCAGACAGATCAAACACTCCACGACTCCATTTTCGTGGATGATTCTCAACTGTGCACGTGCACTTTGAAAATAATCCCACCAAAGTGCACTCCGATCTGCCAAACCTGCGATGTCTATTTTTATCGTCATGTAAAACTCTTTATAAAAAAGATTTAGAATGCTCCTGATGTGCTCCGAACAAATAGGGAAAGAGCCTTGAGGTATTTGTATTGTATAAGAATTCACTCACTTGTTCTATACCAGTAGTGCTCCTACCTTCGTTCCAATACTTAAATATGCGTAGCTTGCATGAAAATTGTTAATCGATGAGAAGACACCTTTTTTACATATAAATCAAATATGCTTCCCCGTGTCACTTATGCGAGGATCGCGTGCATGTAAAGATATATCGTTCATAAAATGCGCCTGGTGCTCATCGACTTTATGTCTTCTTTGTTTTTACGACAAGTATCATCCGAAATCATGTACTGGCGTAGTGAGCGAGGAAATTGGTACCTGTTCAACGTATGTCATTATAATATTCGATTGCGAACTTCAAAACACACCCCATATCGCAAATTTACATCCAATTCATTTATTAATAAAATTACCATGGCGAAAAAAAATATCATTTTTGAATACTTTTACATAAAATAAAATATAATTATTAATATTATGAACAATAAAATTTAAAAAAAAGTTCACGGGCAGGATTTGAATACTCGTCCTCTAGCGTTGTAGCCGTTGACCCTATTCACTACGATATGCCCGGTTTGACGAATATTGTTTAAAATTAACAGTATACAAGGCGCAATAGGAACCTTAAACATCAATTTTCTCAAAAACTATGGCGCGTTAGGATAAAAGCTGGAACCTAGGTACTCGGGGAAGGACCCTCTATAACACATATACGGCCTATAAAAATCCGTGGACGACAATCTTGGTGTTCCCCTTGTAAGTAAAGGACGACCTATCAAAAAATGATCTGCCGTCAGTGCTTCAAAATTGTCCGGATCTTTGCGAAGCGGCGCGAGCGGACATGTATTTAAACATGCTTCGATTTGACAGAGCAAGGTAGTAAATTCGATTTGTGGGAGTATGTGCGAGCCCACGACTCGTGTCATGTAATTTTTTAAGCTTTTTACGCCGGCTTCCCAGAGTCCTCCGAAATAAGGAACGGAAGTAGGGATGAAATACTAACGGATTCCGTCCGTGGCGTATTTTTCACGCAACTCTGAATTTTTTATTGAGTTCATGAAAGAGCGACGCAGTTGTTATCGGCGCTTTGGAATTTCGTTTTGTTGTCACTATAGACGTCAGAGGGCAGATCTGGTCTGCTGACGAAGCGCTGAAAGGCGGCAAAAAAACCTGACGTCGCGTAGTCGTCGACGTATTCTAAATGAATTGCGCGAGTTGCGAGACATATAAATAGTGCGATATAATATTTTCACGGTTTTCGTCCCCGTACGATGTAAGGAATTATTTGAAAAGGACCTGCGTAGTTTACGCCACAATGAGAAAATGGCACGGACGGGTTGACTCGGGGAGATGGAAGATCTTCCATGAGTTGTCTCGCTGTGATCGCGCGTTCACATACGCAATTGGAACACTGATTGATTATATGTTTGACTAAGGATCTCGCTTCGAGGATCCAGTAAATTTGTCGCAATAAATGTAACGCGAGTTGCGAGCTTCCGTGCAAAGCGCAGAAGTCCGTTTCTTCAATAATTAAGCTGCTGACATGATGGCGCAGTAAAATAAGCAGAAAGCGTTAGTCGTACGAGAAAAACGAATGGCGTAACCGCCCACCAAGACGCAACTGGTTCTTTCCGTCGAGGAAAGGATTGAAAGATTTCAACGCGCTTGCTCGCGGATGCAATGCGTTTGAGTGGAGAGCACGAAGTTCGGTCACAAAAATATGTTCCTGTACATGACGGATCGAAAATTCACGAGCTTCTTGTATACAATCTTTGTTTTCGTTTTTCTAAATTAAATTTTCGCCTGAGTGTGCATGGAATTTGTGCAGCCAGCGAAGTAATACAGCGGTAACTCGGAGGAGTTTGGCCTAGCTCGAAAATCGAAGGGATAGGTCTCACAATTTTTCTCCTTGAGCGATATGCATCGTCGCATTCGTACGTTCTTCGCAAAATATTGACGTTCGATCGACGAAATTCTCTGTCGATGCACGAGGTTGCGCATTTGGCTAGAAAGCGGAGTTCTGACTCAACCATTTAGGGCCGGAGCATCATAACGGGCGACTGGCGAGTTCTTCGGCGGATATGCCCTGAGACACACAATCTGTGGGATTCCCACGCGTAGGCACGTAATTTCACTTTTTTCCGGAATTTTTGTTTGAATTTCTGAAGCTCGGTTCGCGAGATACGGTTTCCAGCGTGATGGGTACTGGGTAAGCCACGCGAATGTCACGGTGGATTCAGTTCAGCCGTACACGGAAATTACGAACTTTTTTTTTAATTTCTCCTTCGCGGATTCGAGGAGACGCACAAGTAATACAATGCCATTTAACTTAAGACGCGGAATTGCGACTATTTTTACAGGCGCGACTTTCCATTTCGCGATGATTATTGAGATGGAGATGTCCGTCGGTGAATTTAAGATGCGTAAGTAGACGACTGCGGAATACGCGCGTTGTGAAGCATCCGCGAAGCCATGCAACTCGTGACCTATTTCACGTTGTAGTTTCGGACCAATATGTAAATGGTCGTTCAAGGACGATCCGTTCGAGGTTATGCTTGATGCATTCAAAGCAACGCGAACGCGAATTGTGGCGCTGGTTTGTCGAATGATAGGATGGCGCGGAACGTAAAGCAGATTTTCGATCGTATCGGGACTATTGACTTCTTCCATGTGTCCCATGGATTCATATTTTTCGCGAAATTTGGAATAGGCGCGCGCAAGTCCTGTTTTCCTCGAGACGTTGCTTACGCTGCGTGTATCTTTTGAGAGCGATTTGGTGACTGTGACCTATTTCGGCATGAGACCCGTTATGAAACGACAAACGAACGACGTACCATCCCGTTAGATCGCGAGTATGCATTTGAGCGAAGTGCGTTTCGCATTCGTCTTTGTTGAGCGTGAGGAATTTCTTTGACAGGATTTCTTCTATTTCCCAGAATTTTCGAATTAACGCGTCTGTACTTTGTGCGATTGAGCAATGCATTGTGGATGCTTGGGAGATTCGCCAGCCGCGAGCCTTAACAAGGGGACCGGAGATTATCCACCCCAGTATTGTGAGTTGAGCCGTGGGTTAATATAATATATATTGAACAATTAACAATATTAATTAAATATTATTCAAACAATATTCCAATAATATTCAAATAATAATAATAACAATATTAAAATATTTGAATAATATTTAATAGTATTCTTAATTGTTCAATGTACGAAGTGAAACATTAAATGTTAAAAAATGATAATTGCATTATAATTAATGTGAGGACGTGTAGGTTAAAACATCTGAAAAAAGTTTTTCGTTCATTTTACAAGTAAAGAATCAAATTCCGGTGACCGAGTTATCCCAAATTAAAAAAAAAATGTTAAAGTAGTCCCACTGATTCTTGAAATAATCAAATAAATAGATACGAAACTTGGGCCGAGCGCGCTTTTATTACTATATATGCGGCTTCCCCACGTCTGCCGGTCTACTCCCACTACTCGGCCACTTTCGCGCGCTCGGGCGTTTTTGGTCATGTTTAGGCGCAATTTTCACCTACTTAAACGCAATTAAACAAAAATCTAAAATTGACGATTTATAGGTCAACAGTTCTAGTTTCAAAAGCCGCTTGTTAAACTTAAATTGGACGCAATTTCCGCAAAGTATGGCACAATTAAATGTTGATTGTAATAACGCAAAAACTAATTATCCGGCAGCGCCCAGGTTTCGCACGCAAAAAGTACATATCAATACCTACTATCTCGCGAAGAGCCTGGCCTACAACTTAAAAAATGGCGGAGTTATACATTTTTGAAAAAAAACGTTTTTTTTCTCGGTTTTTTCAGTGTATCTCCCTTAATTATTGACCGATTGACTTCTTTCAGCACTTATTTTATGCGTATTTCAATTACCTACAATTCGTCTATTGGGACCAAACAGATGCCTTCATTATTTTTTGTTTTATAAACAAAAAATGAGAAAAATGTGTTTTTATTTCAGTAATTTGTTAATAACAAAAAATAAAATGGGAATCAGAAGTCGAAAAGTGGTTAGTTATGATCGGGAGGCTGTTTCGCGTCTGATGGCACTCGCCATTATCGGGTGCTATTTTTGTCAAAAACTGGTGATTTTAGAGTTCTATTGCTTGAACTAAAATACTGATGAAAAAAGGGCGCGAGTATCTGATCATAATGATCTTCGTCTATCTAGATGACTGGATCATCGTCACGAAGGTGTCCTATTCGATAACCACACCCTACGCCTGGAAATGTTGTTCGACATCCTGATCGAAGTGAAACTCAAAGTCAACCTCGAGAAGAGCCACTTCACAGTGTCTGAGGTTAAATTTCTTGGTTTCATCGTTGACAAGGATGGGTTGCGCTCTGATCCAGCGAGGATTATGCCTTTAAAAGATATCGAAGAACCAAGGAATCGACGCGTGTTGCGGCGATTTAACGGGATGGTGAACTGGTATCACCGGCACCTCAAAGACATCGCACGAATCCAAGGACCACTCAACAAACTCACGAGCGTCAAAGTACCCTGGATGTAGGGCGAAGATGAGGAAAATGCTTTCCAAGCCATCGAGAAGGCACCTGAAAATATTCCTACCCTCTCGGCACCAGATCCAAGCCTACCGTATGTACTATAAACCACGCATCCGATACAGGATTAATAGCCGTACTCACATAACGAGGCCCAGACAAAGAACACTTGATCGATCGCCTTAGTCGAGCGCTTCAGGGACCGAAGACAAAATACACGACGACAGAAAAAGAATGTCTCGTATGGGAAGTAGACAAACTTCTGTGTTATGTCGAAGGGATACCATTTCAAGTGGTCACAGGCCACAACTATCTGAAGTACCTCGTGTCGACGGAAAATCCGACCACTCGGTTAGCCAGGTGGACATTAAAACTCCTGACGCACAAAATCACCACTGGATACCATAAAGGATCAGAACATGAAGCTTCCGAATATCTATCTTGAGTTCGAACGTTAAACTGAGGAAGCTTCAAGGCAGCAGATTCGATGGCAGAATTCGTCACGGCTTCCGCGAACTTGCGATATATGCAATCAATGACCTAGATAGATAGCAAGATAGAGATTGTAAACAGACGACCACAGGTGTGCCCGGAATTCAAGATTGAAGCCAACAGAAAATTGTATTATTGCCGTCCGTACCCGCTAAATAGCACACTGCAAAAGAAAACGGTAAGGAAAATGGTCGTGAGGGAAGAAGTCTCAACATTGGAACAACATCGTTGTCCTATCAACGTAGAACATTGAGGTACAGAAAAAAACGTACCAACAGATTCAAGAGAAATATTACTGGCCTGGGACGTACAAAGATATCAGTGAATTCATCTCGCAACGTCAGAGTCGTCCAAGGACCAAGGCGAATAAGTCGAAGAAACGAGGATATTTAGGACACCGAGAATTCCAGCACCCGTAACAAAGCATTTATATAGACATCGTGGGCCCGATGACAAGGTCAAAAGGGGGAGCTATGACGGCCGCTCCTCAGAGCGTCACGCGGCGGACCTTCCGGGTACGCTCGAGCTCAAGCTCGAACGTAGCGACCGTTTACTGATAAATCGTGTTGTATCTCGAAAACTATGGCTCGGCCCGTCTTAATCGTCCTATACGTTTTTGTTCAGAAAGAATCCTACTATTTTATAAATTTCTTTTTATTGTGATCTAAGTGGTCCGTCTTTGAGAAAAACTGGCGTTTAACACCAATCTTAAGAATTGTTTACGAACTTATTACATTTGTTAAAAATACATAATATATTCTTAAAGGACGCAGTAAATGCTTTCAAAATCACTCTTGACTTTTTAAAATTGGTATATTTTTTGGGAAGATAAAGACCTGAGAATATAGTCACGACGTTCAACACAATTTTGAACGCCTATTGCAAGGCACCCGCTTGAATTAGATCTTCAATTTTTTTTCTGAGACTTTACTATCTGTAGAGCAGAGTACAGAGTAACTTAGATATCTTCGAAACTATAAGGGTAAGAGAAATATTTGCTGAAATAAAACTGCGTACTACGAAGGGGCCATCCAATAGTAGCCACCCGCACCCCACCCGCTGAGCTGGGCGTGAGGCAACTTTGTAATCTTAAATACGATACGACCATCGGTATCAATGCAAAATTTGACTCTTTTTTCGATTGATTGAATTGTACTTATTGATGCACCGGCTGTAATAACAGTTTGTTGCATATCTTCAGGTATAGTTGGTACTTCTTTGTATGCTTTATGTTTCAATGTTCCCCATAGAAAGAAATCTAAATGTGTTAGGTCTGGGGAACGAGCAGGCCATAATATTGGAGTGCCCCGTCCAATCCAACGATTTGGAGATTTTTAGTCGAGTTACCTTCGTGCGATCAATGAATAATATGCAGGACATCCGTCATGTTGATATCACGTGGTTTGTGGTATAAGTAAAAGTAACTCTTGTAGCAAAAGTCTCAATGTGTCTGATAAAATTACTGTAGATGTTGCCATTCAAAATTCCATTAATAAAAAAAGGATCAATAATTTTATTACCTATGATTTCGCACTATACATTCACAGACCATTGTCTCTGGTCTTTCACTTGCCGCAGTCAATGTGGATTTTCCGTTACCCAAAAATGCATGGTATGCACATTAACGTTCCTATGATTTGTGAATGTTGCCTCATTAGTAAATAAAATGCTATTAAGAAATGACTCATTGTTTTGGATCTGACGTTAAACCGTTCGACAAAATTTTACGGGATTCATGAAGTGGTTCCCATGCAAACCTTGGTGAAAACTTACATGGTACGGGTGAAATTCGTGACGGTGCACAATGTATGCTGTACGCTGGTCCTGCTAATGCCAGATTCATTTTCAATTTGTCGTAAACTAATGTGAAGATCTCACCAGCACATCGATTTATATTTCTTCATTTGTTACGCGGTTCTGGCGTATACCACTACACTTAAACTACCAGTTCGCCTAAGTTTATCACATACATTTTTAAATGTTGCCGCGAAGGCTGAGACCGATATGGATATCGTTCACCATACAAGGATTTTTCCCTTACAGAATTTTGTTGGCATTCGCCATTAGTGAGAAACATATCCACTTGCTCTTACAAACGAATACATTGTGCTCGATTGACCGATTTATCGACACTAGTATTATCATGTTTATCTTATCCTGCAAACTTACTGAACTGTCCTTGAAACGGTGTTTATTTTCAGTGAAGGAAACTGTGAGTATTATCGTCTTTCTGTACCTGGCGAAGAAATGTGTAAACATACATAATAATGTACGCATTATTATTGATGGTTGTCATTTCGAACACTTACTACAAACGTAGTAATTTTATTTACTACCAAATTGTAAGTATTATCGCCTTACTGTACTTTCGGGGATTGTTTGCCATTATAGCGCTATCTATCACGAATCGAAAAAACTTTTTGAAATAAAAGCTACGTATTTTTTTATGGGAAATCCGAATCTGCAATAAAAAAGGGGTTGGGGATTCTCATTTAAGATTTCAAAGTTGCCCTACGCCTAGTCCAGGAGTGGGGGTGTGGGTGGATACTTTGGTACCATTGGGAAACCCCCTTCGTACTGTGCAATTTTATTTCAGCAAATATGTCTGTGAACCTTATAGTTTCGAAAATATCTACAGTGCTAACAGTTATTGGGACACCCTGTATATACAGCCATATAATGTAACCACTTCTATATGAAAAGCGATATTTAAAGATAAAAAGTCTCCGTCACCGTTTGCTGCTGGCCATCTTGCTTTGTTCGTCGATCTTGCATTCAGCATCCCTAGATTCGTATCTAGGTCGTTCGCTTTTACAGACTTTAGGAACTGTGACCCGCAACTTGCCAATAAAGAGATATGCAGTCGGCTCGCCGCCCTCCCCGAGGTCGAGACGAACCCGGACGCCCTGGTCAGCTGCCTCGAAACAAGCATCACCGAAGTCCTCGACGCGCCGGCACCATTCAAAACGAGGACGGCTTCTAAGCCCTCAGCCCCATGGTTGACCCCAGCCCGAAGGCAATTACTAAAAACCAGGGATCACCTCTACAGACGCTATAGGTCATCGAACTCGCTTCTCCTGCTGACCGACTATCGGGAATCTAGGCGCGACGTGAAGCGTCGCCTTCGTGAAGCACGTGAAGATTTCCTTACTTCTACCGTCAACGGCATTACTGATACGGCGAAGCTGTGGCGGTTTCTTGCATGCCAGGGGCTAGTAAAAGCCAGGTGCTCCTCTCCCCTGGACACGTTCCCAGTGAGCGAACTAAATTCATACTACGCCTCGATAGCGTGCGTGCACCCTGCATGCCCTGCATGCACTACTGCTCAACTGGACCTAATCATCGGAACTGTCCCCGAGGCTTACGCCGACTTCGCCGCGGACCCGGTGACCACATCCGAGGTCGATAGAGCCATCGACAAGTGCCTGCGCAAATCAAAGGGCTTCAGCCCTGATGGACTACCCCTGTGCCACCTCGCACCATTCCTGCTATCCTTGAAGCCGTTTCTCTTGCGCATCTTCAACTGCTCGCTGTTTACTGGTATATATCTCACTAGCTAGAAAAGGTCGATCCTCATTCCTCTAAACAAGGTCGACAAGCCCTGCCAACCGTCAGATACCCGCTCGACTGCCAATCTCTGCCATCTTGCAAAGATTTTCGACACGATTATTGCCGGACGTCTTGCCCGTTATCTCGAAGGCAACTCACTACTTCAGCATATGCAGTCCGGCTTCCGTGCTGGCCACGGTACTCAATCGGCATTAGTCGCGGTCACGGATACCATTCGCAGGGGAATTGAAGTAGGGCACGTCACTATGGTGGTGGCATTCGACCTGCGACGCGCGTTCGACTCTATGAACCATGCATCATTTCTGGCTGACAAAGAACATCACTTAGGTGTCCCCCTCCGATTTTGTTGAAACTTTGGTATGTGGTAGAGTATCGAAAACTAAGCGATACGTTTTTTTTATCGGCGGAAAAACGGTTTTAGGGGGTAAAACACACCCTCAAAACTTGGGGTTTTTTTTTCATTTTTCGGCGATAACTTTTTAACGGTACGAGATATTTAAAAAATTCAAATTGCAACAACCCTTATTTTTTTACGTACTATACATTGAAGACGAGAGCCATACAAATAACAATAAATTTCATGTTGTGTATTGCAAAATTCGAATTTTTTCATACGTATCTCCAAGAATTTTTAATCGATTGAGATGTAATTTGATGAATTAGATGTGCGACCGTGTCAGAATTAATGGTTAATACGATGTCGGCTATTTCGGTCCAAGATTCCAAATGTAGGACAAAAGAAACTGTCGTGGATTACGTTTCGATCCTGATTCGGATCCTCTTCAGAAATTTATTCAGCGTTATAATTGTTGGGTTTTGGCGTTGAAAACCAAATCTTTGGTGAAAAGTAACTCATTAGGACTAAGTTGACTGACCTCTCCTAATGATTTTAAACAGTGAAAATCTCGAAATCAATATCAAGAGTTTCAATCGCGTTTGCGATCTACACGTGTTCCTTTAAAATTTTCCAGTAGTAGCGATGCTTTCGTGTTCGCGATCTATTGCGTTGTCCCGCAACTTAGTAAAGGGATAAAATATATTTGTCACTGAAAGACCCCGGGTAAAAATGCTACGTCACAGATACACGAAGCGCCCTGCATCATAGGTACGTGAAGTGCCCAGATGTGCATTATTCAGGATAAAACGTCTTCTGCGAAAATACGAAGCTAAACTTTGCGTTGACATTATTGTTTCCCATACACGAGCTCTGTCACTTTCACCGTACCGTATTAATTTTAAGCACATGTAAAAATGATATGTCATAGATACTTGGCGAGTTCAGATATACATTCCTCGCGAAGATACGTACTTCCGCGACAATGTCGACGGTTGCTTTGTGCCGGTGTTATTTCCCATATGACGATGCGACGTATACACGTGCAAGAGTATCGTTGCAAAATTTGGTATGGTCCAGTGGTAAAGAGGTGGGGGATTGCCGCAAGGCGTTGAAAGATCTCATTGTTCGACAGCATTCAGTTCTTAATGAACTTTCTTCAATGAACACGTTGTAGGAAACGCCACTTATGCCTATGTGGTGTGCGTGCAGCATAGTCGAATTTAGTGGCTACGTACATCTGTAATGATGGAAGTGTATGCTGAGCCCCGCACAGTATTGCATGTGTGTGTGTGTGTGTGTGTGTGTGTGTGTGCACGTGTGCGTGCACCGCTCCACGAACTCAATATAGTCTGAAAATAGGGGTAGGAGTGAGATTCGTCACAGTATTCACTATACTACTTACATGTGTGTACAATAAATACTATTCAAAATCTTGCAACCACCTAAGCCATGTGTTTGAGTAAAGTGCTGGTGAGCGATAGGGAAGGATAATGAGATTCGGCAACACTCAAAGAACAAAAACCTTCTCACTGTACATACTCGTAGTCAGTTAGTTTATATCTTCATCAAAGAATAAAACAGAAAATTTAATAAGGTGGACGCAAGGTCGAGCCGTTACAGCCTTAAGGTTGTTTAGAAGCAGGGTGGGGATAGATAAGAGTGGGGGAGATTTCTCTATGCTTATACATTGGGATGAATTAGTTTTTTTGTTTGCTTGATAATTATGATTCCAATTTACATAAGACTGAGTTTTCACCGAAGTTAGCATGATTTTTTACATTTACTTATTGTTAGATGTTTATAAATTTCAATATGAGAATTTTTTTAAATCATGCATAATCGTGGCAACGTCGAGCCGCTTTAGCGCCCATGCCCAGTATCGTACATGTTACCAGCTGACGTCAGCGGTCGACAAAACCTCAAAAATTTACTTATGGCATTGCATCATGGATAACGAAAGTCAAGAAAACAGTGAGAGTAAAAAGAAAGAAAAAAAAATGATGCAAGTGAAAAAATACACAATACAAAAAGAAGATTTATGTGGAAAAATAAAAGGTCCTCTGCCTTGCTACCCTTGTTTCTCCGGTACAGCGTTGCCATGTCGGTCAGACACTCACTCGCTCAAAGTGTATGTTGACACGATTTTTCGTTTTCAAACTCAAAAATCTCTATGAAAAATCTCCAAAAACGCATGATTTTGGCGCTGATTGATGCGTGATATTCCAGAGAATACTCAGTCAATTTTTTAACAAAAGTTTATAGGCGCGAACAAATTTATCGTGAGTTTATTGAGATCGCGAATAGCTCTGCCCATTATAGGCTGTTGACGGATTCTTAAAAGTGCATAACTTTGTGATTTTTTATCTCCATTAATAAACTCCGAACTGATTTGAAATTTGGCAGAGGCATAGTTTAACTATTGAACTATCTACCGTTTAAAATTCCAAATTTTCTCATAAAACGTAATTTGCTTTTAAACAACCTTAAGCGTGGCAAAGATCGTTTTGCTGTCAATCAAGCCGCCAACGAGACTGACAATCGATTACCGAAACAGAGAGCCGAGTTGTATTATTATTGCGCCGCTAAAAAGAGAATAGAACCGCGTCTGAGGCAATATCGAAGTACAAAAGGAGAATTTATTATAGATTTAAGTACAGGCGTGTTAATGGTAACTGTTCACTCGAGAGAATAGCCGAGGAACCGGTTCCGGTCACGCACGAGGTGCGTGCCCGTGAGGGTCGTAGAAAGGGAATCGTCGTACGGGTATCTAGCGGCACTTGCTCCTCTATCGACCGGGAGCGATCTCGGCGTGGCAGATTTAAACGCATTTCTGTGTCGCCGCAACACCATTAATAGGGATGATGTTCGAAGCAATCAATTATTTGTAGTTACTCTTTTTTCAAGTTTATTGTCAACCTTTTTTATAACTTTTAAAAGAGGTACAACAACATATTCTCGAACCGAAGAACTCAAACCTGGAAATCCTAAAAAATTAATTATAGACAAAAATAAAATAAAAAGTCAGCCCAAGAACACTTGAAGGATCGTCCATCGGCATACGAGGCCAAGGCTTTGCTGCTTGGGCAATGGCGTTTATTGTACTTATAGGGTTTCTCTTATAGCGAAACATTGAATTTTAATTGCCGTTATCTTATGTATAAGCGGGTATGTGTTGTATACGTTTTCATATAAGAGTAGGTCAGGCCCTTTTTGTTAACCCGATCTGGATCAACTTAACTTCACCGAAGTGGACTTGTGAGTGCGCCCGCCCCTGTATAAGTAGTTCACTCGAGTACAGTAATCTATGGAATATGTCGATGGAGTTGAGATTTTCGTTCGATATATTATAAACGAAACTATAAATTTATGCGAATTCGACTTACCCTCGAGCGTCCGAACACAGTTCGTATTTGGTGGATAATTGTCCGGATAGTTTGGGCTGTAAAATTCTCGTTTTACATGGTCCGTTATCCGAAATTTCTCACAAGGGTCTTCTTGTGCATCTCTTATGTAACGTTTTGAAAATCCTAGTTCTGTAGAGGATCGTGGCGTAGCTGCTAACGGTTTTCGTGTTGTAGACACCCAGCCGAAGGCATGTGCGTTGTTATTGGCCCTCCGATAAATCTTTGGTATGGCTTCTTGTATTGCACGATCATTCATCGAAATCGATAAGATATCAGGTGAAGACGTATCAAATCGCTTTGATAAAACTGCTGACCCTTCATGATTTGAAATAGTCCGCGGCAGCACTTGTTGTAATTTTCGGACTAAACCAAAGTTTTGCGACAGTTTCTCCGTTATTTCGAGTGTGTGAAATGCTGCCGGAATCGAGCTCGTAATCATACGAAGTGATGAAATATTTACGGAGAAACTCACTTTTTGTTTACCCCATGTCGTTGACGACTTAACAAGTTCATTGTGGATCAAAGAAGAGTTGACAGTAACGTTATTAATGGCGGTTTGTGGTAGTTTTTCTGTGAGCGACGAATAGAGAGATTCCATTATTTTTTCAATTGAATTCGGGGTATTTGGATGCAATGAATCGGAATCATCGAAATTCTTTATTTCATCTTGAAAACTGCTGTCATCATTATATGTAGATCGCTGTTCTGAGTTATGTTCTCGAGTGCCTGTGGAGCCAATTCTACTCAGGTTCAGATCAAGCGAAGCCGCTTTTGAATGTCCAAAAACCATAGCTGCCCTTGAATTCATGGTTATCGATCGATGTGAAGTAGCATATAATGGCAGACCACTTGATAATGAACTAGATGTAGATAACAACGGTGCCCATGGGGCAGGCAATGGCGTTAATAATACAGATCTCGATCCTCTTTGATATCGCATCGGGGGCACACTCTTAAACAGAGGGTTAACAGGAGTTGATGACGACAATCCCCATGTTTCCTTACGCGCTCCATGACTAGTAGATCCCTTTGTATATGACACTGAGCTTAAAAAGTTTTTATTCGCAGACTGGTTCGGTAATAATGATGAAGTGCGCTGTTTATGATTATTTTTCTTATTTTTTTTCATTGATAAGAGATTTCTTTTTTTGGCGCGTTGCTCGTTAAACTTTCCGTCCTTCTCAAAGTGACGACTCTTCTTAATTTTTGTTCTCGAATATAATAGAGATTCTGCTTCTAAAATCGAGAAAGCAAATTTCGTTCCAAAATTTTTGGGTATTGATGAATCCGTCGCCAGCGCAGAGCTCTGTTTTAGGAAATCAGTGCTAGGACGTTTAGTTGAACTGTGTCCGGAAATGCTCACAGAAGCACCGCGCCCCTCAAAAACCCTCAGAGTAGATAAGGCCGTGACTTTAGTCACTCCTCGCTGAGAATTTGACGTTGGGGCAGTCTGAAGTGAATCTTCAGTGATAGCCATAGCCCCGACTCTGGTAACTGAAACAAAAACAATAAATGGGGGAATGGACTTTGTGATCGTTCAAATAATCAAAATAATGAGGCGTGTTCAGTAAGTATATTTTACTCATGAGTAGAACGAAAACATACGCAATAGGATTTGTATGAGCTGTTAAGGAGTGATTTTTATTCTGCATGACATTTCTAATAAAAGATAGTCAAGCATTTATCCGAATATATAAATTTGATGCACCTTGAGGGAGCATCTCGCCTCGAAGAAAGCAGAAGGATTTCCATGCCCCGAGCCCAATTAAACTAACTTGACTACTTTGAGTCAAAGGTACACTCTTTCGTTATTAGTAGTCGAACCATAACCAAATAAATAGTGAAACTCGACTTCACGCCAACGGATGTTAACTCAATCAAAGGAACATAATGCTATACGAATGTGAAGTGATGGATTACATCGCATGGTAATTGTTGAAACAGTCCAAGCATATATGTGGCGATTTTGGGCAATTCAAACAATACGTTGTCGTTTTTTTAACGTTCTTCCTCGCTTCTTGGCGTTTAACAATTTGCTTCTTCTTTTGGTAATACAAGACGCACATCCTTTTTACAGGCTTGTCCTGCTGATTCTTGAGAATCTCCAAGCGGTGAGACACTTTCCTCCTATTGTGTATATTTGTGTCGGACACAATATTTTCTGAGGACAACCCATTTGTGACTAAAAGTTCCCGAAATTTTCTTGTCTCTTTTATTGTGTAGCTTTCTGATACACGATATGGGCATTTACGATCGTTTCACTTGTTGCTTTTGCGTATGTTTGTTGCATTTGACACCATCTGATCGCTCCTATCGATGCTGGTTTTTTCAATATTGTATACCATTATCGCAAAAGGTTTCATCTTTGGAGGACGACCGCAATGCGTAGAAAGCCAGCTTGGAGTCATAATGAGAGCATGTTTTGTCAAGAAGATTCTAATAGAGCGAACATCTTTCCATTTTAGCATTATACTATCATTATGATCTTCTTGTGCCACCATTTCATCTCTTTTCAACGGGTACATTACAAAATTTGGCTTTTTTTTATTGTACCGTACCATTCCAGCCACATGCGTCAAAATTAACAAATTTAAGTGCTAATTTATAACTAGTATAAAAGTTATCGATAAATAAAGTACGTCCTTCATTCAATAATTTGTTTGCAAATTCAGTGCAGACATCTTCTGTTGTGCCAACTCGTATTTCCCGCTGGTATCTCGTCTAGGGTATATTTTTGAGGACGATGTGTATCCTTCGGTAGAGCGCAGTCTGAATAGTTTTATACCGTGCTTATGTAATTTTTTTGGAATTTATTGACAGAATACTAGTCGTCCCCTCCACGGAATCATTGCCTTGTTGATAACAATATCTTGGCCTGGCGAAAAGACTTTCTGATAATTATGCGTCAATACGTTTCCAACAGATAAAACTTTTCTAAGTCTATTATTTTGATTTGTCGTTTCATTATTGGCAAAATGCAAGTTTGCTAACAATAACGTAATACCATTGCGGGATATTGTGCTGCGCGGATGTGGAAAATTTTATATAGATTCAATTGACCAATATTTCCTGAGCGGTGTTTGTAGTAGACCCATCCAAACCATCAGTCTATTAATTGTTTTTTATTTATTCGGAAATGGTGAGTTTGAATCTATTCTGTCTAGCATGACAGGTTAATTCATCTTCAAGTAATTTCTACTCTGCATATCTATTAGTTTCTATAACTCAAAGGCTATCACTGTTTCAGCCAAAAGTAACGACAGAAGTTCACTTGGGCTAATGTCAGACGGCAATTCCAATAGAAGCCCACTTTTTCCGGTGACGAGAATGATTGTTTCCTGCTAGCGAATTCGCTCCACTAGATATTGTCCAATGAATCATCAGCTGTGGTCGATTCTTCTCTTCGTCCATAGCCTGTTCTTCTAGTGTGTTATTAAGATCTTCACGTGCATATAATTTTTTAATATCCGACCCTGAACTCGATGATATTATATGTAGATTTGTTCGTCTAAAACTCCATACTTATTCATCACTACTCCCCTAACTATCAATTATACTTTTACGGAGAACATTTTGAAAATAAAAAGATCACTGTGTTAGGTACTACACAAAGTAAGCTCCTCGACTGAATGAATGATCTGGGGTAACTACAGTGAAATCACTCGTAATCCCTCTGTCCGAAGAACTTATCGCTTAAAACGCACGGACCTACTCGAGTTATGTTGTTGTTACTTTTACTTATTAATCTGTTTATGTTCTGGCGCTCCGCCCGTCGGATTTGGGGCCCGCGAGAAACTCAACCGAATCATGCTGTGCGCCGAACATATTAAGATAAACATAGTTACAAGATGGTCCGATGCGAGCAATACTAGTCCCGCCATTGTTTGTAAATCCCTAAAAACTGATATGTACCCCCAGTATGAATAGTACTTCCTTTGTACATCCGGGGTACCCATAACTACACAGAACTTATTTAAGAATAAACTGAGCGATGTATATTTATTTCTTGCTCACTCTCCAACGGCGGTTTTCCAGATGAGTATTCAAGAAATATAAAAAGAGTGCACTTCCGTATCGGTCGTTGCGAATATACCCAATTTATACACAAAACTCTGTGAGCCCGAGCAGAAGCAAACGCACCTACTCTAAAAGTGGGAGAACTTCTTACTAATAAGGGAACGTTGCCAAGTTGAACTCACTGATTTAGATGAAATTTGACATGTTTGTAGAATGGACGAAAATAGACGACATGTATTTTTTTACGTGCCGAGTCAATTTTTAAGGGGTGAAAGGCACCATCGACATGGGTTCTATTTCGTTCTTCGTCGATAACATTTGAATGGTAAGAGATATGCAAAAATTACAAATTGCAACAACGTTTATTTTTTCACGCACTATGCGCCGGAAATGCGCATGATGCAGATAACAACAAATATCATATTGTATATTGCAAAAATGCATTTTTTTCATACGTATCTCCAAGAGTTTTTAACCGATTGGGATGTAAATTTGCATACAGTAGATAATGAATAAATGGCGAATACACGTTTTTCTTTTTCCAATATCTCATAATTAAGAAGGCGAAGCCGCCCTTCAATATTTTAGCGAAGTGCATCGTATGATCAGCTAGTCTTTTGCATACTTCGGGTTAAATTCACGTTATGTAGTAAATGAAAATCTTTGATGTCGGATGAATGAACATAAGCCTTATTGGGTTAAACAAAAGATATTAGTATATTTATTAGAAACAATAGAAACAATGGAAATACATAAAGTTCAGACATAAAGGTATTGCGTCTCTTAACATCGGCAACAGACTGCCTTGTTCGCGTACACTCTCGCTCAACGTATGATCTTGGCACACTCGGCCCTACGTGTATGGCACCCGTTAACTGACATCTTTCATGGTGTATTACATTCCACCACTCCTGATTCTCTGCCGTGCCAGACAGAATAATATTTGAACATAATGCAACATAACAATTTGAAATAAGAATGGAAACTAAAACCGACAATTTGGGTTTTATTCTTTCTTCTTCGCGCTTGGCGCCACGGAATGATATTTGCAGCCTGCCAGATACCTTTATATTGTCGTGGAGTATTCTGAAGTCCGTTTATATCGGTGGACTTCATACCTATCGTTTCTGAGTCTTTCAGCTATCTTGTATAGTGTTTTAGATGTAAATATGAGTTTACGTGAGGCTTCTGTCATACTATCGAATTTCTCAATCCATACTAACAATAAGACGCCTACATAATACTCACGAGCATTTTTACGCGTTTTGTCCACATAAGCCTTGTTATACGTCTGACAATGAGAAAGTAAAATCGGATAGGATGAATGCTTTCTAATTTGGTCTAAATCAGATCAGCCTTGAGCTTTTTTTGTTGCATACATAATCGCGTAAATTGTCGACAGTCTTCTCACATTGTTTCGCACCAAACAATAGTCGACTCGGCGTAACGCCCGTAATCTTGCTTGCAGAATTATTGAACGCATACGCAACGTCACTAATAATTTTCTACAAATAGTTGCCCGTAGAATTATCTGATAATTTGGCTAACATTGGCGTTAAAGTGGGATTGACCACCTGGCCATTGGCTTGCGGCCAGCCCGTCGAAATCTTAATATACTGAATCCCGTTATTACTTAGAAACTCCTCAAATTCAGCGCTTGTATAGCAACCTACCTCTATCGGTAATGACAATTTCTGATCGCGAATAGTGGTCAAAATATTGCTGCAGATTACTAATCGCTTCCGTACTGCACGTCGTCTTTGTCGGATAAAGTTTGACCAATATTGTAAAAGAATTAATTAGTACTAACAGACGCTGCTTAATTAGTCGTTTCTTATCAATCGGCCCCAAATAATCTACACGTATTGTTCTAATAGGTATATTACCCTTCGGGATTGGATGAATTAGACCTTCGACTTTCCCACAAATTCGTGAAAATGAAATGCATTTCCGACAATTCTTTATGTGAGAATTTGCTTTATCTCTAATGTATATTTCAGGAACCAATAATTTTCGAATATCTCTTGAAGCGCCTTTCCCATACCGAGATGACCAAATTCGTCGTGGTAATTATACAAGATGTTTCTCTCTATGTGTTCTGGCACATAAAATAGTCATTTCTGTCCGTAATTACATTACACAAGATGGTTTCTTAACTCAAAACTTGTCCTCCGCTTGTGTAAATGTATCACGAACCTCGACAATTTGTGTATCCTGTCCCCGACACACCGTCACGTTCCATTCGAAAGGATGTTCTTCGATTATATCGATGTTTCGACTGAGAGAATCCACATGACGCATGCGTGTGCCCGCTCGGCGTTCTAGTCCATAATCATAATGGCGCAAAGCGAGTGCCCGTCTCTCAACTTTCCGATTGGCATCCATTTTTCTCAGTGTCATTGTGACAGCGTTACAATGTGTCATGAGCTTAAATTTTTAACCCTGAACATAAATGCAAAACCTTTCTAAAGCATAAACAATTGCGAGAGTTTCCAGTTCAAAACTACATAGTTTTAATTCGCTTTTCGTCATTCGCCTCGAATAGCAAAATACCGGATGCATTTTACCGTCAGATTTCTTTTGCATAAGGACTACTCCGAGCCCAGCAGAACTCGAGTCACAAAGTAGTTCAGCCTTTGTCGAATTATAAAGGGGTTTTGCTATCGTCCCACAATTTCCGACAAATTTTCTAAAATACGACCATAGTCCAAGGAAGTTACATACATCACGAGTACTTCTGAAAATACGAAATCTTTCAACTGCTTCAGTGCCGCATTTTGTCGGTTTTACACCCTGCTCCTAAACAGTATATCCCATGTATTCTGCTTACATCTGAAGGAAATAACACTTATCGAGTCATCATTTCAAAAGGTTATCCGGATAATAAAGGTCTTAAATGCCCTCTCGAGACTCTTTAGATGAGTCTCTATCATCTGAGTAGCTACTATACTAAGATATCGTCCACGTAAATTGCCAGGACCACAAACAAAAATTTGTAAGAGATAACTTTAATCACAGGTAGTAAATCTTATATATTTTGGATAGATGAAAACGAATCCGTTACCCGATTCAGCTCATTACGACAGGTTTTTAAAATACCCTAACCTGAATTTACGAAAAACACTGTTTTTGAAAATTTAGTGTCGGCGAACTCCGTCGGTTAATCAAGATTTCACGAGTTGTCTTAGAAAATTGTGTGTGTGTGTGCGTGCGTGCGTGCGTGTGTGTCTGTGTACATAATTTCCTGCTCTCAGCATTACCCAGGATCAACGACGAGGACGAAAATTTGTCTTTTATTTTGGCCTCTGATTGTGAGAGCTTAAGAAACAGGGTACAGATACTGAAAAGCAATACTGTTCCGATTTTTTTAGAGTTTTTACGAATTGCTTCTTCGAACCAACTTTGATATCAAGTGGCGGTACAACTTACTTTTGTGCGTATGAATATATTTAGACCCGTATTTTGAGCTCTCATTTATCGCTAAATGTGCACAATTATCCCCAAAATTCTATAGTACAATTAACGTAAACAATACGCTAAATGTGCGCATTTATGATAAATATAAGCTCAGAATACGGACCTGAGCGTCGATTAATTCCGCCATTTTTCGACGGATATATACCAAAACCCAATCATCTCTAATTGTAAGTGAAACCGGGGCATACATTTAAAAAAAAATTATCGCGATCCGATTTTTCCTTCGGGAGTTATCGAAGCTAGACATATACATACATTACGTACGTACGTGTAAAATGTTTCTGGCGAGAAAAATACAATCCCGTTTTCTTAAAGGTAAGCTGTTGTGATCTTCAAAATTCGAATACCTCGGTGTATATGTATTAGCAGTGGTTATTCGGAGAAACAGTATACAATTAAAAGAATATATAATACTTTATTATATTACATTGAGATGTTGAACATCTTCATCCTTCGGATGATTAGAAACGAGTAACGACATATTTGAGTATCAGTTTGTTGATATTCATCTTATCAACAAACCATGGATACGTGAAAACATTTTATATATCGAGTAGTACCGCAGTCGTTTTGACAATTACACAAATATATATGTTAAATATTGAAACTTAAATATCAAATATTAACAACATGATATAAATTTATGTACGTATTGTAACGTTGTAGAATCAGTCCCCTGCATCCGGCTGGTCCCAAAGGCAGCGGGCCCTACGGAAAGGTCTAAAAACAAGGCAACTCAAATATTATTATTTTTTCTTAACTATTATAAGACCTGTGCAAGCACTTATCAAGAAGAGGATCGACCCGCCAGCCCCGAAGTCATCTCCATCGCATCATCGTCTAGTTCGTCCACGTCATCGTTGTCGTCGAAGACAAGAAACTCAGAAACTCGCACTACACTTGCACAATACCAAAAATCAGCTACCTGTCAAGAAGTCATCGACCGGCGATAAGGAAGGATGAAGATGGAAACAGCGCACAGCGATTCCCAAAAATTCCGATTATCCGCAATCATACTCTTCCATACGCAACTATCCCTAATATATCGACCGACCCAATTACTCGCCTATCCCCAGTAAGTCCCGCCAGTGACGATCTAATATCGATCATACGCTTAACCCTTTTCCCATCGACCTGTGACGCCTGGTCAGGAGACACGCACTTTCCGACGAGCCGGCGGATAGCCAACATTAGTGACCATTATAGAGAGAGAAAATTAGAGTTTGAAGGATAAAGAGAATTGGAGTATCGCGTGAAAGAAAAATTAGAGGAAAAAAATAGTGAGTAGCTTGACCCTTCCGGTCCCAACAAGCTAGCCGTTCAGTCCCAATAGAATGTGTTACGTCCTAGTAACATCACTATTGCCCTGTTTTGGACCTTAGCAAAGCTAATGAGTCTTGGGAAACGGGCTAATGGAGTTTGATCCGATAAATAATGCCAGAACACCGACGCTAATTGATTAAAAGAGATTTATTTATTGAGTTGAGCTTTATTACATGTTATCATTCTCTGCTCGTATATTCTCCGTCGAGGATCGGTTTTGGAGATCCGAGATGGATGTAAAAATTTAATGGTAAATTCTAATTTGTGCAATGAGAGGATGTGAGAGAGATTGAGAGAATGTATGCTCCAGGAATTCCTCAGTGTAGTAACCGTGAGTTAGGTCTCGTGAATAGGGGTTATATTGAGCGACAATTTTCCAGAGCTGGTTCTTGCGTCTCCCCGATCGACATTTCTTTCCCACTAAAATATTTGGAATGAATTTAGACTGTGGGGTTCCCAGGAGTTAGAAGAAATTGAGATTAATGAATAAGGAAGGCATCCTCTGAGTTTGAGGTGGTCCTCGCAACTCGACGGATGATGGAGGGATAGAGCTCGCTTTTGTCCTCGCAACTAATTTTTGTGAATAGGGAAATTATTGAACTCGGGGTGGACCTCGCAGTTCAATGGGTTGTGTAGGAGGATGATCGAACTCGAGGTGGACCACGCAGTTTAATATGGTGTATGGAAGGATGATCGAACTCGCGGCGGACCTCGCTGTTCAATATTGCATATGGAAGGATGATCGAACTCGCGGCGGACCTCGCAGTTCAATATTGTGTATGGGAGGATGGTCGAACTCGCGGCGGACCTCACAGTTCTATAAGATGGAAGAGTCGGTTAAAAACTTACTCTTTTCTACTTCTTCCTTGCTGAGTTTGAGACTAGG
The DNA here is from genome assembly GCA_964007305.1 of Netelia melanura. Taxonomy (NCBI): domain Eukaryota; kingdom Metazoa; phylum Arthropoda; class Insecta; order Hymenoptera; family Ichneumonidae; genus Netelia; species Netelia melanura. The sequence continues at coordinate 25,269,947 of OZ023255.1, forward strand.
AAAGGCAGTACAGTAATTATGCTCTGGCCAGGGGTTGTACAATAGATTTAGAAGAGTTTATAAATCTTTGAATGTTGGCCAGGAACTCAACTACTGACTTACTGGACTACCGGCCTACTGCATTACTTAATTTTTACTGAATTACTACTGAGTTTTTAAGCTAAATTTCGGGCCTTATATACTAGTCTATCAACTATCTTTGTGTATAGTGTTGGGGTTGGAGAGGGTAGTTTACATATCCCTTATTGGTCTAAAATTTCCACCGTCTCCCACTTCGAATCGAAGGAAAATCTGTTCTTATCGCTTGGCCTCACTCTTGCGCCCGAGTGTCTCTCCTCATCGCCTTCATCCCCAAGTTAGGAGGGATCCCCAAGGTATATCGTGCGTTGCTGTAAGGAGGGATGCTCGTCCTTAAGGCGCGGTGGTGGTGGCGTTACGGGGATGTAACAAATGTAAAGTTTTGATTTTTGTTACATTATTCTTTTTGTTAATTTTTGTTATCAAAAATTAACTGGCGCTCAACCTTTCTTTATACAACGATAAGAAGTTGTTTTTGAGAGTTGTTGTATACATATTTTTTTTGTGCTTACATACCCCGGAGATAGTCCGCCGTTATGTCAGTATTCCTAGTCATAAAATAAAGTTTCTTATTGGCGTTTCCTATTTTCTTTTATTACAATCACTTGAATTCTTCTACCTCTCCCAATAGCGCGACAGTATATATCATAGTAATACATAAAATTTCTTAATAAATAATATTCTTTTTATATGAAATATGTCTTGTAAAAGTAGTATTAACTTACTTTGTATTGTTTGCGGAAAATATTTAGTCCAAGAAAAAACAGAAAATATTTCAGAAATTTTGTACAAAAAGTACAAGCAGAGAGAAAAGTACAAAATAAGAAAATTGCCTCAACACTCGCGGACACCAAAAATAGTATGTTCTTGCATTATTCGTTTGTGTCGTTGACGGTGATTGCTGTTTCTGTTTATGCGATATTTCAGGTCATAATAGGAAAACCAAGAAATGTATTTTTTAGCCTTCTCCTCGATCGATGACTTTTCTTATCTTGAAGAATATAGAAGACCTCGAAAACTATTTTCTGAACAATGATGGAGACGAAGAGAAACTAGAAAATTATGGCACTACAGAAATAGAAGAAATTGATGAACACGATGATGATGAACACAATAATAGTGGAATATTTGGAGGGCATACACAATTAGAGCGGAACACAATCGCAGTGGAAAATTTGGAGCGCACACATAATTGCTGCAGATCCACACAATCATAGCGGAGCGCGCACGCACGCACGCACACACATACATATACACGCACACACACGCACGCACGCGCGCACACACACATCCACAGGGGGATCTTTAACCCCTATGTCGCGCGTCCCCAAGTGGCGGATAGGGAAACGTCTGCTAAGTATATAGCAGGTAGGAGAAATCTTCCTCTCGCGGATCAAACATACTAGGGGAAGGAACTCCGAATAATGAACCGAACATGGAGAACATGGAATGTGTTAAAGCGGTTACGGTGCAAGGGCTCGGAACTCCAGTACCGGCGGCGGGGAGTGAGCAAGCGGGTGCCCCGGCGTCGTCATCCAACGACCACAGTACGACTATGGTCGTCAACTTAGCCACAACCAGCATCGACGCCATAAGAAAGAAGCCCGAGGCTTACGAACGGCTCGGTAGCAAGCTGGACAAGCTGGTTCCGTATGTGGAGAAGAAGATGAGCGTCCACAGGGAGATTAAACGGCTCAGGACTCTCATAGCTGTATGTCGAAGCAGTTATAGAGAAATGGGAGCGCCGTAAGGTGCGCAACCACGGGCGGTGGTGTAACAGCCCTCGAGTATGCAGACATCACAGATCACACCAAGCCTGGAAGCGCAAAGCGCTAGACGTCGCAAGGGCTCATCTACCTCTCGGAACATCAAATCAGTCTGAAAACGGACGAATACAACGGGTCCAGGCTGAGGTCCTGTACACCCCAACGTCGCAGACTGCTAAACCTGCACCAGCGGTTGAACAAGACGCCGCATGGAAGACAGTGCAGAGAAATAAGAGGCTATCACGCCCGAGACCTCCTAGACTTAATGCTCTGGTCTTTAAGGCCGATGAAGAAAAATCCTACGCGGATATCTTGTGCCGAATGCGTACAGAAGCTGCAGTGAAGTACATTGCGACTGACGTCGAAAAAATCCGGTGAACTGCAGGGGGCGACTTGCTCCTGGTCTTGAGTCGTACATCTACAAAGCCAACCCATGAGCTCAAAGACTCGATGAAGGCCTTCCTTGGTGAGTGCGCGGAGGTACGAGGGTGGGCACAAGAAACGCAGCTCGCGATCCGTGACCTCGATGAAATAGCGTGTAAAGAAGTGATGAAAGCACTAGCTGCGCTGCTGAATGCCAGCAGCATCACGGTCTCATCGGTGAAATCGCTACAGAATACGATGACACACAAACTGCCGTGATCAACCTCCCAACCACGATCGCGAGAACAGCCCTGGAACTGGGGAAAGTGAAAATCGGTTGGACGGTATGTCGCATTTTCGAGCGAGATAAGAACGGCGTGCCCTTAAGGCGTTTCCGATGCCACAACTTCGGACATCCAGGGCATGGCTGTAAAGGTGCGGTCTGCTCTAAGCAATCTCTGCGTTATGAAGATGAGGGTCACCTCGCGAAAACATGCGAAAAGGGGCCTACCTACATGCTGTGCAAGGAGAAAGGTGCTGAGAAAGTGGACCACGTAACTGAAAGCAGCCGGTGCCCAGTCTACGTATTAACCCTCGAGGGGACAAGACCTGCTCATGCAAACGATGCGGGAGGAGGACATTTCGGTGCAACAATGGATTGGATTCAGTGCACAATTTCAGAGCAATGGCGGAACAGGATAGAGCCTTCCTGGAAAGCGGATACAACGGGCTCAGCTACTATCTGGGCTTGCGGAAACCGCCTTATCCAGCAGGCCATGAAAACGCCTCCAGAATACTTCGTGCGAGCAAAAGTCAACGGTGTCCATGTATACAGCTGTTATATGCCACCTCGACTGACACAAACAGAGTACGAGGAGGTGGTGGACCAATTGGTCAACGATTCCAATGGCCGATACCCAGTCGTCATCGCCGGGGACTTCAACGCCTGGGCCGTGGAATGCGGCAGCAAACGGACGACAGAGCAAGGGCGAGCTGTTCTGGATGCTTTCTCGCTGCTCAAGCTCACGCTACCCGATAATGGTAGAGTCCCAACGTTTACCAGAGACGAAAGCAAGTCCATCATCGAGCATATGACGCCGTCATGCTACGACGTGGCAATAGAAACCGGCACGCCCCGATGTATTGGTGGAGCGACACAATCGCAGAACTTCGGGCCGAGTGTAAACATGCAAGAAGACTCGCGCAGAGAGCCCAGAAAAGCTTAGCCTTCGCACAACTAGAACTGGCCTTCAAGGACGTACTATCCCAACTCTCGAAAGCTAGCAAGATCAGCAAAAGGCAGGGATGGGACAAGCTGACAGGGAAAGTTAACAACGACTGTTTTGGGAGACCATACAGGGTCAACGATAAAGGCACGATCCAGGTAATAGCCAACTTGCCCAACGCAAGTGGGGGAGATCGTCGCCGTGCAGTTCTCCCAGCAACATGCATACAATGACGTGATATTCCGAATCCATAATACCTCCGATTACAGAAGAGGAACTAGTCCGAGCCACCAGGAGAGTAGGCAATACCAAGGCGCCAGGGTTGGACAACATCCCCAACAATGCACTTAAAGCAGCAATTGAAGCTGCTCCGGAACTGTTCCTGGAGATGTATAATACCTGCCTCTCAGAGGGAACATTCGCGGGAGGGTGGACGCGACAGCGACTGGTGTTGCTCTTTAAAGGCAATAAACCACCGGAGGAAGCCTCGTCGTATCGGCCCTTGTGTATGTTGGACACAGCAGGGAAAATCTTCGAAAGGATTATTTATAATTGAATCGAGACCTCTGTGGGACATCGCGTCGCGTTCAACCAGAATGGTTTTCAAAACGGCAGGTCGACTATCAAGGCTATTGGCCACGTCATAACTATCGCGAAGGAGGCAATCTCCGGAACACGCTGGAGCCGAGGAGCCAAGAAATACTCCTTGCTGGCAGCGCTGGATGTTACAAACGCATTCAACTCAGCTAGATGGGGCAGGATATGCAAGGCACTAGATAAACAGGGAACGCCGGCTTATCTCAGAGCGATGATCAAGAGCTACTTCAGCGGTAGGCGCTTGATGTACAATACAGAAGGTCCACAGTACTTTGACGTCTCTGGAGGAGTTCCCCAAGTTTCAGTTCTGGAGTTGCTACTGTGGAACATAACGTATGGCACCTTGCTGAAGATCCAGCTACCGTAGAGAGCCGAGGTTGTGGCATTGGCAGACGACGCAGGGCTGGTCATAACGGCCAAGACCTCCGAAGGGGTCAAGTGCAACTTCGGAGAGGCGTATGCCACCGTGAGACAGTGGATGCACTCGGTAGGTCTAGAGCTTGCGTACCACAAAACTGAGGCTATGCTGTTTACGAGTCGAAAGATATTCGAAACCATCACTCTGGATGTTGATGATTGCCAAATCACGTCATAACCCTATATCACGTACCTCGGAGTGATGCTGGATGCAAGGCTCAGCTTCAAGCAGCATATTGAGACCGGGGCTACTAAGGGTGAGAAAGTGGGTGCAGCACTAGCGCGACTTATGTCAAATATTGGAGGACCGAAGCAGGCGAGAAGAAAGCTGCTGGCAACAGTTATAACATCAATGCTATTGTACGCAGCGCCGCGCAGTGGTTCAGAACCGCCGATTCCCTGGCCAAAAGTCAAAAAATGAAGGTTGAAAGATCGATGTTTTTTAAATGGATTCTTGTAGAGAAGTGTTTGGGGCATTCAGATCGCGTAAGCAGAGGTCACAATATGGTATAACTGCTTTCCTGCGACAGTCATAAGTTGCCCCTCGTAGGAACACACGCGCGAGGCTTTAGTGCCCAGTTATACAGTGCTCCAGAAAATCATACATAACTTTACAACGACGCGTCCGATTTCAATTTTCCCAAATGGAAAATATTTATGAAGGTATGTAGAAACATTTTATGTACTTCCATGTTCGAAAATGTTTGTTGCTATTTATGAAATGTTATGCTAAAGGTGGTCGTGTTTTTCATATCTTTTCGCTTCTTTAAAAATACATTTGTGTCGATACAAACAAATTTTAACACATTTTCACGCTGGCCTTGACAGAGCTATGTTTGTTGAACTATCTATTAATGAAATTTTCAAGTATTAGCTGCTCGAAAGTTGCCCATTTTGTATAATAACGACTTTAGTGTTAGCGTGCACGCTGTCGCGCGCGTTACGCGGTGTGGCTAATGTCGATACTCTCCGCTCAACTTTCTATACCTCAGGCTTGATAGGTCCCAGGTATGGAGAGTTTTTCGTAGATATTTTCTATCTCGTTCTAAAGTATTGTGGAGATAAGTACGGTATATTATTGCAATGGTGTAGCATTGTGAAAAAATAAAATTCCAACCATAATGACCATTTTTACAAACATATCGAAAGATGTTTACAAATATTATTTCAAACATTGATTATGACTGTAGGATTGCTTATAACATTTTTACGCTTACAACATTTTTACGTTACGTATAATATATATACTATATATATACAATATATATACAACTTTTTAAATTTTAACAGGACATACACTACCGGCGGAAAGTTTCCGGACAAAAGTTGAAAACGGTGCCGGAACGTTTTTTATGCCATTTTGCCGGTCGTTGGCCTAGGCCAATTTAACTAACGCCATTTTAATCAGCAGGGATTTCCCTTCATTTTGGCTTTTTAAAAAAAAAATTACGATTTTTTTTACAGCTGGCACCCAGTTTTGAAAACGACAATTTTTGGTCGTTTTTTTGTACTTTTGCAAGTGGACCACCTTTGCAGTAAAAATTTTTTAAATGAATTTCTTTCACTATATTCATAAAGGGAGAAGTCTAAGCTTCAAGTTCATTTTTTAGAAAATTGTCTACGATTTTTTTTTTCAAAGATATGTCATTTTTTTGAGAAAAAATAGACAATTAGAAAATTGCTCCATAGGACGAAAACGATGAGGTTTACAACAAAACCTCAAGATGGCAAAAAGTTGTATTACTTCTTGCTGAGATCCGGAGAACTTTTTCAGATCTTTTTTCCGAAATTTGTTTCCACCTATTTCCGGTCATTTCGATTGATCCGAATACCATGAAAATAATAGAATTAAATTTTTTACTTACATCGAAGAAACTCCGTCGCCGAAGAAACCTCCGAAGAGACCAAAGTTTAATATGTAAGTAAAAAATTTAATTCTATTATTTTCAGAGTATTCAGATCAATCGAGCTGACCGGAAATCGGTGAAAACAAAATTTCGAAATAAAATTCTGAAAAAATTCTCCTAAACTCAGCAAGAACTAATACAACTTTTATTGATACGACTTTTATTGATTGTATTAGTACGCAGTCATTTTTTGTTCGCGGTCATCGGTTGCTCTGAATTTTGCCCAACGTGCCGACAAGCGTTGAAGTCACCCGCTCCCCGCCTAAATTCAGAGCATCCAATGCCCGAGAAAAAAAAATGACTGCAGAAAAATACAAGCCATCTAATTGACTGCTCTGAATTTTGCAAACTCAACTGTAATGCCCTAATCTATGCTATATCTACGGCTAGGGTGGGGGTGGGCGGCTTCAACGCTTCTCGGCGCGCTCTGATTGGCCAGATTTCAAAAATTTATATCTCGTAAATGATTAACAATATCCCTAATGTTTATTTCCAACTGTTGTTTGTAATGAGCCCATCTACCTTGAAATACCGCCTGGCACCCCTTACGCAATTCACCCTGTATATATTTAAAACAAATGTGTGTGTTTTATTTCGCTTTTCGGTTCGGCAAAATAATTCATTTGACAACTAATATCAGATTAATGATGGCTCCAAAACGAAAAGCTATTGGTTCACATACGCATTGCTCAAGTCCGTTAGTCTGAAAGCTTCGGCCAACGAGAAGCAAGACCAGAAACCGTTCGTGTACGCACTGCTCGAGCCCGTTCGTCTGAAAGCTTTGACCAACGAGAAGCAAGGCTAGAAACCGGGCGTGTACGCACTACTCAAGTCCGTTCGTCTGAAACCCTCGACCAAAGACAGGTTAAGACTGGAAACAGTTAGATTACGAGTTGATCGATCTAGACGAATCCTCAACGCCGATTTAAATCTTTGTGCGGTCCGCTACGATGCTAATTATGATTATAATCTTCATCAAAGTGTAGTTATGGGAAAACTGGACATATTATGCGAGTATTACAATGCGTTAAAATGTAAGAATGAAACACAAGGAATGTGCTGCGCAGGTGGTGAAGTTAAATTGCTAGAATTTGATTCACCACCAGAATCAATATTAATATTATTATCAGGAGAAACAAGCCAATCAAAACATTTTTTGGAAAACATACGAAAGTATAATCCTTGTTTTCAAATGACATCGTTTGGTGCAACAAATATCGTGCGCTATAATTACATGCCAACATTAAAAGTGCAGGGTCAAATTTATCATCGTACAGGATCATTACTACCACTGCAGAATGAAGACCACAAATTCCTTCAAATTTATTCCATGGAAAATACTGATGAACAGATTGATCAATGGTATGGGTTTAATACTGGAACAAAACGCGAAATTGTCGCAGAATTACAAAATTTATTCGAGCAACATAACCAATTGATTAAACTGTTTAGAACTGCCCTTGGGCAAATGTCAGCTGATGAATACAACGTTATAATTACAGCAGATAGAACACATGTTGGCCAATACGAAAGATGATACAATGTACCAACAATTGACAAAGTGGCGATTGTTATAGTTGGCGAAGAATTTAAGTCGCGTGATATAATTCTTCATCGGAGAAATGGCGATCTTCATCGTGTTTCAGAAACTCATCGGTCATACTCACTTATTGTGAAGCTTGCCAAGAATTACATCTTCTTGAGAATGATGCACATGGGAACACTTCACTCGCTCATGCATCGGGCACAGCTCAACCACACCAAATACGAACGTTATTTGCAATAATATTGACAACGTGCTCAAATCCAAAAGATCTTTGGAAAAAATACAAAGACCACATGAGTGAAGACATCCTACATCGTTTGCGTGCATCGAATCAAAACCTGAAAATTCAATTCACAATAAACGTGTACATTCACGCATTGATTTTTATTGAGCAATCACAAACAAAAAACTGGGTGTATTGGGAATTGCTTCACCGAATAGAACTACAAACAAAATTTTTTATCGTGATTTCCAACGAGAAACACAGTTTGATGTAGACGAATTGTATACATTTATTATTAACAATCTTATGAAATTGGTTCCTGAACAACGTATAGTGTATGACACAATTACGAATGCGATTACAAGCCAAAGTGGCGTTCCATACGAAAACTGCAACAGCACTCCCAGCTTATACAGTCATATCACACTTCGACGGATAGAACCGAACTAAATGCGTATATATGTACTTACTATTTCACTGCTGCATTCAAAGACAATCACTTGCGTACTAGAGACATGTAGTCTGAAGAGTTCGGCTGTTGATCATATACAGTGATACTTTCCGAGCAGCGATTCTCGTTTTTGACAATCAACATTCGTTTTGGCGATAAACCGACACGGCCAGAAAGACGAGAAAACGATAGATTGGCACCGATTAGAGAAATTTAGGAAATATTTGTACAAAACTATACAAAAAGTTACGAAACATAAAGTAATATCACAATTGACGAACAGCTAGTGAATTTTCGAAGCAAATGTGTATTCCGAGTGTATATAAAAAATAAGCCATACATGTATGGTATGAAAATTTGTATGCTAAATGATGCTAAAACATTTAATATGATTGCTGCGATTCCGTACGTCGGTAAAGACACAACCGAGGCGAGCGAAGCTGTACCAACATATTTTATACGAAAATTAGTCGAATTAGCTTCAATTGAACAGTCTTGGCGTACGATTACAATGGATAATTGGTTTACATCGATACCATTATTCCTTTTACTTAATGAAAAATATCATCTAAGAGCTGTTGGTACAATACGAAAAAACAAGAAAGAAATTCCAACCACTTTAAAGACTGCGCCTGCAGCCCGGTTTGTTTATACAGATAAATTAAGCCTCGTTTCATACGTACCAAAAAAAAAACAGAATTGTGCTGCTGTTACCATCACTGCATCATCATTCCGCAATTGATGACACAACGAACAAGCCTCAGATTACTATATACTACAACGAGAATAAAGGTGCGACTGATGCTTTCGATCAAACGGATCATACTTTTTCAACGGCGCGTCATACTCCACGTTGGTACTTAACATTTTTTTTCAATATGCTAAATCAAACGTCAACGCTTGTATCCTATACAATCGGTGATGTATTGGTGAGCGACAGTACCGATGTGCATCGAACGACTGGCAGCGTTACGCTGACTACGTAAGAGACGGTAGGGAGTCAGTGGCGTACCGGCAGCCGAGCGCCAAGGAGATAGCGTACCTCAGAGGAAATATATCTACAATAAACTTATAATACTTATATCATAAACTTGTAATAACCACTTATAATAAATATCCGTGTCATACATAACAACTGACGACGAGGTTAAAGAATTGAATTCGCGCGTGTGAAGGAAGTGCCACGCCAAGACGAACACGTGGCAAGGCCATCGTGTAGGAAGGTACGACGTTCGAAAACGCGTTCGATTGAAAGCCGGAAGGGCCAAGATGGTTCCGCAGGAAAAAACCGAGTAAAAAGGTCGAATGCAACTTAGACCGGTCAATTATTAGATGTCGAACAAAATAAAAACGGGCTGGATACAGAACTTAAGCAGAGAACAAATAATTGCGGAGTTAGAAAAACGGGAGGTACCCTACGAGTTAAGCGAAAATTACAACAATCTACGTGAGTTATTGAGGAAAACAATAAAACACAGTGATAGTCACGAAGGAAAATCAGCTCCGGAAACGAATACAAAGCTCGGCGGAGGGGAATGTGCAAAAACGAACGAGTCCGTTGCGAAAACGCAGGAAACAGAGGGAACGACGGTACCAACGGACTGTTCCGCCGGGTCGGACTACGACAGTGACATGGCCGAAGGAAACAATCATGCCAAATTCCAAATGGACGATGACTGGGAACTGTTCGAAGAAAAATTGGACTGCTACTTTATAACAAAAAACATAACGGACGATAGAATAAAAGTAGCAACATTAGTGACGCGCTTGGGCGACAATGTCCACGCGTTATTAAAACAGCTAATCGCCCCAGCAAAAATCACCACTAAGTCGTACGTAGAAAACATGACGGCCATGTCGAACCACTTAAAGCCAAAACAGTCGGTGGCGATGGAACGATGTACGTTCCACACATCCACACAAGACCACAATGAAACAATTGCAGATTACGCAGCGCGGCTAAGGAAACTCGCGCTCAATTGCAACTTTGGAAACCTAGATGACGCGCTAACTGATCAGTTCGTGTGCGGGGTGAGAGATCAAGATATTAAAATCAAGCTGTTCGAAGAAAGAGAATTAACGTTAGCGAAGGCGTTAGACATCGCAACAGCGCGAGAAGCAGCCGTGAAGAGCGCGGAAACAACAAGCAGTGCCTTGTATAAGAAAAACACAAGAACCGATGTATACGCAATCCGAAGCAAACCAAAGCAGCAGCAGTATCAACAGGGCAGTGGCAGAGGGGAAAAAGCGAACAAGAGGGACGGCCGTTACGGACAAAACCGGCAGCAACAACAGCGATCGGCCAACGGGATGTCGAAAAACGAGACGAATATCTCGTGTTATTGTTGTGGCAAGGAAGGCCATACCAGTCGCGAGTGTCGTTTCCGCGAGTATGCGTGCCACAAATGTAATAAGAAAGGACATTTAGCAAAAGTGTGCAAGAGCGACGGAGAAAAGGCGTCTAAGTCTCTAAGTAGCGTGAAAAACATATCGTCACCAAGCGAGTACGACGAAGAGCACGAATACGAACACAATTTTTTCACGATTAAACAATAGAATAAGGAGGAAGAGTTAAGTAGGCCTACAGAGTCTATTAAGGCCGATATCAAGTACGGAAATGATAAAACCGTCACGCACTTAAATAACCACACAGGAGCTCAGGCATAGTGCCCATGATGGTGGTAGTTAAAATTAATGGTAAACAAATTAACTTTGAAATTGACACTGGCACTTATGCTGCGGTGATATCTGAGAAGATTTATAACAATTACTAGCGGTACCCGGCCTGCGTTGCAACGCCGTTTTTATCAAATAATCTCTATATATAGATATAAATCAATGTTAATTTTGCTTTGCTCCGTACGCGTTTATTTTGGCAAATAAAATTATTCTCCTAACGCAGACACCTTCTCGGCAGTGCGGACTACAATTCACCAAATTTTCATCGTTTTGGTGTCATAATTTATTTTACATACAATATTTTTGGTTTTTTTGTCCATATGCGGAGTATAGACTTTCCAAATATAATCTATACTATACACATTTTTAGCGATTGTCCCCGTGCTTCGTTCGCACCTCGAGTCGCACTGGAAACTGCAAACGTTTGAAATCGAATGGCATATAGTTTGGTATCATTGGGATACGTGACAACAGTACATTGTCTTGTCCTTCAAATTTTATATTTAAAATTGTAGTTTCGCTGATATTGTTCATCATATTTTTCCCTGGAAGCCCAGTACCGTTGCAAAGTCGTTGCGGATTGATGTTTCGTAAAAGTATGATAGGCACGCCCATTTTGAATGTTACAACGTGTGGCGCTATACCTGGTAAATGAAACGAATTCAGGAATTCAGTTGGATAATTAACAACTTGTTCTTGATTAATAAAAGCAGCAATCGACTTGTTCGTTTTAGTTTCTCATGATATTCTCTTTTGAATCGTGAAATTTATATACTTGACATTGGTGTTTTTGCTGCTAATATAGCACTTTCCCTTAACCACATATGTTTTTTGTAGTTATGTGCAATATTTTCAAAAACTTTATTAATTAATTCGTCTGTTATTGCTATTATTTTAAGAAACTTTGTACGTCGTCGTACGTACTCTAACTGTTTCCTGTCTTGCTTCTCGTTGCTCGTTCGTTTCTGAAGCTCGTAATGTAGTTTTCATTTGTGACTGACGTGTATATCTTCCAATCGTTTGCCGATTTAATGTCACGATTAAGGAAATTTATCTGGTCAGCGAATTAAAAACATATATTAAAAACATATATTGATTAAAAAATCAGAATATAGTTATCAGTATCTATAAAGTCATGTTCTTAAAATTTGAAGACTCGAGGATACCTTATTCGCGGAACATAAATAAAAACATATTTTTCCTAAATTAACACGTACCTTTATGGGTTTCAGTGGTTTTTCCGCCTACGAACATTAAATTCACAACCATTGACAAACAGTTGTTGACCAAAATTGCAGAATTAATAAAACAATATCTAAGGAATATTGGTAGAGCTTCATAAAATCGATTAAGTACTCATGAGATTCATAATAAATTAATTTGTCTCGAATAATAGTAATTTTTGTGAAGTTAAGCATTCGCGGCACCGCCAAACATGCTGAATTGACTACGCTTGTCACACAAATTTTTCTTTTGACTTACTCGATAACAGATAAACCTCCTTAATTTGACATTCGCTGTCAAATGAATTACGCAATCGATATGTGTAATATCGAGTCGATCGAGTCGTTAAAACAAATGCGTGTCTTTTATTTCGCATGTCATTTTGGTAGCATACTTTGAAAGCTGTCAAATAATCTCTATATATAGATATACATAAATGTTAATTTTGTTTTGCCCCGTACGCGTTTATTTTGGCAATTAAAATTATTCTACTAACGTAGAAACCTTCTCGGGAGTGCGGACTACAATTTACCAAATTTTCATCGCAATCGGACGAATGGTATAGGAGATTACTCGTGACACACAGACAAACAAACATTCTTCCATTTTTATATATAAGATTTCAAAGGCACCCGAATCTCAAAAACAAATAAAGACTTAAGAGCGTATGGCGGACAACCATTAGTGCCAATAGGCGAATTAGTTGATCTGAAAGCAAATTTCAATAACTCAGAAAAACTAGTAACATGTTTCGTCTTGCCAGGCGAGGGCTCAGCTTTATTAGGGCGACAATGGCTAGAACAGTTCGGCGCATGGCCACTAACCATACCAAAGTTAAACACACTCAAAGTTAATAAGTTAGAGTGCGAATTGCACGACTACATAACTACAAAGTATAAAACTCTGTTTGAGGATTCACCGGGTATGTACAACAAAAGTACTACCAAAATATACTTGAAAGAGAACACGCGACCCGTAGCGTTGAAATGCCGTCACGTGGCACCTGCTCTTAAGCCTATGGTCGAGAAAGAGATAGAGAAATTAGTAAACTTCGGACATTTGGAGCCAGTAGGTATCGCGGAATGGGCTACGCCTATTATGCCCGTATTGAAAGGAAACGGGGAAGTTCGCATTTGTGGCGATTTCTAATTAACCTTGAACCCGAACATTATAATTGATAAATACCCGCTTCATACTATAAATGATATCTTCGCCAAGTTACAAGGCGGCGTCTCTTTCTCCGAACGCGACTTAAGGCACGCGTATATGCAATTTCCCGTAGATAAGAGCAGCGCGGAGCTATTAACAATTATAACTCACAAAGGATTATATAGGTACACGAAGATACCCGAAGGGGTTTCACCGGCACCGGCCGATGTTCAACGGAAAATGGACGAATGTTTGCGCGGAATCGAAGGGGTTATCGCATACCTAGATAACATATACGTGACAGGCAAGAACGAAGAAGAACATAGAGAAAATTAAAAAATGGTGTGCGAAAGGCTAGCCGATTGTAACTTGAGACTAAATTTAAATAAATGCAAATTCATGGAGCCAAGTATTGAAGTATTAGGCTTCACTATAGACAAATCCGGCTTGCATAAATCGAAGTCAAAAATAAATGCGATGGTCACGAAGGAAAATCAGCCCCGGAAACGAATACAAAGCTCGGCGGAGGGGAATGTGCAAAAACGAACGAGTCCGTTGCGAAAACGCAGGCAACAGAGGGAACGACGGTACCAACGGACTGTTCCGCCGGGTCGGACTACGACAGTGACATGGTCGAAGGAAACAATCATGCCAAATTCCAAATGGACGATGACTGGGAACTGTTCGAAGAAAAATTGGACTGCTACTAGAGACTAAATTTAAATAAATGCAAATTCATGGAGCCAAGTATTGAAGTATTAGGCTTCACTATAGACAAATCCGGCTTGCATAAATCGAAGTCAAAAATAAATGCGATGGTCGATGCGCCGCGACCGAAAAACGATAAAGAAGTAGCGTCGTTCTTAGGCCTTGTAAATTTTTACGCGAGATTCCTGAAAAACCGGTCGATTAACTTAAAGCCATTATACGACTTACTTACAATTAGTAAAAAAAAAACCAACTGGGACGAATCGTGCGAAAAGGCGTTTAATTGGGTGAAAAATGAACGGATCGCGCCAGATTTTTTAGCGCACTTCAACCCCAACAAACAATTAATCCTAGCATGCGATGCGTCGGACTATGTGCTTTCCGCGATCCTGTCACACAAATACAAAGACGGTACAGAGAGGCCGATCGCGTACGCGTCTAAGAAAATTCCAACGACAGAAACAAAGCGCGCAATTATTGACAAGGAGGCGATGGCCATTATTTTCGGATTCAAACGTTTTTATCAATTCATTTTTGGAAAGGAGATTGTGCTGTGGACAGATAACAAGCCCCTACAATTTATTTTTGGACCACGAAAGGGAATACCGCAGACTGCAGATAACATACTGCAGCGTTATGCGTATTTTCTCTCCGGATTCAGATATACAATACAACACGTAAAATCCGCGAAAAATGCGAATGCAGACGCCTTGTCGCGACTCCCGATAGAAGACACAACGGACATATCAGATGTGTATGACCCCATACCATCAATTATCAACTTTTTCGAAAAAAGGCGACAGCGTTTGACAGTAAGATGCTCGAAACAGAAAGTAAGAGACATGGAACTCTCAAAAATGTAATTCGGCATGTAACATGCGACTGGCCTGTTTTTCGCTAACTGTCAAAAGAGGAGAAAATCTTTTACAAAATTCGGTATGAATTAACTGTAGAAAAGGGTTGCCTTTTCTGGGGAGTTCGGGCGTGCATCCCAGAATCAATGCGAGCGGCAATTTTAAATAAGATTCACGCAACTCATTTTGGAGTAGTTAAGGTGAAAATGTTCGCGCGGTCATATGTATACTGGCCAGGAATCGACGCCGCGATAGAAGACATGGCGAACAACTGTAAAACTTGTTTGATTGAGAGAAAAGCCCCAAAGAAAACGCCACTAACAACCTGGCCGTGGCCGAACAAAGTATGGGGACGCATACATTGCGATTACGCAAAATTTGGAAGCGACATGTACCTGATCATTATCGATGCGCACAGCAAGTGGCCTGAAATTATAAATTGTGAGAATAATACGGATGCGAAGAGAGTGATCAAGGAATTTAAGAATCGTTTTGTTCGGTACGGGTTGCCAATTCACTGCGTTATAGACGGCGGTCCGCAGTTCAGAAGTGTAGAGTTTACCGAATTCTTGAAGGGAAATAAAATTGAGCATATACTCTCGCCTCCGTATCATCCAGCCACGAACGGGGCGGCAGAAAATTTCATACAAACTTTCAAGAATAAAGTGACGAAAATTATGAAAGAGGGGAAGGATGTGAAATACGCGGTAAATGCGTTTTTATTCGACTACAGGAATTTTCCGCACCTCACCACAGGTCAAAGCCCGGCAGGCATTATGTTTAATCGCGCGATACGAACACGATTCGACTGTCTAAGGACAAGCGCATCTAAGCATGTAGAAGATCAACAAAGGCGTCAAATAGTCGCGAGACCCGGCAGTCGCAATATCGATATCGACGTAGGCGATAACGTTTATATGAAGGCGCACGGAGTACGGGAGCAAAAGCGGGTCGCCGGGAAAATTATCAAAAAAACTACTCCGTCGACGTACGTAGTCAAAACTGATACGGGGAAATTCCATAAACGGCATGTGGACCAATTAGTCAAGCCCCCTTTGCGGCGCTCCCCGAGGTTTATTATTAAACAAGGGGAGGAGTTGTCATGTATTGGTGAGCGACCGTACCGATGTACATCGAACGACTGGCAGCGTTACGCTGCCTACGTGAGAGACGGTAGGGAGTCAGTAGCGTACCGGCAGCCGAGCGCCAAGGAGATAGCGTACCTCAGAGGAAATATATCTACAATAAACTTATAATACTTATAGCATAAACTTGTAATAACCACTTATAATAAATATCCGTATAATACATAACACAATCTAATTGATACAAATGAAAAATTGAGTCGGCACGATTGTTTGAAAAAATTATCGTTCAGTTTGATAGAGCCACAGTTGAGACGGCGCTTGGAAAACAGCTTCTTGCGCATTTCTGTCAAGCATCTTATCTCGCAGAATGTGAAGGAAGATCACCGGCCATTGAAGGGCCTACAAATAATTAAAGAAGAAGCTCGCGCCCGGTACGCATTTTGTGATTGGCAAAACGCTACGTATACGCGTATGAAATGTCACATCTGCCGGTGACGAGTGTGTGACGAGCAGTGATTCTGATTGTGTTAGGAATGTACTGCAAAATCAAACTAAAATCTAAATGTTAATATTTTGTATTTCTTTATAATTGTAATGAAAGGTTGATTATTATGTGGTGACAGAATTTTGTCGAACTCCCGACATCGACACTCGAGCATGCCACCGACGATACCCGCCGCCGGCCGAAGATAGTCGAAAATAAACGGCGCATTATCCTAAGGGTCGCATTTTGACAAAATGCTGATTGGCCCGCGCTCTACGGCGTTGGCCGGGGTCGATTCGCGACGGACGCGAAAAAGAAAGAACCGTCGAGAATAATCAACACACGAGAGAGTTCAATCTGAACGCTCGTAGAAACGGGCCGTGTCGAAATATAGACAAATAACGAATTTTATATTGTAATCCACCTAACTAGCCTGGCTCGATCATTGAATTTGTCAATTAGTTAGGCTGAGTGAACTAAAGTGAACCATAGCGGGTTCGAGGAAGCGAAAACACAGAAATTGTCAAACAAAGGGAAATAAAACAGATCATGTATGTACCTGCAAGATTTTCTTATTCCTTCTCTCACGAAATTTTTTCATGCGAAATCTGTCTCTTTTGGGTTCCAACGTGTTCCCACCCTGAGAATCGTCTCAATTTCTTAAACAAGTTAAATTAACTGCTAGTTCTTCCACGGAACTAGCTGGCGCCCAACAAATTTATAAAATTAAAATATTTAGAACCCTGGCAGCCAAAGGATCCTACACCGCACCAGGTAAAGTGTTTGTTGACTCGCGACAAGAGAAAACAACACCAATTCAATGTTCACTAAAATAAAAAAAGTCACCCGAAAATACCAATCTAGAAGTTTTTTCGGTAATAAATCACTTTATTTTCAGGCACACTAAAAAATCTTTAATTTCTTATAACTATTCCGAAGTGTTTTTTCCTTAAAATATGATTCATTGTTTTCTGTTTCG
This sequence comes from Netelia melanura, assembly GCA_964007305.1. Taxonomy (NCBI): domain Eukaryota; kingdom Metazoa; phylum Arthropoda; class Insecta; order Hymenoptera; family Ichneumonidae; genus Netelia; species Netelia melanura. The sequence goes on from OZ023255.1 coordinate 25,287,686, forward strand.
CGCAAATTACATATCAATATCTTAATTACTGTTTAAATCGCGTTGAAACAAAAAAAATACAATCTAACAATTTCTTTTTTCGATTTGGCCATTTTATGGGTAAACTTTTTTTTTCATTTTTGTAATGATTCTAGTCGATTCATCAGGATTTGCTACCCCAAAAAAGTATAGTTATCGTATTTATTTCGACAATTCTTGATGAGACAAAGCATTTTAAAAACTCGAAATGAAAATTTACACCCGTGTGACCTCAAACCGGGTGTGGTATCTACGGGTTAAATAATACCCAACTAAATAAAAGCGTTTGTTACTATTGTATGTGTTTATTGCCACTCCTTAGGGTTGCAAGTTCTTTCCTTTCCTCCTCTTTTACATTTCCTTAGATTTTCGCTTTACATTGTTTCCTTCTGTGCCGTTTACATTCTTTCTTACATTTCTCTTATACTTATGCTCTACTTACATTTCTTACATTTTTCTTATGCTACCGCACTACGTCTTACTTTCTGCTTCTATTTTTCGTTCCGTGTTGCCCAAGTCGCCCGTGCCCTTTTTCTTTATTTCGTTATTTACTATTTCGTTTTTTCCATTGACCTTTTTCCTTTTCTTTCGCTTCCTGTTTACTCTATTTTTTCTTGCCCGTTCGTTCTCACCGTTTCGTCTTATCCCGCTTTTCTTTTTTAATTACGCATTTCCAATCCATCCTCTCTTCCCTTGACTTCCGTTTCCGCTTTATCCTCTCCAATCGCTCTTTCATTCTTGCCTTTTTACTGCGTTTCTTCCCTGTGTCCTTCTGTTTCTTTCCCTTTCCTCCTCTCATCCATATCTTTTAACCACTTCTCCCCCCCCCTCCCTCGTCTAGTATTTTTCTTATCCTTTCTGCTATCTCTCTCTGCTCTTCTCTGTCTCCTCCGCATCTCTCTCATACGTGTTCCCATGTTTCTTCCTCCTCCCCGCACATTCGGCATCTTTTCTCCTCCTCCGTCTCCCAGTAATGTCCCCTCCCCACATTTCATTCCCCAGTCTGTATATCGCTATTTTCCTATACCTTTCTTCCTTCCATCCTGCTTTCACATATCCCGGTATTCCCTACGTCACTATTTCCCTGTACCATTTGTTGTACCCCGAGTTTACTATTCTCTACCATCTCTCCTGCGCGTGTCCTTCTCTATCTTTCCTTTCTACCTCTTCGTACATCTCCTGTGTTTCTCCCCCTTTCTCTCGGTCCACCCGTTTTTTCATCTCTTTCCTTCCTTTTTCCCATCTGGTTATTCCTTCTTCTCCTTCTCTTCTTTCCCTTTCTTTTATCTCACTTAGGCACAGCCTCGCGAGTTCGCTCCCTTTCCCTGCTGCTAGTTTTTCTTCGTATCTCCACGCTCTTCTCCCTGCGCTTATTTTCATTTTCTCTCTTTTGGTCTCTTCCCTTATCATATATCCTAGTGTTCGCCAGTCTACTCCCAACGTCCATCTCAGATATCTGTCGTGTATCCTTTCTATTTCCTTTCTTTCTTCCCATCCCCATATTCCTGCTCCATATCCCATTACCGTCCACACTAGCGTGTCAAATAACCATATCCTTGTTTCCCGTTTCCTTTCGAACTTCCTTTTCCCTATTCCCCATACCTGCTTCATTACCGTTCCTGCTTTTCTCATGCAGTCCTTTATTTGTGCTTCTTGTTCCCCGTTCTTTTTAAAGACATATCCCAGGTACTTTAATTTCTTTACTTCTTCTAGTATTTCTCAGCTCCATTTCCATTCTTCTTTTTTCTGTATTTAGCCCCCTTTCCTAAACTTCACCACTTTCGTCTTCCCTACGTTTACTTCTAACTTTTTTCCTCTACATATTTTTCCATTCTTCTTATCATCTCTTTCATCCTCTCTTCGTCCTCTGCCAGTATAATTACATCGTCCGCGTATGCAAGAGTGCTGATTCTTTTCCCCGCTATTTTGACGCTTCCCTGACATCCTCTCAACATCTGTTCCTCCATGTCTGCCGTCAGAATGTTGAAAAGCGCCGAACTTGATGGGAACCATTGTCTCACTCCTTTTGTCATCCAAAATCGTTCTTCTGTCCCCTCCCCTACACTTACTTTGCTTACTGTTTCCCTGTATATCTCCTCTATCTTCGTTCTTAACCCCTCTCTAACTCCTCTTTCTTTCATTGCTTCCTCCAATACCTTCCTATCTACCCTATCGATTGGCTTTCAGGTATATAAACATCGCTACTATTTTCCCTTTCCTTCTGCTTATTCTCTTTCCTATTATGTAGTTTAGCACGTATATATTATCTATCGTCCCTACACCCTTTCTAAATCCCGTTTGGTTTGCTGGTATCATCCCTTTCCTTTCTATCTCTTCGTCTAATCTCCTCCCTAATATCGTTGTGTATATCTTATACGAGTATAGCGATGGCATCAAAGTGACCCCTCTGTATTCCTCTACCTTCGTGCCTTCTCCTTTTTTACTATCGGTCTTATCGTCCCCCCCCCCCCCCTTCCATCTCTCTGGACATCCTTCCCCTTTCCATGCCCTGTTGCAAATCTCCCATGCCATCTCCGCTGCTACTTCTCCGCATTTCCACGCTTCATTCGTGATCCCATCGCTTCCCATTGCCTTTTCCTCCCTCATTTTTTTGATCGTTTCTCTCACTTCCTCTTTTGTTATTTCTTCTTCATTGTCTTCCTTTCTCTTTATTTCTGTCCCTGTTCTTATTCTTCCTTCTACCCCTCCCAGCAGTCTCATAAAGTGCTTTTTCCATTTTTCTTTTCCAATCTTGTCGTTAATACTCTTCGTGCTTTTCCTCCCTCTGTTTACTTTCTCCCACATCTTGGCTTCCGCTTTTGCTTCCGCTATTTCCGTTTTTATTCTTTCTGTCTCCTCCTCTTTTTTCTCTTTGCACAACACTTTATATTTTCTTTTTTCCTCTTTGTAACTTTCTTTTGTTCCCTCCCCCTTCTCCATCTTCTTAGCTCTTGTCTCACTTCTGCGTTTCTCGTTTTCTCTTCTTCGTCATCCTACCATACTGCTCTTTTTTCGGGTTTCTTTCTCCACTCTTTTCTCCTCTCTTTATTGCTTCCATTATCCTTTCTTCTACCTCTCTCAGTGTCCATTCTTCCCTCTCTTCCGTCCTTTCTTGTAGTCCTTTCTTATATGCCTCTCTCATCCTGTCTATCCCTAGTTTCCTTTCCCCTTTTTTTCCGCTCTCCTTTCTGTTTTCTCTTTTCATCGTCACGACTAGTGGGTAGTGGTCTGACTCTATCCTTTCCCCTATTACCATTTCTTTAATCACCTCTCTCGTTCTTCCGTCCCCTATTATATAGTGTATCATCGCCACCCCCACCCCTCCTATGAACGTGTAAGTAGTAGGGTGCGCACTATGGCGACCCCCACTCCTATTCCCACTCTCACCCCCACTCCTTTCCCCAGACTCCGCGGCCGCCGAGCGTCCGTGGCTTGGTCGGTCGTGGGTGCGGGGCGGGGATGGGGATGGAGTGTGCCGGTGTAGTGGAGCACTGTTCATAGTGCGCTTTTTCTTTTTTAATTTTTATTTTTTGGCGGTTTAGAGTGGGAGGGAATGTGTCGGTATGGTGGAGCGCTGTTTTTTAGTTTCATCTTTTTTATAGAATTAAAAAGACTCAAACTGCCGACCCTCGGATTACCAGTCTCAATACTTCCTTCTACACCAAGCCCCATTATGATACTAAGCTTATGCGGAAGGCTCTTATAGCGACGGGTTAAAATCTTTAATATGAGTAAAGGGGTGTGTGGTACACTCTCTCTCTCTCTCCCACGATCTCTCGGGGGTAATATTGTTGGCCAAGTGTGGGGGGATGGAGCGTGTCACCATAGAATGCACGGATTTAAAATTCCATTGTTCTATTTTTTATTTTTACAGTTTTATATTTTTTATCTTTAGATTTTGTATTTCTTAAATTGTTTAAAGGTGCCATAGTACGAATACTTTTCTGCTTTTTTTATTGCTTTCTCACTCTCTCTCTCTCTCTCACCGTCTTTGACTTTAGAATATTACTTAGCTCGAAAATGTGTGTGTGTAGTTTTTCTAAGAAACTCCGTAGACCCAATAGTCCAACTGGGTTAGAACTTCGCGCGTCGTTAGTGCACAGCAAAGTAAAGTAAACCTATCAAAGAGAACGCAATCGGTTCATCGGTTACGGAGAAATAAATCCGTACGTATGCGTAGAAGAAAAAGCTATTTTGCGATATTAATAGAAATAGATGTTAATAGAAACTCCATAGACCCGGTTATTATTATTGTTTAAAGTCGCCATAGTACGCACACTTTTCTCTCTCACCGTCTTTTACTTCAGAATATTATTAATGTTATTATTTTTACCATAGTACGTGCGCTTTTTCTTTTAGCAACAGTGATTGTCACGCGTCTATGTGTCAGCATTTCTACAGAAGCATATGACCCTCCGTCACGAAGAATAAACACGTGAGTCGCCGCGCGGGTATATCTAATGTCAAAACATTGTCTAGACACGAGAGAACTCGGTCGCGCGTGCCGTACGCTGTATCATAGTTGAAATTACTTTAATAATTGTATTTGATAATTATTAGGATATTACGCTATTATGCGTAAATATGTTTATATACAGTCAGTGACGAAATTGAGTGGACACTTTCTAGTATAAAGTGCCGGAACGGTTTTTTATGTCATTTCGCCGGTAATTGGCCTAGGCCAATTTAACCAGCGTCATTTTAAAGAGGAGCAATTTAACTTCATTTTGGCTGTTTAAAAAATTTTACGATTTTTTTTTTATAATTGGCACCCAGTTTTGAAAAAAACAATTTTGGCCGTTTTCTTGTTTTTCTTTGAGTGAACACCTTTTGTAGTAAAATTTTTTTAGCACATTTCTTTAACCGTGATCGTAAAGAGAGCAGTCCAACCTTCAATTTCTTTTTTTTAGAAAAAATTGTACGATTTTTTTTTCCAAAGATATTTCATTTTTAGAGAAAAAATAGACGATTTGAAAATTGCTGCGCAGGACGAAAACAATGAGGTTTACAACAAAACCTCAAGATGGTAAAAAGTTTTAATACTTCTTGATGAGTTCACGAGAATTTTTTCAGATTTTTTTTTCGAAATTTGTTTTCCATCTATTTTCGGTCGAAGCTCGATTGATCTAAATACCATGAAAATAATAGAATTAAATTTTTTACATACCAAATAAACTTTGGTGTCGTCAAATAAACCTCCGAAGAGACCAAAGTTTAATATGTAAGTAAAAAATGTAATTCTATTGATTTCATGGTATTCGCATCAATCGAACTGACGGGAAATAGTTGGAAAACAAATTTCGAAAAAACAATCTGAAAAAATTCTCGTGAACTCACCAAAAAATGATACAACTTATTAACATCTTGAGATTTTGATGTAAACCTCATCGTTTTCGTCCTGCGCAGCAATTTTCAAATCGTCTATTTTTTCTCTAAAAATGAAATATCTTTGGAAAAAAAAATCGTACAATTTTTTCTAAAAAAAAAGAAATTGAAGGTTGGACTGCTCTCTTTACGATCACGGTTAAAGAAATGTGCTAAAAAAATTTTACTACAAAAGGTGTCCACTCAAAGAAAAACAAGAAAACGGCCAAAATTGTTTTTTTCAAAACTGGATGCCAATTGTAAAAAAAAAATCGTAAAATTTTTTTAAAACAGCCAAAATGAAGTTAAATTACTCCTCTTTAAAATGACGCTGGTTAAATTGGCCTAGGCCAATTACCGGCGAAATGACATAAAAAACCGTTCCGGCACTTTATACTAGAAAGTGTCCGCTCAATTTCGTCACTGACTGTATATATATATATATATATATATATTACACTGTGTCATTTTTGGGCAACTTTTTTTTCATCCTGCAAACAGGCTTTAAACATATAAAAAGGTAAAAAAAGAAGCCTGTATAAATTTTAGCTCAAAATATTAATATTTAGAGGTCGCTTAAACACATCTCTATTTCCCATTTAAATAACACAGGGAAAAAAAAATGTCTGTCAGAATTTTATAACACGGTCATGGCATATTCCACAAACAAGCTGCTAGCAGATTCCTATGCAAAATTGAATGCTCTACAAAAAAGCCCTCTTATACTTTTTTTTATAAAATTAGCCATTCAAGGGATATTCGAGTTCAAAGTTCAAAGTGTATGAAAATTCATCGTGTTTTGTTATCGTGGTAATATATATATATATATATATTGTGACGAATTTCCGGAACCTTCCGCCATCGTCACCTTCGGTCGTCTCTCTCGCTGCCGCATCCGCAATGCCGGCAGGGCGCCAGTCGATTTTTTTATCGCCGGTATCGACAACCGGCACAACCTGGGGGTCGGGAGGGAACGACCCGGCCCCTCCATGCACACGACTTACCTGCGTGGATCGGGTCACTTTTGTTTCGCCGGAGTGACAATCCGGTCCACCTGGATGCGCCAGCGAGATCGACAAACCGGAAACGCTCGGCCGCTCAGGTTGTCGATTATGGTAGAGAGGGTCGGGGTACGTCACTCCGAGATGGCACCAAAACATCGATAAATTTTCCGAGAGACTAAGTCTCGATCGGAAAACGAGAACAAGAATTCGGCGAACTCACTCACGAAAACTTCTGAGCCCGAAATCGTCAGCAAAACCAATCAAAATAACCATCACGAGAGCTTAAATTTTTATTATCGGAATCGACAGATTAATTTTTATTTTACGAGAACTAATTATTTTACGAGAGCGAACGAGAAAACGCGACTTTATTTCATCTATAGGGAGCCGGGTCGACACGGAACTCCCTATAGCGCGCACGCGAACTTACACCTCTCACCTCGGCGAGAGACGAACCACGACTCTAGAGCGAGTACTTAGAGGGAGAGAGCGCGACTTACACGCGACGCGTAAGCGAGAGCGAGACACAACTAGAGCGTGTACGTAGAGAGAGAACCCAGCATACGCACGGTGCGTATGCGAGACAGAGACACCTCGCTCTCTCTACGATGCCTCGCGAGACACCTCTGGTCTCGAGCGCGACACGGTAACAACTGATTTTCGACCAATCATATTTCGATCAGCCGAAACACGAAATCTATCATCGAGAGCTACTGCCCTCTCGCTCGACGCAATACTTACCTCAACGAAATCGTAATTATCGACGTTACTCGAGATCTTGCGAGTACGCCGAGAATCGTATCCCCATGGTCATCGTGCATAGGGGAGCACTCACGTCGGCGGCGCGAGAGGTTCCCGCTCTCGCCCGCAATCTAAAAATCCTCCGCTTCCCCTCATACACGATGCACCTCACAGCGGGGCGCCGGTATTGCAGCCGGACCTGCATCAATTCCTCGTGCGTACTCGCCGGCCGTTCTCTCCTGACGGGTAACTCGTTACGTCGAGCACTCTTCTCCTCGTCAGGATCGAACGCCGTGCCGTTTCCTCCCCAAAACCTTTCTCGGACAACACTGTCACCTTAACAAATCTTTCATAAACGGCAGTACCAAAAAAAATTCAAGAATCAAATCAAAGAATCGGTAGCGCGTGACGATCGTTGGGTTGCGCGGCGAGGGCAAACCAGATAACGGCCTTGGGACTGTGACTTTTCCCTATATCCGGAAAATCACGTCACAACTCCCCACCCCTTAGGGTGGGTTTCGGATAGCCGAAATAAACGGGACCTATAGGGGCGAGATCCGTACGAATTTCTGAAATAAAATTCCACTCGTACAACACAACATAAATATAGAGAACCCTTGGGGGAGAGTGGGACTTACCAATGCTCGACCATACTTCTCCCCTTTTATCCTGGTTAGGCGGTGACCGTGATCCGCGGGTTCGCTGCTAATGGCGGATGCACCCGTATCTTCGAGAACCTAGAGTTCACCAAAAGGCGGAAGAAAATCTTCGCTGAAAACTCCCGGTATTCGACCTCTACCAGGGCTTGACCTGGGAGAATCGTCGGGAACACGGACCGTCAGGCCCGATTTTATGAAAACTCGGCATTTCTGCCGTTTGATACGGGAGCTTTATGTGGAGACGATAGCGGCATCACGGGCCGTTAGGCCCGGGGTTACGAGAGCTCGGCCTTTCGGCCGTGTTTTTCGAGAGCGGCGGGTTGAGACCCTTTTCGGTATTACGGGGTCTCGTAGGGCTTCAGGTCCTTGACCGAAGTCTTGCCTACGGATCGCCCGTCGAGATCGGATAGTTCAAAGACTACTCGAGATAGCTGCTTGGTGATCACGTACGGCCCCTCGAAGGGGGGTAATAGGGCCGCCGTGATGTGTTTCGCAGCGGACGATAGCCGGTGCGTCCGGCGCAGTACCAACTCACCAACCGCGTATTTCTGATCTCGGTGGTGGCGGTTATACTGACCGGCTTGCCGACGAAACGCCTCGTCGAGAGCGTGAGTGAAGGCTTTCCTCAGTGTGTCGAGGCGGGCCATCCTCTGTAGCCAATCCTCCACTGGCCGTGGAGTTATCTCGGGAGCGCCTTCGGTCCTCCGCCGAAGGGAGGGAGCAGCCGGCGGTTCACGACCAAAGTTCGCAAAGGCCGGCGTCGCCTGGAGAGAGCTGTGGTACGCCGTATTATAGGCGAACCGGAACTCGTGAAGATACTGGTCCCATTCCCGGTGGTTGTTACCCAGGAAGGCGCGGATCATGGTTTTGACCACGCGATTGACCCGTTCGGTAGGGTTAGCCTGAGGATGGTATGGCGGGGTAGTGCTGTGCCGCATCCCCACGCGTTCGGTAAACTGTCGGATGTCGCGGTTAACGAACTCCGTACCGTTATCTGTGTGGAGTACCCGGGGTGCACCCCATCGGGTAACCACAAGTTCATCGAGAGCTTTGGCGATCGTCTTGCCGTTCGCCTTCCTCAACGGCTGGACCTCAATCCACTTCGTGTAGAGGTCCTGAGCCACGAGTACGTAGGCGTGGCCGGACGAGCTCGGTGTAACTGGACCCATGATGTCGGTGGCTACCATCATCCATGGTTCCTCGATAACTCGGTGGCCCATGAGGCCGGCGGGAGCTCGCTGTTCCACCTTACAGCGCTGGCAGGTATCGCATTGGCGTACATACGTGACCACGTCCTTGAATAGGTTCGGCCAGTAGTACGTATTCGCCAGGCGTCGGTACGTCTTTTCTACCCCCAGGTGGCCGGCTTGGGGGAGCGCGTGGCACTCCTGGAGGGCGATTGGGCGAGATTCGCGAGGAAGCACCAGCTTCCACGCATCGAGATCGTCTAGTTCTGCTTCCACGAGGCCGGAGGGTCGGTGGAAATATAATTTCTCCTCGACGACCTTCCAGTCGGGAAATCTGTCGGGAGCGTGTGTAACGTCGCGAATCTTGCGGCGGTACCAGACATCTTGGGTTTCACGGAGGCAGGTTACTGCCTCTACGTGTCCCTCCGGGATTCGCGAAAGCGCGTCGGGAACGTGATGCAGCGCTCCTTTCCGGTGAACGATCACGAAGTCGTACTCCATTAACTCGAGAGCCCACCGCGCGAGTCGGCCGGTGGGATTCTTCAGGTTATGGAGCCACCGGAGGCTACTGTGATCGGTAACCACCGTAAACGCGTACCCTTCCAGGTAACAGCGGAACTTTCGAATAGACCATAGCACGGCGAGGCACTCCTGCTCAGTCACCGAGTATTTCTTCTCGGGCTCTGACAGGGCGCGGCTCGCGTAAGCGATAACCCTCTCGTGACCATCGATAACTTGCGTTAACACCGCTCCGAGGCCAACTCCACTAGCGTCGGTCTGGAGGGTAAACGGTAACGAGAAGTCGGGGCAGGCGAGCGTCGGTGCACTCGTCAACCGCAGCTTCAGCACATCGAGGGCTTCTTGCTGGGCCGCCTCCCAACTCCAAGCGGTACTTTTCTTCGTGAGCCGGGTCAGTGGTTCAGTGACGGTTGCAAACTCGGGAATGAACCGGCGATACCACGACGCCATGCCCCAGAAGCGACGTAACTGCCGAATATTCTTCGGCGCGGGAAAATTTAATACGGGAGCTGTCTTTTCTGGGTCGACTTCGAGACCTTGGCTGTTGACGAGGAATCCGAGGTAGCGGACTTGCGAGCGGCAGAATTCGCTTTTCTCTCGGTTGATCGCCAAGCCAGCCTTAGAGATCTTCTCGAGCACCTTCCGAAGCCACGTCAGGTGTTCTTCAAAGGTTCGAGAGATGATGATGATATCATCGAGATACACGAAGACGTGAGGGTACATCTCCGCGCCGATAAGGCGGTCCAACATTCGTTGGAATGTTGCGGGAGCGTTTGTGAGGCCGTAGGGCATCCTCTTAAATTGGAAGAGGCCCCGTCCTGGCACTACGAAAGCGGTGACTTCCCGTGAGGCGGGTGCCATCGGGACCTGCCAATAGGCTTGGCTCAAATCGAGAGTTGAGATGTAGTTAGCCTGCCTCAACTTATCGAGTATGCCCGTCATGTTCGGGATGGGGTAAGCATCCTTCTTCGTGACGGCGTTAACTTTGCGGTAATCTATGCAGAACCGGTATTTGCCGTTTGGTTTCTTGACCATAACGACTGGGCTCGCCCAGTCGCTCTTAGACGGCTCGATAACGTCCGTCGCGAGCATCTTGTCGACTTCGGTCCACATGATGTCGCGAATAATCGGCGTTACGGGATACGGTCGTTGCTTGATCGGCGGACTGTCTCCTATCTCTATCTCGTGTGAGACGAGGGAGGTCACCGCCGATTCAGCGTCGACTGAGGGTACGTGAACATCGAGGAATTCGCTCAAGCGAGTAGCCTCGTCGGAAGTTGGAGTTCGTAGCCCGTGGCACATGGCCAAGCGGGGTGCGCTCTCCTCGGGAACAAACGAGTAGTGGGTTTCTGGTTCATCGCGGAAATACCACGACTCCCCGAAGAAATCAACCACCATTCTCGCGGAGCGTAGGAAGTCCAATCCGAGAATCAGATCCTCAGAGAGAGACTCCAGGTGGTAGGCGAGAGCAGGCGTAGATCGTCCGTTTAGGATTGCCGGTATCTCGGAGGCTGTGCGCACGGTTTCGACCTGGCTGTTGGCCACCAGGACCGATCGTGGTGCGACCTCCTTTGTGGCGACTCCGAGCTTCCCGAGCCGCCCTATAAGAGCGTGCCCGGCGAACGTTCGTGTCGCCCCAGAGTCAACGAGAGCTTTGACCGGGGTGGTGTGTATCATCACCTCAACCCGGAAGGCGATAAGGCCAGCGCGAGTAGCTGCGTTGATCAGTATCTCGTCCAGCGGTGGCTGATCAGCCAACAACGCCGGGTCCGAGTCTGATACCTGGCTCGAGATTAGCTCCTGCGATATTTTTCGTTCGGTAGCATTTTGGCAGGGCTTCGGTAAGCGAGAGCGGTTCGGGAAGGAAGTTTGCCCGGGTCCGTTACTCGGACGAGGCGTTATGACCCGGTGAGGGCGCCTCAGTCCGCGTTTCCCCGGTTGCAGAAGGTGCACCGAGGAGTCGTGACACCGGACAAACCACATCGATAACAGAACAACCGGCGAGGTGCCTGGCAGTCTCGGTAACGGTGGTCTTGCCCATCACAGTTCCAGCACTGCGGTGCGGAACGCGTGGGCGGAGCAAGGTCCGATTTCGGGAGGGGAATTGCGACTGCCTTGGTGGGCCGTGGCGGATCGCTTCCCTTGGCCGGTAACGGGGCTCGATTACGAGCTGGTACGGGAGCTGGCGGCCCTCGCGACCGATTGTTCGGTCTCTAGGCGCTTCGAGTTTTTGGAGGCATTAACGCCTCCAACATCTCCGGAAGTACCGCCTCGACTTCTTCGTCGAGGTCAGGTTCGGGATCGGCGTCGTCTTCGGCCTGGAGGGCTCGAAGTTCTTGCCGTCTCGGGTAGCGGGGCGGTAAACGCGGCTCCCGATACGCGTACCCCGGGCAGAGGGATGCCTCCGGCCGCGGAGGTGGGCGTCGGGTGTTGGCGCTCCTCAGGATTTGCTCCTGACGAGCTGCCGCACGCTGTAACTCGCGCATCGTCATGTGCTCACCCAGGGCGATCACAAGACGGTACGACGGTAGCATGTTGCGGTGGGCATACCGCACGCATTCCCTCTCCGTCCACGGAGGATCCAGCCGTGCGAATAACCCACCCATACAACTGATAAAATCGAGAGCGGATTCCGCCTCTCCTTGAGTCCGGCGAGCTATCTCTTCGCGTAGTGCGATTTGATAGTCGGGATCGGAGAAGCGTTCTCGGAACGCGGCTTTCGCCGCTTCCCAGTTCGTGAACGTGGTTCGGGCCTGCCGGTACCACGTGCGCGCGAGACCACTCAAGCAGAAAGCTAGAGTCTTCAGGAGGTCCTCGTCCCGAATAGGAATCAGGGAGCGACCTTCCTCGACGACGGAGAGGAAATCCTCCACATCCTCATTCCGTCGCCCCGAGAACGAGAGGTCCCATCGCCTCACCTCTTGGAGGGCGCGATGGGGAGACAACGTTCGCCGGTGTCTCTGCGGGATCCGTTCGCTTCCGGACGTGGAGAGATCCTCCCGTCGGATGCTGAGCCGGCGTCTGGTAGACGCACCCGCGTAGTTCGGCCGGCCTAAAGGCGGGCTGCGAGACCGCGGGTTTGCCTCGGGAGCGTCCCCTACCGCTTGCGTATGCAACCGCGGCAGGTCGAGATTGTCAAAGGGGCCCGGGGTAGGTCCCAGGGCCCGACGCCGATATCGTCCCCCCTCTTGGCGGAGGGAGTCGGGAGCTTTGGGTTTGGCACCCTTGGCCGACGCGTCGGAGTCGTCCGGGTACTCGGTAAGGGGGGATCGGCGACCCGTCGCGTCTTCGGCCTGTGCCATTTCGATATCGTGCGGTAGTCGATCGGGAATAAGTTTTTTTTTTTTTTTTTTTTTTTTTTTTTTTGCGGGAGCGGTGTAGTACGGGGTTTTCTCGTTCGCGAACGTATACTGGCCGGTCGATCGGAGAATTCAAATTAGACTGAGTCTAATTTCTCCAATTTCGGGTAACGAGAGCGGTGTAGAGCCCTGGAAGGGGAAGCTAGAAAAACTTGTTTGTCCGAATTTCGAGCGCGATTCTAAGAACGGCCGAAATCGGACTACAAGTTTTCGCACTTCGAGAACATTCGATATTCCATAACGCTCTCCGTGTCTACCCGACACTTCGAGCGAGGTACGAGAATCTTTGATTCCCTGAGACCTTAATGTTTCCTCAGGGCTTGTCGATAGCCAGAAAAATCGTAATTTTTCCTTTCGAGATTGGCCCTCTCGGTCGGGCCCCACGTTGGGCGCCATTTGTGACGAATTTCCGGAACCTTCCGCCATCGTCACCTTCGGTCGTCTCTCTCGCTGCCGCATCCGCAAGGCCGGCAGGGCGCCAGTCGATTTTTTTATCGCCGGTATCGACAACCGGCACAACCTGGGGGTCGGGAGGGAACGACCCGGCCCCTCCATGCACACGACTTACCTGCGTGGATCGGGTCACTTTTGTTTCGCCGGAGTGACAATCCGGTCCACCTGGATGCGCCAGCGAGATCGACAAACCGGAAATGCTCGGCCGCTCAGGTTGTCGATTATGGTAGAGAGGGTCGGGGTACGTCACTCCGAGATGGCACCAAAACATCGATAAATTTTCCGAGAGACTAAGTCTCGATCGGAAAACGAGAACAAGAATTCGGCGAACTCACTCACGAAAACTTCTGAGCCCGAAATCGTCAGCAAAACCAATCAAAATAACCATCACGAGAGCTTAAATTTTTATTATCGGAATCGACAGATTAATTTTTATTTTACGAGAACTAATTATTTTACGAGAGCGAACGAGAAAACGCGACTTTATTTCATCTATAGGGAGCCGGGTCGACACGGAACTCCCTATAGCGCGCACGCGAACTTACACCTCTCACCTCGGCGAGAGACGAACCACGACTCTAGAGCGAGTACTTAGAGGGAGAGAGCGCGACTTACACGCGACGCGTAAGCGAGAGCGAGACACAACTAGAGCGCGTACGTAGAGAGAGAACCCAGCATACGCACGGTGCGTATGCGAGACAGAGACACCTCGCTCTCTCTACGATGCCTCGCGAGACACCTCTGGTCTCGAGCGCGACACGGTAACAACTGATTTTCGACCAATCATATTTCGATCAGCCGAAACACGAAATCTATCATCGAGAGCTACTGCCCTCTCGCTCGACGCAATACTTACCTCAACGAAATCGTAATTATCGACGTTACTCGAGATCTTGCGAGTACGCCGAGAATCGTATCCCCATGGTCATCGTGCATAGGGGAGCACTCACGTCGGCGGCGCGAGAGGTTCCCGCTCTCGCCCGCAATCTAAAAATCCTCCGCTTCCCCTCATACACGATGCACCTCACAGCGGGGCGCCGGTATTGCAGCCGGACCTGCATCAATTCCTCGTGCGTACTCGCCGGCCGTTCTCTCCTGACGGGTAACTCGTTACGTCGAGCACTCTTCTCCTCGTCAGGATCGAACGCCGTGCCGTTTCCTCCCCAAAACCTTTCTCGGACAACACTGTCACCTTAACAAATCTTTCATAAACGGCAGTACCAAAAAAAATTCAAGAATCAAATCAAAGAATCGGTAGCGCGTGACGATCGTTGGGTTGCGCGGCGAGGGCAAACCAGATAACGGCCTTGGGACTGTGACTTTTCCCTATATCCGGAAAATCACGTCACAATATATATATATATATATTGTAACGGCCTTTCGTTACCTATCCGGAAGACTCAGCCGTCTGACAAGGGGAATATCTCTACCTGACCTCACCGATTTGAGCCATCTTTTGCAGGCTTGAAGGCCGTCACTAGGACTACATCAGGTGGAAATATTAAGACCCGCTTCTCAAGCAATAGCGAGAAACTCGCCATCGAAATATTCCGTTGAATCATGTACTCGGTACGTTATGATATTTTCAAGGAGCTCCTGGCGTAGCGGTAAGCGCTCCGCCTCGTATGCGCGAGGGCTTTGGATCGAATCTCACTGCTGTAATTTTTTTTTTTTTTTCTTAAAATAAATATAACAGAATTGTGCATATTATTAATTTTTAATTATTCATTTCAATCGAGAATTTTTTCAGAGACGAATGTCTCTACAAAATTTCAGCAAAATTGAAAATGTCTGGTTTTCGGAACTTTATCCCAATTATATATTAATTATCATAACTGTATAATAGAGGATAATGCGGAATTGGGAATATTAATTTTTTTGTGAGAAGATTGGAAATGAAGATAATATACACGAGAAATTGAGCAAAATCAATATTCTCATTCTAACGGTATTCGGTGCGTCACGTTTTGACCTGCTCGGCTTCAAGGGACACCTGCTCAATAGACAAAAGAATTTCTGTTAACAGGAAGGTAAAGTAGTTCCTAGGCAGTCACTCCACAGTCGTCTGTTAGCTCTCGAGTCAGCAACATCGTTTACAACCGTGTCGTGTGCCATAATGTCTACTCCGAAAGAATGTAGTGCCGTGCCTGGTCCTTCGACGGCCGAAGAAGATGTGCCTGACGTCGATTCCCTTCAAAGTGAAGTGTCGAAAATGCGATTAAAAACAGCACTCGCATACACTGAAAAACTCCTCCTTGAAAACAATCTCATCGCATCAGAAGCTTCTACAGTAATTACCGATGAACACATGCAAATTGGAGAAGAAATATATTGCAAGACGTTAGAAGTACTAGCGGAAAATAAAATCGTGGTAGAAGATGAACTCATTTTCTTTCATGAAATCGACGAAGAAAATCTGTTTGAAGAAATCGAAGAATCTAGCTCTACTTCGTCAGACGATTACGAACCCGATAAGAAGAAAGAGAAAATAGACGGTGACTATATTCCGCTGGATTATAAGATCAAGGTCGTTAATCTGGCTAGAGAACATCCAAAATGGAGTTTACAAAATCTTCAAAGAAAGGGAGCACATCGCCTCAAAAGCATGAAATATTTAAAAACATGGCAAGAGCAGATAATCCACGGTGGAACGAATAAAGATAAATTTAATATTATTGATTCGTGGCCTACGATCGTTTCATAGAAGCTCGAGAATCGAATCAGCAGGTGACGACCAGAAACTTGCAGCAATGGGCTCTTTCTTCCGCTAGCCAATTTCCCAATTTGGATTTTGAAGCTTCCAGTTCGTGGGTTGCATGCTTTAAACGGAGACACCGAATTCGTCAGAGGAAAATAACAAAATTTGTGTCCGAGAGAGAAAGCATTTCAATGCCGGAAATTCTTGCTGTAGCAGAAAAATTCCGAATCCAGACTCGAGCCATCATACCGAATTACAATAAGGATTACGTCATTAATACTGATCAAACAGGTATTAAAATAGGATCTCATTCATTTAAATGCAATTAATTAAAATTTTGATTTTTCTTTCCATTTCTAAATTTTTGGAAAATTTTCAAAAATTTCCGTTTTCAGAATATGCCAAAATTATTTTTGAACTGTCATTTCTAGGGTGCCAATACCAGTCGACTTATGATCGAACTCTCGCCAAGCAAGGATCAAAGGTGGTTCTCGTCCGGAGAAAGGACATGAATAAGGTGACACATTCGTATACAGCACAATATTCTGTCACCTTATCAGGCAAACTTCTACCAAGCGTCTTCGTCTGCTTGCAAGAGAGCACTGGATCGTTTGGACCAAGGGTGAAAAAATTAGTTGATGAGTACGCACGCAAATACAAAAACGTTGTTATAACATCCTCAAAATCCGGCAAACTCACAACAGGATTATACAAAGATTTTTTAAGCGATGTCTTGAAGCCATACGTGGGAGATAAAAAATTTCTTTTGCTCCTTGATTCTTGGGGAGGGCAAACAAACCCGGGTTTGTACGACGAAATGTTTCAAGACAAGGATGGTTTGCCAACTTGTAGTATTAAAGTTATTCCGCCAAAATGTACCCCGCTTGTACAGCCTTGCGATGTATATTTTTATAGACAGGTAAAGAACCTCATAAAAAAAAATACAAAATTGTACATATATTATCGAACAAAACAGAGAGATAACGTCTACAGAAGATTGCATTAAAATTCAATCGATTGTACATCATCAATTGTCCGCCCCAATATTCAGCGATATGCTTCGATATGCGTGGTTCGCAGCCAAATTGTGCGATGATCGAGACATTTTCGTTAATGTAAACCAGGCTTGCTTCGCAACAGATATTTTAAAAAAGCCATGTGAATGCAAAAATTCGGCATTCATTACATGTGCTAGATGCCGCAATAATTATTGTTTTTCTTGCTTCTACGACCAATATCACCCTGCTTCGTGTAGTACTGCGTAAATATAACGATAGAAAATAAATAAAAATATTGCTTTTGCACTATTTCTCGTGTATATTTTCTTCATTTCCAATCTTCTCACAAAAAACTTAATATCCCAATTCCACATTATCCTCTATTATACAGTTATGATAATTGATATATAATTGGGATAAAATTCCGAAAACCAGACATTTTCAATTTTGCTGAAATTTTGTAGAGACATTCGTGTCTGAAAAAATTCTCGATTGAAATGAATAATTAAAAATTAATAATATGCACAATTCTGATATATTTATTTTAAGAAAAAAAAAAAAATTACAGCAGTGAGATTCGATCCAGAGACCTCGCGCATACGAGGCGGAGCGCTTACCGCTACGCCAGGCGCTCCTTGAAAATATCATAACGTACCGAGTACATGATTCAACGGAATATTTCGATGGCGAGTTTCTCGCTATTGCTTGAGAAGCGGGTCTTAATATTTCTACCTGATGTAGTCCTAGTGACGGCCTTCAAGCCTGCAAAAGATGGCTCAAATCGGTGAGGTCAGGTAGAGATATTCCCCTTGTAAGATGCAGTGCGGACTTACATGCATTCAGGTTAGAAGACTCGTATATGAATTTGTTAAGGCCAACGAGATTAAACATCCTTCAAGTTGGGACGAAACAAGATGGCGGGAGTAGATTAGCTAGCAAGTTTCCGCAAACGTAATACAAATTTCAGTTTACGGAAACCTGAAAACACAAGTGCTGCCAGATTATTCGGTTTCAACAAAACAGCGGTGAATGATTTCTTTCATAACCTTTCAAGGTTATGAAAGAAATGGAAACTATACAGCGTGAATCGCATAAAGTTACGCATAGCGAAATCTGAGGAAGATGAGGCCATTACGAACAAAAGTTGCAAATAAACATTAGGGATATTGTTAATAATTTAGGAGATATAAATATTTAAAGTTGGTCCGATCAGAGCGTGCCGAGAAGCGTTGAAGCCGCCCACCCCCATCTAGCCGTAGATATAGCATAGATTAGGGCGTTACATTTGGGTTTGCAAAATTCAGAGCAGCCAATTAGGTTGCTTGTATTTTTCCGCAGTCATTTTTTTTTCTCGGGCATTGGCTGCTCTGAATTTTGCCCAACGTGCCGACAACCGTTGAAGTCACCCACCCCCCGCCTAAGTTCATAGCAGCCAATGCCCGAGAAAAAAAAATCACTGCGGAAAAATACAAGCAATGTAATTGACTGCTCTGAATTTTGCAAATCTAAATGTAACTCTCTAATCTATGCTATATCTACGGCTAGTGTGGGGGTCGAGGTGGGCAGCTTCAACGCTTATTGGCACGCTGGGCAAAATTCAGAGCAACCAATGACCGCGCACAAAAAATGACTGCGTACTAATGCAATCAATAAAATTGACTGCTCTGAATGTGACAAATCCAAATGTAACGCGCTAATCTATGCTATATCTACGGCTAGATGGGGGTGGGCGGCTTCAACGCTTCTCGGCACGCTCTGATTGGACCAACTTTAAATATTTATATCTCCTAAATTATTAACAATATCCCTAATGTTTATTTGCAACTTTTGTTCGTAATGGCCTCATCTACCTCAGATTTCGCTATGCGTAACTTTATGCGATTCACGCTGTATATGGCCGATACAATTTTACTTCTAATCGGATTTTTAACTTCGACGAAACTGGTATCTCAACTGTACTGAGCACACCCAAAATCTTAGCTGACAAATCTCAAAAACGGATTGGCCAAATAGTATTTGCCGAAAGAGGAGAGCTGGTCACATTTGGTGTTATCATATCAGCAAATGGAAATACAATAACACCACTACTTGTCTTCACTCATGTACATTTTAAGGACCACTTCATAGAAGTCGCTCCAGAAGGCTCTTTGGGTGTAGCCATGAAAAGCGGTTGGATAAATTGAAGCATTTTTGTAGAAGTTCTAAAGCACATCCAGAAGTTTAGCTTATGTTCGAAGGACAATCCTATTTTACTTATATGTGAAAACCATGAAAGTCACGTCTTTATTGATGCAATTAACTACTGCCGGGGCAACGGGATTGTGTGCCTCTTTTTCCCCACATACGACTCACGGCCTTCAACCATTAGATGTTGGCGTATTTGGACCATTGAAGTCGAAATTAAAAACAGCATTTAATGATTGGCATGTTTCCAATCCAGGAAAAACACTAAATATTTACAATGGTAGAAATATAATCAGTGCTTTTGAAAAAACGGGCATATGGCCCTTTAATAAATTGGCTTTCAGTGATAATCATTTTGCACCGGTTCAGGTGTATCATTCGAAGCCTGTACCAAATTCTAATGAAAACACAGGTGGTGATGAGCTTGCTGCGGTTTCTTCTCTAACATCGTCGCCTTTGTCCATCAATGTCTCACCTTTATTGGTTCCACAGAATCTTGCATCAGTATTGATTGATGTTGACAATTCTATACTGTCAACTTCTAAAGTATTGAAGACCTCGGGGTTCTCTTCCTCCTCGTAAAGAGGGGCGGAGAACCGGGGTGAGGCCGACCGGGCGCGTCCTCAGGTGGCGGATAGAGGGACGGCCAGAGCGTGAAGCGACCCCTAGACGGACAGGGAAACGGGGCGCCATACGGGGACCGGGACCTTGGACGGGGGGGGGGGGGACGCGGAATTCTCTGGTCAACGGGTGCTATAAGGAAGCCGACCGGCGTAAAAACTGGTCAAGGCGACCTAAGGCCTTGTCGCGGACCACTCCCCAAGCTAAGGTGGAAGCTATCGTGCCGAGGGCTGGATGGTACTTGAGTTAAAGTGCCTTTCACGATGCCTATGGGGAACCGGGCGAAACTCCATAGTAATCAGCCTTACTCCCACAATCAGGCTCTGTGGGGGCGGACCGTTTTTTCCTGAATACTCGTGGGAACAACATGGATAAATATATTGAAATTAACAAACAAAAAACAACTCATAGTACGGGGAGGGACACATTACGTTTACCGGAACGACATAGGACGGACAGCGCGTCGAGCGCAGGGAGCGGAGTAAGCTCCGCGACCTCCGCCTACGACGCCGAAAACACGACGGGCACACAAAATGAACAGATGAACGAAGCAACAACATCGGACGCCACAACACTAAGACAAAACGAACCGGAGCTAATGGCGCTGCTAAAGCTTATACACAAGACAGCGACGAAAATGGCCAAGGCAGCGGTCATACAAAAGAACATGAACATGACGGTAAAAACCGGAATCTTAACAATCCTAGAGGCCGCCGACGCCGCGCTGAGCACGCGAACCAAGGCGGCCACGAAAGGACAAACCACCGTACACCTATCGGAGACAGACGCGGTGGATACGGAAACGGAGACGGAACAAGTACGACCGACCAAACGAAAACGGGAGACAACGAAAACCCCTCCGGAGGTCGTACAGAAACAACCAACAACACAAAAACGAACGGAAGGGGCCTGGCAAACAGTGCACCATAAAACACACAAAAACGACAGAACGGAAAAATAAAACGGACAGGACGAACGCGGCGACCCAAGCTGAAAAGCGCAGGTCAGCCCCCAAACATAGGGGAATGAGAGGGACGGCTGTACTGGTCAAACCAGGCAAATACACGACGTACTCCGACATTCTACGGAAAATACGGACGACAGTGGACCCGGAAAAAAGCCACGTCCAGGTAACAAACATGAGGAAGACAAAAGACGGCTCTGTCTCAAAATACAGACGAACACGGACGGACGAGAAGACTTCTGACGCGCGCTACAAGACGCCGTCGGGGACGCCGGCAGTGTTAGGGCCGTGATACCCAGGGTACAACTGGAGATCATGGACCTGGACTGCGTCACAACCGCACAAGACGTCACACAGGCATTGAGACGAGAAACGGGACGAGAGAGGGACTTCGGCGTCCATATATTCGGTCTGAACCGGGCCGAGCAATATATGGCGGGCTGCGACCTCGAACCGCAGGAAGCCAGGGCGCTGCTGGGCCGGGGTCGGATCGCGGTGGGATGGGTGCGATGCCGCGTTCGACAACGACTGACAGTGACGAAATGCCACAAGTGTTTGAGATACGGACACACTAAGGCCAACTGCACGAATAAGGACCGGACAAAAAGCTGCAGAAAATGCGGCAAGACGGGACACCTCGCGACGGACTGCAAGAAAGAACCGGCCTGCCCCCTTTGCGCTGAGGCCGAACACAAAGACGTAACGCACCCCGCGGGAAGCGGGTGGTGCACAGTGTTCCGGGTCGCGCTGGAGGAGTGCAGGAAGCAGGCCGGAAGACGGACAGGATAATCCAGGGAAACCTGAACCGAAGTAGGACGGCTGTTCAGGAACGTGCGTAGTGTCGGGAGTCCATGCGAGAGATCGTCGTCTCCGCTTTGTGCCGGTCTTCGTACCTCGCGCTCTCTCGCACTCGCGTAAGGCCTATCTTCGCGTCGTCCGTTTTGTGCGGCTCTTCGTACCTCGGCAGTGCTTCGTTCTATCGCGCTCTCTCGCACTCGTGCAAGGCCTATCTTCGCGTCGTACGCCTTGTGCGGATCTTCGTACCTCGGTAGTGCTCCGCTGTCTCGCGCTCTCTCACACTCGCTCCTTAGGCGGGTTTTCGTCTACATCACCGACACTTCGACGTGTGGTTGTGTGCGAGGGACCTTTACGAACGCTTAGACGAGTGTTAGTGCGCGCAATAGACGGTACGCTTAGCATTGCGGTTACGCGCGAAGTACCCGCTCAACGGCCACCCCGTGTGAGTGCGCGATTTCGTCTCTTCGCTTCGACTTCGTGCGGCAGTGCGTTGAACACTACGAGAACGTTCTCGTTCTCTCTCGCACCCGTGAGTGACGGCCAACGGTTTCACGTGTGACTTATGCGAATTGTAAGCCGGTGACTCTTCGATAAGGACGCTTCGACGATTTTGACCTTGTGTGCGACTTGAATTGCTTACTTCGTGCGCGTGCGTCAGTCACTTCGGACTCTTCTTTCTCTTCGGTCTCTTCAACTGTGCACTTGTTCGCGCTCTTCCAGAACCTCATTGCTACCATCATGACTAGCAACGCTGCCAAACTGGAGCGTCGGATTGCCGGACTGACCAGCACAATGCATTGTATTTCGGAGATTACCGTCAAGACCAGAGCGGCGACTACCCTCAACACTTCCAGAACGCTCGCAGTCACCCGGCTGGAGCTGCTCGAAACAAATTGGCAACGCTTCCAGCGAGAACACGAGGCGCTTCTGGAAATGAATTGCGAGAACTTGGCTGAGACGGCATACTTTAAGGAAGCGGTCGAAGCCCAGTGTCAGAACGCGTATGAAGAAGCCAAGGTCAACCTCCTCAGCATTAAGGAGCACTTCGATCATGCCGAACCGACCGGAGCCAATTTAGCCGATATTTCTGCAATTCCGGGCACTTCGAACACGCGAGCGGCACTTCCTAAGATCCAACTTCCCACGTTTGACGGCACCTTCAAACTATGGCGATCCTTCAGAGACCTGTTTGTCTCCCTGGTGGGACAAAATCCGGACATAACCTCTGTGGAGAAGATGCATTACCTTCGACTTTCCCTGACGGGAGAAGCTGCTCAACTCATCGCCAATCTTCCGGTCTCGTCAGATGCATTCATTTCTGCATGGGACCTCCTCGTCGGACGCTTCGAGAATAAACGACCCCTTGTCGCTTCACACTTGGACCGCTTCTACGGTACGCCAATTGTGACTCCTCGATCGGCGAAATCCTTAAGTGCGCTTCTACATAATACCGACGAGATCCTCCATGCCTTAAGAGCCCTGGATGTTCCGGTGGATCGAGAGCAAATTTTCTTGACGCACTTCGTCGTCTCTCGGCTTGACACTTACCTTCGAGAAAAGTGGGAGCTGAGCCTGGGATCATCCACTTGCCCGCCATCGTACGCCCAACTTCGGGAGTTCCTCGCCACCCGTTTAAGAGCGATGGAAGTTTGCGAGGACGATTCCCGGCTCTGGCCTTCCACCGGAGGCTCGAGAGTCAATCCAACACCGGTTCGATCGGCACGGCCACCACCAACCGCCAAGGCCATGCCAGCCTTCACTCCCATCGACTCGACTGACGACAGTTCATGGTTCGTGGACACTGCCCAGGCGATCGCTTCAACGCAACCTCTTCGTCCGATGGGACCGGCCACTTCCAACTGTCATTACTGCCTCGGTACTCACTTCATCGCTCGCTGCGAGCTCTTCAAGAGAAAGACGCCGAAGGAGAGACGTACCATCGTAGAGCAAAGGAGGCTTTGCTACAACTGCCTCGGACCGCATTCGGCAATCAATTGCCGAGTGTCGAACCGATGCGTTGAGTGTAACGGGAAACATCACTCCCTGATACACCTGCCAACACCTGCGAGCACTTCGACATCAGCTCCTCAACCTTCAACGTCCGGCCGCAGGCTTCATCGTCGCCAACAGAGCCGAAGGCTTGACTCCTCAGCAGTCAACAATGCGACGTCACTTCACGTATAGTCACTTCACCGGCGAACTTCTTCCCATCGGACACTTCTAGTCACTTCGACACTTCCAAGGGTGCACTTCATTCCAGCAACAGTAAGGTCTCTTCAACCATCGATGAGGTGCCGAACTATCGTTCGTATCCGAGCGCATAGTTCAACTTCTGCGATTAAATCGTATAGCCGCATCGATCAATATTTTGGGCATTGGCAGTCAACGAGCAGGTAGGACGCGGGGAGCGACTACGGTCGAACTCACGTCCATACACGATCCATCGTCAGTCATTCCGGTCACTGCTTATGTAATGACCGTTCTTACCTCAATGCTGCCATCCTTCACCTCCTCCAAACAATGGCAACATCTTCAAGGTCTACTTCTGGCAGATCCCGACTTTCTGAAGCCGGGACCCGTCGACTTCATCCTTGGAGCAGACGCTTACGGCCTCCTTGTAGAGTCCAACATTGTTAAGGGACGACCTTCTGAGCCAATCGCTCAGCGAACCAAGTTGGGATGGATCGTACTCGGCCCAGTTGACACTTCGACTTCAAACCCGGTTCGTATCCAGCACTCTTCAACAGAGGAGGAGGTCACTTCGTTGCTCGCGAAGTTTTGGGAGCAAGAGGAAATTTTTCCGGACTCGGCCGCTACACCCGACCCGGATGAGGCCTCTTGTGAGCAACACTTCCGAGAGACGCACACGAGAGACGCTTCAGGACGATACATCGTGCGACTCCCCTTCAAGGCGACACCTTCGTTACTTGGCGATTCGTACCACGGAACCAAACGATGTCTTTTACAGCTTCAACGGCGGTTAGCCTCGAACGAGATGTATCGTGACCTGTATTCTGGTTTCCTTCAAGAATACGAAGCGCTCTCCCACATGATTCGGGCGCCGACCAGGGACTCTTCAACACTCCAATATTTTCTTCCACATCATGGCGTCTTCCGTGCTCAGAGCACGTCCACCAAGCTTCGTGTTGTCTTCAACGGATCGTTCAAGACTTCAAATGGAACGTCTCTCAACGACCTTCTTCATACCGGAGCCAAACTTCAGCAAGATACTTCAGACGTGCTGTTATGGATCCGCCGGCATCGCTTCGTCTTCGCAACAGATATTGCGAAAATGTTCCGTCAGATTGCGGTGCACCCTGACGATTGGCCGCTTCAGCAAATCTTGTGGACTGATCGCAACAATCAACTCGTCCCTTATCAATTGACCACTGTCACCTATGGTCTCAGTTGCGCACCCTTCGTCGCCATTCGCGTCATGCTTCAGTTGGTCGAGGACGAGGGACACGACTTCCCGCTAGCTGCTTCGCCTTTAACAAGGGGAAGATATGTCGATGACATCTTCGGCGGTGCCGACACGATCGAGGAACTTCAATCCACCGCAGTCCAACTTCAAGGCATTTGTGAACGCGGATGCTTTCCACTTCAAAAATGGTCAGCGAATTCCAGGGAGGCCCTTCAACACGTCTCGTCGACTTCACATTCAGACTCCATCG
The DNA here is from genome assembly GCA_964007305.1 of Netelia melanura. Lineage (NCBI taxonomy): Eukaryota > Metazoa > Arthropoda > Insecta > Hymenoptera > Ichneumonidae > Netelia > Netelia melanura. The sequence goes on from OZ023255.1 coordinate 25,312,927, forward strand.
TGATACAGCCGGAAGAGCCTACCGTAAAACTTCTTGGCCTCGTTTGGAATCCCATCGAGGACAACTTCCGGTTCCAGATTCATACTTCCTTCAATGCTGAGATGACGAAGAGAACAATTTTATCAGAGACCGCTTCACTCTTCGATCCCTTAGGATTCATCGCACCAGTTATCATCACAGCAAAAATCTTCTTGCAGGAACTATGGATGGCCAAACTTCACTGGGACGACCAACTCCCACTTCGTCTTCAAGACAAATGGCAAAGCTTCCGAGATAACCTGAGCGATCTTTCGCTCATTCGTCTCCCGAGATCGCTTCAACTGTCACCTTCACACGTAGTTGAACTTCATGGGTTTTCGGACGCTTCACAATTGGCCATGTCAGCAGTCGTTTACCTTCGCTCAACTTCTCCAGACGGCTCCACCACAGTCACGTTAATTTCTTCAAAAACGCGAGTCGCACCATTGAAACGACTGTCAATTCCCCGACTCGAATTGAATGCTGCTCTTCTTCTGGCGCGGGTTCTGGTGTATGTTCAGAGAACGCTCGACCTCGGAGACGCTCCGATCTTTCTCTGGACAGATTCTTCAGTGGCATTGACATGGATTACTTCACATCCCGCCAAATGGAAGGACTTCGTACGGAACCGGGTAACGTCCATCCAAGAGCTCACTTCGCTTGCAAGATGGCGGTTCATTGCAGGCATGGAAAACCCAGCGGATTGTGCTTCACGCGGGCTTACACCCCGACAGCTATCCAAGCACCTTCCATGGTGGCACGGTCCATCGTGGCTTCGACTTCCTTCTCAGTCATGGCCAGCCTCTTCTACGGACCCTCCGTCAGAGAGCGACCTTGAGCAACGCCCTGGGATCGCCTTCATCGCCACCTCGGAGCGCGACCCACCAGTGTGGGGTCTCCTCGAGAGATATTCCTACTTAACGCGATTGCTCAGGGTCACAGCTGTGTGCCAACGAGCGATAGCCTGCTTCAAACGACTTCCACACTCATCCTTGACTTTCCCATTAACACCGAGAGACTTAGAAGAAGCGAAATTCTTCTGGATTCGACATCTTCAGCAAGCGTACTTCGCCACGGAGCTGAGACTTCTTGCAGCCGGGTCAACACTTCCAACGAGGAACCCTTTAACCGCCCTCACACCCTTCATCGACAATCAAGGGACCCTTCGTGTCGGAGGACGGCTGAAGCATTCACTTCTTCAACCAGAGGCGAAACATCCACCGATCTTGCCTCGAACTTCCCGGCTTACATCCTTAGTCATCTCGGATGCACACTTCCGTACCCTTCATGGAGGCACGCAAGCCACGCTTGCCTTCCTTCGACGCTCGTATTGGATACCAGGAGGTCGAGCACCAGTACGATCGTTCATTCTTCGCTGCACGACGTGTGCGAGGCACCGCGGACTTCAGGCACAACAATTAATGGATCAACTTCCACCCGCACGCGTCACTCCTTCGAGACCCTTCTTCCACTCAGGTCTTGACTACGCCGGACCCTTCATCATCAAGACGTGGCGTGGACGACGCGCGAAAACTTACAAGGCTTACCTCGCAGTTTTCGTCTGCTTTTCAACATCAGCGGAACTCGTCACGGATTACACTTCGGACGCCTTCATTGCAGCATATCGGCGGTTTTCGGCCAGACGAGGCATCTGCCACACCCTCTACAGTGACTGTGGGACGAACTTCATCGGGGCAGATGTGGCACTTCGAGAGCTATTCAAGGTTGGCTCAGCGGAGATGAACTCTACAATCATCTCTCTGACCAACCTTGGGACTAAGTGGTCCTTCAACCCTCCAGCAGCACCTCACATGGGAGGGAAATGGGAGGCGGCTGTAAAATCCGCGAAATACCACCTTCGCCGGATAATCGGAGACACTTCACTCGCGTATGAGGAATTTACGACTCTTCTTACGCGGGTGGAGGCCATCCTGAATTCAAGGCCACTTTGTCCTTTGTCAGACGACCCTGAGGACGTAGCTCCCCTCACCCCGGGTCACTTCATCATCGGAGAGGCACTAACCACCGTGCCGGAACCATCCCTTACTTCTCTTCAGGAATCACGGCTTGCACGGTGGCAACTTCTACAAGCGAGGCTTCAACACTTCTGGCAACGATGGTCTTCGGAATACCTCCAACGAAGCCTATCTCTTTCTAAATGGCATCATCCTTCGCACGAGATTCGAGTCGGTACTCTCGTGCTCATCACGGATGAGCGACTTCCACCTTCAAGATGGCCACTGGCTCGAGTGATCGAACTTCATCCCGGATCGGACGGCCTCACTCGAGTTGTGACGCTTCGCACGGCTTCTTCAACCTTCAAGCGGCCAACTTCCAAACTAGCGGTTCTACCGGTGGACTCTTCGTCAACTCAGTAGACGAAGGCGGGGAGTATGTTCAGGAACGTGCGTAGTGTCGGGAGTCCATGCGAGAGGTCAGCAGGTCTCGGCCTTTGACTCTCGGGTGGACTCGGCCGTACTCGCGTAACGCGATCTCCCCCCACTTCTCAATCGATCAACTAGATCGATTTCCGGCATCTTCACTTCGAGTTCGGCTTCCCTTAACCCACGGTCTTTGACGCGCTCTTCCAACAGTTTATTACTACTATTAATTCGACTTCGGCTATTCCTTCGAGTTAATTCTGAGTGATTCTGTGGACCTTTTCCGAACCGGCTATCCCTTGACTTATTCTAATTGATCGTAGCATAATTCTATCTGTACTCTCCTATAACGACACCTGCCTTGTACCCGGACTTTTCTTAACGGCCACGCGGTCGCGAGCGTTACGCTGCCGCCATTAACCGGCTCGCACGCCGGAACATCAAACTTTTGTACCGTAGTGATAATAAAAGTTATTATTTTTATCGTTAACCTTCCGGTCACTTCAGCTTTATTTTGTTTGCAAGTGCACCTTGTTCACTGTGTGTTTTCCGTGTCCTCACTTCCCCTAATCGAGATCCCGGGTCTGCGCCCACCTTTGCAGACAACGGCGGACATGTTACTGCCACAGATAGCTGACAAACATGACTCAGACATACTGATCCTGTGCGAACCGTACAGGATAATGCCGACGCGGACATGGATTACGAACGCAACAGAAACAGCGGCTATCGGGGTGAGGGGCGCTGCCCGATCCCGGATGACCGATGGCGGCGCTGGTGAAGACTACGTCTGGGCCAAAGTTGGCGCTGTCACTTATGTCAGCGTCTACTTGACCCCGAACTGCGCCGTCGCGGAGTTCGGGAGAAAGGTAGCGCTCCTGGAGGACGGAATACGGAATCTGCCCGGTGATATCGTGGTGGCGGGAGACCTCAATGCTAGGGCGGTCGAGTGGGGAATGCCAGCGACGCATAAACGAGGACGGCTACTACTGGAAATGGCCACAAGACTTGACCTGGTAGTAGTAAACACAGGACACACGCCGACATACAGACGCCCAGGGTTTGGTGACTCTATCCCTGACGTAACAGTGACGTCAGACAGAATACTGATACGAGTGGGACGCTGGCGGGTACTTGAAGACTACACGGCCAGCGACCATCAGTACATCGCCTTCGAAATGGCAGGACGGACAACGACGACACGGATGAGGATCCAACACCTCCCGCGGTGGAACACTAACAAACTCGACGTACAGAGACTCACAGAGGAGCTGGCGGTAGTGCCAGCCCCGATAACGAAAGTACCCCCAGAACGACTGGCCGGCGAAAGGCGGAAAGACTGGCAGACGAGACGGCCAAACTGACGAAATGGCTGTGCGATAGCACAATGCCGAAACGACAATACAGACGAAACAAACGAGCACAGTACTGGTGGACAGACGAAATAGCCGAACTGCGGGAAAACTGTATCAGAAGCCAGCGACGGGCCACGAGGGCCGCCGGGAGACCCTGCAGATCGCATACAAGACAGAACGAAAAAAGCTGACGAACGCCATCCGAGACAGCAAAGCGCGATGCTGGAGGAAGCTCTGCGAGGAGGTGGACCAGGACCCCTGGGGAAACGGTTAAAAAAATGTGACCGGGAAACTAGGAGGCCGAAACCCACCTGAACTCAAAGACGCTGAAACTACGGGACGCATCGCTGACGGACTATTTCCGACACACCCTATTCGTACGGATGCAACGAACGAAACGGAAAACACAGGAGCCCCCATCTTCACCGCGTTGGAGCTTACCCGAGCAGCCAAGGCGATGAAGACCGGTAAGGCGCCAGGGCCGGACGGGGTACCCGTCGAGATTGTCCGACTGATGGCTAGCCTGAAGCCGGGCATATATCTTGACCTTTACAACACGTGCCTAATGATGGGGACATTCAGCGACCGGTGGAAGACGGCAAGGCTCGTTCTTATCCCCAAGGGTAAGGGAGACCCCAGCACGCCGTCGGCCCACCGGGCGCTGAGCCTACTGAACACGACAGGAAAGCTATACGAATAGCTACTTAGACCGAGACTGACGGACGCAATACAGAGAGGAGGAGGCTTGGCAGACCAGCAGTTCGGTTTCAGACAGGGTCGCTCAACGTTGGGAGTCATCCAACGGGTGATAGATACCTTTCGAGACACAGACAGACACTACCACGCAGCGCGACCAATAGTATTACTGGCGACACTGGACGTTAGGAACGCTTTCAACATGGCCAGGTGGGTGGACATTCTGGAGGCGCTAAAGCAAATTCCGGGCTCCACCATATCTGGTCCGAGTTGTGGAGGACTACCTACGCAACAGACGGATAATCTACGAGACGACTGAGGGACAGAAGACGAGACAAATCACCGCGGGGGTCGCCCAAGGATCCATACTGGGACCGGACCTTTGGAACGGAATATACGACAGCCTGCTAAGACTGGAGCTCCCGATTGGGGTCCGCTTTGTCGCTTACGCCGACGACGTGGCGGCGGTGATCGTCGGGCGCTCCACGGATCTGGCGCAGTACAAACTGAACCTGACAATGAGACGGGTCGGACGATGGATGACGGAACACGGACTGCAACTCGCGACGGAAAAAACCGAACTGGTGTTTCTCACACGGGAACGCATAGAGACAAGATTAACAATGAAAGTAGACACAGACGAAATCGAGACCAGAGGGGATGTCAAGTACTTGAATAAGAGAAGAATAATTTGTAATGACAATGAAACAGACATAAGTCTGAGCTGTAATGATATTTCTCTTCAAGTTAATCTGTTTTTAATGTTTATGATTACTCATGTTGTTTGTGATATGTTTTCTAAACTGACAATTATTGAAAGTAACAATTATATGAAGTATTATTTAGTATGATGGTAATGTGATCAGAAAGACTGTTAAGAAAGAACTTAAGTGCCTTCGATTGGTAACTTTCTATAAAAAAAACTATGTTTATGTTATTCTCTTATTATTATGTTTATGAAAGTTAAAAACTCGAAAAAGTGTTTGTTTTAAACATGGAGTACCATAAAATAAATATTAGAGTATTACATGTATTTTTTATTATACTGTATGAATTTACCCCTTCATGTATGAATGTGCCCCGCATGTGGGGTACATTCATACATTTTTCATTTTTTTTGTAAAGTGTTATAAAAACTTGTGCATGTGAATTTTCGGATATGTTATGTTTTTATTATAAAGAGGGATAGTTAGACTATAGATTTTTAATAAAACGAAATAGATATTAATACTCCAGAGCATTCCACAAGACAAAATATAAAAACTGTATGAACCCGCCCCACTTTCCCCTATACCCCATATGGCCGACTACTGGATTTTCAACTTTATCAAAGAAATTTTCTAGTCGGTCAGGGGCTGACCATTGGGTTGACAATGTTAAATCTCAAAACCAGTACTCGGCCGGGGGGTGGCTGACTATGGGGTTCGCAATGTTAAATCGTAAACCCAATAGGCAGCCACCATAAAAACTATATTTCCCACGATTTAACACGGTTTTTTTTCCACAAAAAACTTTCAAATAACAATAATGAACATCTTTCTTATCAGAATAACTCCATAAAATATCTTAATCCATGTGAACTTATAAAATACATACATGGGAAAAAGGCCTTTTCGCTACGAAAAAAATAGCACGTGCCGCAGTTCTGTGCGACTCGGTCGCAGGGTGGGGAATGACTATTTCTTTCTCGGCTTGTTGAGCGTTTCGTGTATTGAAACTTTATATATCGACCAATCATAACCCAACGATTCCAGTAAACAAAGGTCTGTTAGTGAGAAACAACTTTCACGCTATTCCCATGTATACAAAGTTGCAAACGGTTGACTAGTGGAGCAACGTGTCGAGACTTGCAAAGCGCCGCCGCTATCGCCGCCGTCCGCAACGCTTATTCAGACGTGCAAAGGGACGAAATACGACTCGTGGTGTGTGCGTGCTTGCAATCTTGCATAAACTTGTTTGATTCTTCACCAATATAAATACGAATGCCAAGGATAAACGTTACTCATTTGTTTACGCAATTTCGAAAAATAAAGTAAAGTGAATCGATGTTAGTGTTTGCCAGTATCGGAAAAAGTATGTATTTACCTGCCTATTTGTTATACATACTTTTATTTTATGTTATAATAAGTATATTTGTAAGGTTTGCGTGTGGTAGGTACGTATTAAAAATTAAATACTGAACAGAGTCATTATTAGATACTTCCATAACAGAACAGAAAGCCGAGAAACGTTAAACTTGTTGTCCCTACTATATTATATTAGTAATTTTTTTTTTACGCGACTGTGTGGTAGTTCACTAAAAGAGAGATATATTATGATTGACCAGCATGATTGTAAATATTTCAGATTCCTAATGCTAAATGCCTTAATTAAATATATTTTCATAAATTGTATGCGTCTTTACGTACCCGTAACGTGCAAAGTAATAAATAAATAATTAAAATCGCGGAGTTTTTATGTCAAAATATTATTTAAAAGTATTTTCTATTGAATTTACAGAAATATATAAAAACATATTTATCAAAAATCGTTTTCATAAAACCCTATTATGGATTAAGATCCATAATAGAGTTTTATGAAGCCATTCATTGCTTTTAATAATTAGAATCAGTTTGCCGTTGGTACTTTGTTCATTTCATTGCAGTAATTAATTAGGTAATCGTATTCTGCTAAAATAGTTATATCTTGTTGAGTACGACGGCCTTATGATTAGTAAAACAAAGATTTTTTTATTTACAGGTAGGTAACTGATACGAAACATGGCTGAATCTAAGAAGAAATGTCGACAGTATAGTGTTGATTATTTAAAATTTGGTTTTCTTCCATCAAAGGCAAACAAGCGATTGCCCATATGCCTTTTATGCAACAAAGTTTTGAGCAATGACTCTATGAAACCATCGATGCTCGAATATCATCTAAGAAGGTGTCATCCTGATAAAATAAATAAAGACTTGAAATATTTTCAAGCATTGAAGGACAAATATGAAAAGAGACCCACCGTGCAGAGTATGTTCGCTTTAACATCAGGAAGTAACGATGATGGCTTGCGGGCATCTTATAATATCTCATTGCTTATAGCGAAATCTGGAAAACCGCATACCATTGGAGAACACTTAATTTGACCCGCTGTTGAAGAGGTTTTAAAAACTGTTCTGCACAAATCTCCATTTGACATACTCAAAAGGATTCCTTTGAGTAACAACACTGTTCAAAGACGTATTGATGAAATGAGCTCTGATATTGAAAGTTTCTTGTTTAATCATCTGCAAACAAATACTTTTTCTATTCAACTGGACGAAACAACCTGGTAATGAAGCATTATTATTGGCCTACGTTCGATTTGTTATGCATGGAGAAATTCATGAAGAGCTACTATTCGCGAAATCTTTGGAGATGGACACTAAAGGTGTATCAATATTTAATGTCCTGAGTGATTTTGTTTACGGAAAAACAGATTCCATTCACAAACATTATTTCGGTGGCAACAGATGGAGCCATGGTCGGGCGATATCGTGGGTTTATAAGCCACCTTAAAACAATTATACCAGAGGTAACTGCAATTCACTGTGTGATCCACCGACAATACCTAGTAGCGAAAAATTTGAGTGATAGGTTGCACCAATCGCTTCAATTTGTGATTAACGGCAGGGTAGGGTTTAAATTTTTTTTTAATTTTAACTGAAAGCATAATATCTCAAGAATATTGTGTCTACATTTCAAGTCGATCGGAGCAAAATTTACGATATTATGAGTATTTTTATGCCCGAGCGGCGCGAACTCCTGGTGCGAATGGCAAAAAGCTGCAGCTGATAATGCATTGGATTCGTTCAAACACAGACTCTATGCGTATAGGCCGAGCAGATCAGGAAGCCGAAAAACAGACGAAAGAAGGCAGGATTCGTCGAAGACAAGAGCAAAAAGATGCTTTAGACATCCTGGATGACAGCAACATCCTTTATGGACCTGGCATGGATGATTCAGTATGAGGTAAGCCGATAAAACTCACTCACGAACGTTTCATCTCAAATTTTTTAGTGTTCAAAACTTTAAAGTTTGACTTCAAAAAATTGACTGACATCAACTTACAATTACAAGGGGACAGCCAGAATTTAATAAAAACAAAGAGTGCAATTGCAGCTTTCCTTGGAAAATTGAAATTTATGAAGCAAAATATTAGTCGGCGCGAATTTTCCCAGTTTTCAAACTTGTCACAGGTAAAATGCCTTGATAACGATATTCAGACATACGTTCAACATTTAATTGCCTTGCATGATAACTTGAAAATCAGATTTGAAGATATTCTGATGATGGAAATACCATCATGGATCATAAATGCATTTGATGAAACGGAAGTGGAGAATGTTATATTACAAGAGGAGCTACTCGAGCTCAGCACTCATGAAGACCTGAAGATAAAATTTAAAAGAGGCTATCAAACATTTTGGCTGCAGGCAGAAATACCCGAAAAATATCCTGGACTGTGGGGAATTGCGAGAAACTTTTTGATAGCGTTTCCCTCGTCGTATCTTGTCGAAAAAAGTTTTAGTGTCGTTACAAACCTCTTAAAAAAAAAAGGAGCAGATTGAATATCACGGAACGGGGGGATTTGCGGTTATTCCTAACAAAACTGAAGCCAAATATTGATAATTTGCTGTCAATCCATCAAGTACATCCCTCCCATTAAAATTATGACTATTTTGTGATTACCATTATAAAAGTTATGTTACGTTATTAATATTACTTTTAATTAATACAATACAATAATAATTAATAGTGTAATAATTACATATTTGAATAAATACAACACAAAAAAATATACTATTGTTATTTTTATTTTTACCACTCCGAATGGGGAGTTTTCTAAATGAAAAAAGTGAGAATTTATTGGTTCCTTGTCCTGTGAGTAAATGTCAAAAAAGTAAAGTTGGATGGAATCACTTTTTTGATTGGCCACCTTTACTTTTTTGTCATCGACTCACAGCACAATCAATTGATTAATTAACCATTCAATTCTCACTTTTTTTTTCGAAAACTATTAATCCGTGGTTGGAACTCAGCCGCAATGCAAATTTCCATAGTTAGATCTAATCTTTACATTTTTTATCGGGTTTTGGGAATATGGTAGAAATGTAGCTACAGGGGGTCCACCGGAACCAGTTAAAGTTTGAAAGTGGTATATGAGAAAAAAGTCTGGGAACCTCTGGGATACAGCAATATGTAGAAAGAACGGCAAAAAAAAAGGAGAAAAAGAGACGAGAGCCAGCAAATAAGAGAAAAATGCGGCAAAAAGAGAAACAGGAAAAGAACAAAAATGACAAAGCATGCAAAGAGGAAAGAAAGTAAAAGTAGAGGTGAAATCGAAACAAAACCGAGAGCAAGAACAGAAGGGAGAGAAAATCGAAAATAAGATAGGCTAAGGTATGCACAAACATGTAAATAAGAAGAAATGATGTAAGAAATGTAAAAATGGGAGAGGAATCGGGAGTCAATGTAGCCGTGAGGGGGAGGCAATAAGTACACATACATAATTTATTTAATTTATTTAACTTTGTGACAGGAGTTTGTCGAACTCCTAACGTCGACACTCGAGCGTGCCACCGACGATACCCGGCGCCGGCCGAAGAATGTCGAAATTAAACGGCGCATTAGCCGAAGGGCCGCATTTTGACAAAATGCTCATTGGCCCGCGATCAACGGCGTCGGCCGCGCTCGGCTAGCGACGGACGCGAGGAAGAGAAAACTGTCGAGAATGATCGACACGCAACAGAGTTCGATCGAAACCGCTAAACGGGCAGGTCGTATCGAAATTTACTCTAATATTAATATAAGAGTTCGATCTGAACCGCCAAACGGACAGGTCGTATCGAAATCTGCACTAATATTAATATAAGAGTTGTTACATCCCCATAACGTAAACACCATCGCGCCTTAAAGACGAGCATCCCTCCTTACGCCAACGCACGACGCAACCCTAACTCGGGGATGAACGCGGCGGGGAGAGATGCTCAGGCCCAAGAGTGGGGACAGGCGATACGGATAAATTTTCCTCCGAATTGGAAAAGTAAGGAGTAGGAGACGGTGGAGACTTTGGACCAATAAGAAATCTGTAAACTACCCTCTCCAACCCCTACGCAATAGACAAAGATAATTGATAGACTAGTATATAAGGCCCGAATTTTAGCATAAAAATCAGTTCTTCATCAACATTCAAACTTGTAAGCTTCTCTTAAGTCTTCAAAATTGTAAAAGTCCTGGATAGAGCAAAAATCCTGTACTGCTCTACCAGTCTCAACTCAACCAACCAAGAAAAATAGAAAAGAGTAAGTTACTAACTGACTCCCACAAAATATTGAATTGCGAGGACCACCTCGAGTTCAAAATTCCTTCTCAACAACAAGTCGAATTGCGTGGACCACCCCGAGTTCGACCATCCTCTAATACTCCATATTGAACTGCGAGGCCCACCTCGAGTTCGATCATCCTCCTACACAACCCATTGAACTGCGAGGTCCACCCCGAGTTCGATAGATTCCCCAAAGAATAAATGAGTTGCGAGGACAACAGCGAGCTCACTCCTTCCATCATCCGTCGAGTTGCGAGGACCACCTCGAACTCAGAGGATGCCTTCCTTACACATTAATCCAAATTCCTTCTAACTTCTGGGGACTCCACAGTCTAAAATTCATATATCTGGTCAAACTCCATTAGCCCGTTTCCCAAGACTCATTAGCTTTGCTAAGGTCAAAAATAGGGCAACTATTATGTTACTAGGACGTAACAGAGTCCAATCTGAACACTTTTAGCGACAGGCCGTGTCGAAAACCTAGAAAATAAGGAAACTTTTCTGTATTGTAATTGGTAGTATCGCTTGGTGGTTTAATTTGTCAATACGTTAGGCCGAGAAACTCCAATTCAACTATAGTGGTTCAAGGAAGTGAGAGAGAGAACAAAATTTGTCAAACAAATGGGAATAAAACAGATCATGTAAGTACCTGCAAGATTGTATTCTTCCTTCTCTCACGAAGTCTTTTCATGCGCAATCTTTCTCTTCGGGTCCCAACGTGTTCCCACCCTGAGGATCGTCTCAATTTAATTAACAAATTAAATTATTTGCTAGTTCTTTCAATGAACTAGCTGGCGCCCAACAATTTATGAAAATTAAATATTTAGAGCCCTGGCAGCCAAAGGACCCTGACCGCGCCAGGTGAAGTGCAAGTCGATTTTCGACAAAAGATAAATCCATTGTCTCAACTTATTTAATTTATTTAATTTACTTCATTTACTAAATTCATTAAATTTATTAAAATCATTAAATTGATTAAATTTCTTTAATTTATTTCATTCATTTAGTTTACTTAATTTATTTAATTTATTTCATTTATTTAATGGAGTCTTGCTAAGAAAAATTTAATCGATGCAGACCTTCGATGAGAAAACAAAACTGCCCCTATTACACGATGAAACGATAAGACGAGCCCGATCGGCAAAGTTAACCCCAAAATGGATAGGCCCCTACCGAATCACTGAAAAAATCTCGCCCGTCAACTACGTAATAAAAAAGGGATGTCGGTCCCCAACGGTTCACGCAAACCGCCTGAAAAGTTTCATCGAATATTAAGAAAAAGAAAGCAAAAAAATTACAACAAAGAGCTTGAAAGATTCTTCCTTTAGAAGAATTTTGTCATCCATATTTTTCAACTATAATAACTATATTAAAATTAAAATGATAAATAAATAAAAATTTAATTGAGAAGTAAATAAACCATGAATTAAAATGGTTAAACCTCAAATAATATGAGAAATAAATTTAAAATCTACTGCAGAAAATATTAAAATATTACTACAAATTTCTCTTACAATTAGTATCATAAATCCAAGGGTATCCAATGTGAATAATAAGCTAATATTTTAATTAATCACGGCAAGGAAATAAATCCACACGAATTCGACGAAAATAAAGGAAAATATGACCGACCGCTAACGTATATTAAAATTCACACGGTAGCCATACGAACCTATCGCCGACACCGTCCCGCAAAGATCAATTCTTATTACAGCTTTTTAACACTGGCGATGGTCAGAGCAGACGCATAAGAAGACCCATGACCGTACGAAATACGCACTCTCCAAACAAATCCAAGGATATGAAAAGGTCGGAACCGTGTCAATAACCGAAGACACGTGGAGTTTGATTCTACACATAAATCTACCATCGATGCAGTCCAGGGTAAAATTCATCAAAACTACCCTTCGAGAGCTCACCGCCCCGTGTACCAAATAAGCGACAACAGATTCCCTTTGCAAAACCGTCAATGGGACACTACTAGAATTACAGCAGAAAATCAATAAGGGCATCGAAACAAAATACGAATTATTAGGAAATAACTTGCGAACTAAGAAAGGCCTTATTAACGGTCTTAGCACCGTAATTAAAGCCCTCCCCGGAAACATGGATGCTGACGACACCGAACGAATAGACGACGAAATTAATGAACTAAACCCCCCCCCCCCCCCCCCCCCAGCAGATCTGCAAGAGTAATTTAAAAGAGAATTTGCAAATTGTAGAGCCATGGTAGACTTCCTCAACAAAACAGTCAAAAATATCCAAGGAAGCGAAAACAACCTAAAGAACATCGTACAAAACAACAAACAGTGTACCAACTACGAAATACCGCATTTAATAATCAGGCAATCATTAGACGAGAATATCAATAGTCTCAGCAGGATAGTTGAATCATTACTTGACGACGTACGAGAACTAGAAAATTTCTTATCGGGACTCACACAAGGGATTATTACCCCGGGTATACTCTCGGGAGAAAAAATGGTAGGGTACATCACAGACGCACTACCACACCTACCTACAGGGCACAGCCTACCGACCACTATTACACGATAGAAAATACTCAAGCTACTACAGCTGGCCGAGATAAAAGCATATAACCGAGAGAATGCGATCGTAGTGGTAATAGAGATATCACTCGCCGGACAACAGGAATACGTTGTCACGAGAGTATATCCACTACCAATGCACGCGTTCAACGGCTCATACCAGTAGTCCATTGAAATGTTACAAAAATAAGGCCTAACCCTGCATTTATCAAAGTCAGCAATTTTTTTTTTATGCATAGGGGATGGTATAGGAAGCTTAAGGCCAAGTTTGTGGGGTTGTAACCCTTGAGGAAAACCCGCCATCTTGAAAAAGGGTTAAAACAGTTTTTGCGTTATAACAATGAAACTATTCACCGCGCAAGAAAATTATATTGTCGTTTTTTGTAGAAAATTAAATCCTCTACAAATTCACTCTCTTGACTTTTTACCGTAAAATCTAAAATAGCAAAGTTATTAACAATAAATGACAACAAATGGAAAAACATCGTTTTTTTGAGTCGCTGTAACCTTTTATTTTTTCATTTTTCAGAAAAATTTATTCTTAGAAATTTTTTGGCGCTCCTTGAGACGAACAAATTTCACCCCTTATTTTTTAAATTTCGTTTATTTTAAAGGATTTTACAGCCATTCAAAGGTAAAAATATGCCTCAGCACATCATATTTTGGGTTTTGGTTTAAAATCGTTGTATTAATATAACAGAAAAACTATCCATCGCGCAAGAAAATTGTTCAGTTATTTTTTGTAGGAAATTAAATTCTCTACAAATTTGCTTTTTTGACTTTTTATCGTACAATCAAAAATATCAAAGTTATTAACAAACAACGACAAAAAATGAAGGAGTAATTTCCTTTAAGTCGCTCTAACTTTTTTCTTTTCATTTTGCAGAAAAATATATTCAATGCATTTCGATAGAACACCTTCTGACGAATAAATTTCAATATAAATGTGTCAACTTTTGTTTATTTATAAACATTTTACAGTGCTGCAAAGGTAAGTGTCGGAGTACTCGAAAACAGACATAAAAATGAACGATTATGCGTCGTTTCTTTGCAATATTCATAATAATTAGCTATGAACTCCTCGTAGGTAGAGCGGAAAAGAGTTCATAACTAATTATTATTATTAACTCCTCGTAGGTGGCGCGGAAAAGAGTTCATAACTAATTATTATGAACATTGCAATAGCAACAAATAAAATTTGTCCGCCGCAATTAATGAAATTTGCAAAGAAACGACGCATAATCGTTCATGTTTATGTCTATTTTCGAGTACTCCGACACTTACCTTTGCAGCACTGTAAAATGTTTATAAATAAACAAAAGTTGACACATTTATATTGAAATTTATTCGTCAGAAGGTGTTCTATCGAAATGCATTGAATATATTTTTCTGCAAAATGAAAAGAAAAAAGTTAGAGCGACTTAAAGGAAATTACTCCTTCATTTTTTGTCGTTGTTTGTTAATAACTTTGATATTTTTGATTGTACGATAAAAAGTCAAAAAAGTAAATTTGTAGAGAATTTAATTTCCTACAAAAAATAACTGAACAATTTTCTTGCGCGGTGGATAGTTTTTTTGTTATATTAATACAACGATTTTAAACCAAAACCCAAAATATTATGTGCTGAGGCATATTTTTACCTTTGAATGGCTGTAAAATCTTTAAAAATAAATGAAATTTAAAAAATGAGGGGTGAAATTTATTCATCTCAAGGAAAGCCAAAAAATTTCTCTGAACATATTTTTCTGAAAAATGCAAAAACAAAAAGTTAGAGCGACTTAAAGGAAATTACTCCTTAATTTTTTGTCGTTGTTTATTAATAACTTTGGTATTTTTAATTTTACGACAAAAAATCAAGAGAGCAAATTTGTAGAGAATTTCATTTCCTACAAAAAACGGTAAAATACTTTTCTTGCGCGGTGGATAGTTTCATAGTTATTTTGCAAAAACTATTTCACCCCTTTTTTCAAGATGGCGGATTTTCCTCAAGGGTTACAACCCCACAAACTTAGACTTAAGCTTTTCATACCTCCCCCTATGCACCAGAAAAAAAAAATGCTGACTTTGATAAATGCAGGGTCAATGTAACATTTCAATGGACTACAGTACATAGAGACGATGGACGAAAACATAATAGTAGATAAAGAACGTCGCACATACATCTGTAATATTGACTTACACAAATGTAAAAGGATAAGCGACACCTATTATGTAAACCCACCCACCCAACCCTCACAATAACAAATTCGGCTCTGTGCAAAATCTTAACCTGCACAATAGCGAACCGGGAAAAAGCCGAATGCACAAAAAAGTTAATAACGCTTAAAAATATATTGATTATTCCGTTGCAACCATGCCGATAGATCTTCGTAGCACGGACGGAAGAACGGATAACAATAGCATATAATAAGATAATCCGAGAAAATGAAATATTAAAAGGAACAGGTGTACGATACTTCGGAACCGCGCGGTAAAACTTCGACCTATCGAGGTTGTAAGGCCCGATGTACACGCTGGCGGTGACGCAGTCCCTTGGTATCGTCGTCAGGGAACTTAATCACCAACGACTTGTTTAGTTTGTTGATAAATGAAGGTAATGTGTGAAAGACAAAAAGAAAACAGAAAAAGTATTATTCAATTGAACTTAACACGGTACACAATGTTTGCTTGTTATTGTGGAAATAATTTGTATGTTTCGTTAAGAGTATTCTTAAGGCACGTGTGATATGTTAACTTTGGTATACGCGAGACGATCTCAACTGTTGGCCAGTAGTTATTGATGCGTCTCGGTCGAGTTGAAGGTTTTTACTGACTCTATGAGTTGGTGATGAGAAGTCCTCGAAGAAGGAAGGGTGTGGTGAGACTCTGATTTTTTAGGAATATCATTGGTGCAAAATTAAGGGAAGGAGGATTGTTTTTCTCATCGCCAATCAAAAAAAGGAAAGTTGTCGTGAGGGAAGGGAGCAACGCGGACGTCCCTGTACGAACCAAAGATGACCACCGGGAAATTCTCGTGACGCGTCAACCCTATAATAAAGGTTTCCGCGTTTCACTCGAGTGCCGAATGCGCAGAAGTTAATCCCCTTTATTAGGGTTTTCAATGGTCCTCGAAAATGGCCCGCGCTGCTCTGGCGTATTCTTTATTCCTTTTTACAATATTCGCATTTTGTTACAGAAATAAATACAGAACGGTGTGATTTTAAAAGAATTGAAAATTATTACATCTGTTCGCCAAATGTGATGATGGTAGTATTTACCCAAAAGGATACGGGTGCCTTGAATCGCGATGCGCTTCAAAATCGGGAAATTCCTTTCTTTATTACCCCGCGCCTCGAGTGGTCGTCGTGCCGGACGAAAATTATATTAAAAATATTCTTCGTTAAATTATCGATCTAATACCGGAATATGTCACATGTCCCATGCGACGGAACAACAGGCGTACTGGCTTTGATAGGGAAATGCGTTGTGACCGCCACTAATTTTAATATAAAAACAGAGAAGAAAACTGTGTAAGAAAAATATGAGACGTATTTATTCACATACACTTGGGAGAAAAATTCAATACCGAACCGAAAATGATAATAGAAAACAGAAAAATTAATTTAAAATATGTAATAAGTAACACGAAAGTATTGAATAACTTCTAAAGGCGTAAAATTACACACCTTGCAAAAGGAAATGCAGACAGAGGAAAGTTAAAC
The DNA here is from genome assembly GCA_964007305.1 of Netelia melanura. Classification (NCBI taxonomy): domain Eukaryota; kingdom Metazoa; phylum Arthropoda; class Insecta; order Hymenoptera; family Ichneumonidae; genus Netelia; species Netelia melanura. The sequence goes on from OZ023255.1 coordinate 25,329,971, forward strand.
ACTACATTATCATCATACAATAGGCACATACTAACAAAGTTAGCACAGTAGCAATATTCTTGATAGCGGCGTATATAATATATATTTTCCTAAAGAAATGAAGCGGAAAAACAGCAATAATGCAACCAATGCAGAACATCGAAAGCATAAAAATCGAGGAAGTCAAACCAAAACCTAGGAAAAGGAAAACGTCTGCCGGTAAACTACAAGTTTTCTTCCAGCGGAATACACCGTCTACTGGCACGAAATAATATTTAAAGAAAAAGGAATGCGAATAATTATGGGAACTACAATAAAAACATTGTAAAAGAGAAAAGAAAATAAATAAATCCGTTTCTCTTTGCTAGGAGGGAGGGATGTTGTACCCTACAGTACAACGAAGGAATATTCTAATGAAATATTCCGGTACATTGATATCAATTGCAAACTAATCATCCAGAAAATAAAAGGCGAGAATCCCGCCCCCAAAAATTTACGATGACCATATATGGTCACAGAACAAGTAAGTTCAAAAAACCTAAACTGCGCAATAATCAGTTTAACGGAAAAAAGCGAGAGTCACGCCACCGAAATCGTCGTTATGACCATATATGGGCACAACGACCAAAATGCAGAATAGACACTTTCTGCGCAGGGACTCGCGGCAGACACCTGCGATTGCGACGATAATCAGTCTTAATTGACGAGCGGATCTAATCGGTTGGTCTGAGCTAAGCTTGCTTCCTATAACTTTCGTGACAGTTGTAATCTGTTAAATTCTTAACTTTACAATAAATTGTTATTTCTTTTACTTCTTAAAACTCGTCTACTCCTTATTGGCTAATATCCCAAAATAATATCGTATCGCGCAATACTCAAGTTTTTCCAATATACCAAATGTTATGAATATCTATCCTGTAAAAAATCTCGGTAAATTATCGAGAGATTTATTATTGAAGACATTCCATAAATATATAAATATACAAATACAGTACCGGACAAAAAAACGCACGCATCGTTCGAATTTAAATATCGGCGCTATTATAGTTACAAAAATCATTAAAGAAGTACTTTCAAAGCAGTCTCAACGAAGGTTTATTAATTCAATCTTACATTTTCACGAAAACATTGTCACAATTATTGAAAATCTGAACGAAAACAATTTTAGCGCGTGGGGTGTCCATTTTATGCTGGACAAAAAAAAGTACGCATGCGATAAAAAAAAAATATGTTATCGCATCTCCCGTCTCCATCTCCCGACAAAGTTGTGAATATGCTGTTCGTCGATTTTATCCCAGGTCTCCCGCAAAGCATTAAAAAGTTTTTCTTTGTTCGTTACTTTGCCCTTATTAACATTCCGGTCCAAAATAGACCACAGATTCTCAATAGGATTTAGATCTGGCGATTATGCTGGCCAATCCAGATGTTTAATCGTCGAAGAACGAAGAAAAGCCGATGATTTGCGAGCCGTATGCTTCGAGTCATTATCTTGTTGAAAAATAAATTCATCCTGCAGACCGACCTTCAGCAGCGATTCTTCCAAATTATCATTGATAATGTCAATATACACATCTGCTGTGATAGTAACGTTGATTCGAGCCAAATTTCCCACTCCCAACCACGCGAAACAGTCCCACACTAATACACTTTCTCCTCCGTGTTTCGCAGTTCTGTACATTTTTTTCAAAACGCTGTTCTCCCTGCTTGAACCAAACACGGGACCGTTGTTTTTGACCAAATATGTCAAACGTACTCTCGTCACTCCAAATTACCTTTTTCCAGAATGCAATCGGCCTATGGACGTACTTTTTTGCGAACTCAAGGCGCTTGATTTTATTTGCTTTCCGAATTAAAGGGCGACATTGTGCAAAACTATTATTGAAGCCTGCTTCTCGAAGTCTCTTTCAAACTGTTCGGTCAAAAATGTTTAGTCCTATGTTTTCTAGAATTATACGGCTAGTAGATATAATCATCAGATTTTTCTTTACTTCTCTCATAATTCGGCGATTGTGTAATACATTTGTTTTTCTTTTCCTACCGCGTCCGACTTTATCAGTGACTACACCAAGCTCCTTAAACTTTTCACATATTTTTCTTACTGCACCTTTATTTATTGTATATTTTCGACCGATATCTATTTTAGAAACACCCTTTTTATGCTCTTTAATTGCGAGTTCTCGTGCTTGAATTGAAATTTTCGGCATCGCGTATTTGTTAGTACTGTGTTCGATTATAGGCAAACGATAATTGACCAAAAATCTGTCGAATCAGTATATTTACATTCCGTTTGCTTTCCCAAGCTTCGTTGAGGGACAATCGTGTTGTTATCATGTTGAAGTATGAGTTCTCGCATTTCGAGACTCAGCAGGTGGCAGTATTGTGTCTGTCGAGAACAGTCGAAACTACTTCGAGTGTTCTCGGGAGCGCGGCGTACCTGGCGCATTGTGCGCGCGAAAATGTTGCTTCTTCTCCTTCGAGACTCTGTCGAGTATGGTCGCTTGTGCTAAAGTCTTATTGTAACTGAGCGCACCAAACCTCGTGTGATAAACAATAGACGGATCGTTCAATTGTATCGTGTGTTCTCTTTATATTTTCACGAACCTCACCCCAACTCCCACAATCTCACAGCAGCTCAAATTCTAACAGGTTATGGGCCCAGTACCGTAACTGAAAATTACTGTGTGTAGTTGGGAAGGTTCTCGCGAAATTGTCGCGAGTGCAACACGTGGGCGAAAGTGTCGGCCACTAGCAATCGTTCATCGAGGTGTAAAGTCGTGTCGCGTGTGTGATCGGAGTAATCCATCATGTCTGTCGGCATCCCAGTAAAAGGAGTGAAGAGTTTCGACGGATCGAACTTCCAAGGATGGAAGGCGCAAATAAACGCTTTATTTGTAATGAACGATGTGCTCGACGTGGTAGACGGAACCACAGTGATGCCGGATGAGCAAGCCACGAACGCGGCTGCGAGGAAAAAGTTCATCAAGGACAACGCCACGGCGAGATTCATAATGCTTTCGGCGATGGAAGAAAGTCAGCAAGTATCAGTGTTATCGTGTGTAAACGTAAAAGATATGTGGAACAAGTTGTGCTCGATTCACGAACAGAAAACGGAGTCGAATCGAATGACCCTTTTGCAAAGGTTTCACGAGAACAGGATGCGCGACGAAGACACGGCTGTTCAACACGTGGCGCGTGTGGTGAATCTCGCGAGTCAGTTGGCAGACATTGGTGAAAAACAGAGCAACGGTACGGTGCTCGCGAAAGTTCTCGCCGGGTTGAAGCCGCGTTATAAAATGTTAAAAATAGCGTGGGACAGTGTGAATCCGAAGCGGCAAACGCTGGATTACCTGCAAGAGAGACTCATAAAAGAAGACGTCGAACACGAGGCCTGGGAGGAAGAAGCGACAAGTGCTCTCGCCGCAGTGAAAAAGAAAAATGTTCCTACAGAAAAGAAGCAAGAAGCGAAGAAAAACAAAAAACAGATCGAGTGCTTCAAATGTCACGAGATGGGGCATTTCGCACGTGAGTGCAAAAGCAAGCCGGTGCGAGTCAAAGATGGCGGCAACGCGGCGCGGGAAAAGGAGCGGGATTGCGCCTTTATTGTCGAAAACAGTGCAGCAAGTGACGCGCGTGCGCAGGTCGAGTCAACAGGCAGCCAGATTCGAGCGCTGATGAGCGCTGATCACAGCGAGGTCTGGCTTACCGATAGTGGGGCGTCGCGGCACATGACGTACCGACGCGAGTGGCTCGTGAGTTATCGACCGCGAGCAAATGGTGACACAGTGGCTCTCGGCGACGGAGAGCAGTGCGACATTACCGGTGAAGGAACCGTGATGGTAAAGAAACTCGTCGACGGAATATGGAAAGACTCGAAAATTGAAAACGTGCTTCATGTGCCGAAATTAAAAAAGAATTTATTGTCGATTGGGGTGTGCACATCGAAGGGCCTCGAAGTGGCATTTCGCGGGAAAATCGTTCAAATTCTCGAGTCCGGTAGAGTAATCGCGAGCGGAATAAAACAATCAAACGGAGTCTGTCGTTTATTGTTTAAGTGCGTGAAAACCGGAAGTGTCGAGGAAGCCAACGTCGCAGTAACAAACCTGAGTGTGTGGCACGAGAGACTCGGCCACGTGGGCGAACAGGCCATTCGCGAGTTAGTCAAAAAAGGACTCGTGAACGGAGTGACCTTGTCGAAAAGTAATTCGTTTTTCTGTGAGCCGTGTAAAATCGGAAAATCGCACAAATTGCCATTTAACCAGAAGTCGTCGAAAGTGTCAACCGTGCCGGGTGAGGTGTTTCACACCGACGTATGCGAACCGATGTCTGTCGATTCGCCAGCAGGTTCGAGGTATTTTCTGACATTTAAAGACGACGCAAGTGGCTATCGTAGCATTTATTTTCTCAAAAATAAATCGGAAGTGTTCGCGAAATTCAAGATTTTCGAAAAGTTCGTCGCGAACAAGTTTGGACAGTCGATGAAGACACTGCGGTCAGACAACGGTCGTGAATTCTGCAACCAAGAAATGCGTGTTTTTCTCGAGTCACGTGGTATTGTGCACGAAACGACGGCACCATACACACCGCAACAAAACGGCAAGGCGGAACGTGACAATTGGACAATAGTTGAGAGTGCTCACACGATGATTCACGCGAAGAACTTGCCATTAAAACTGTGGGCCGAAGCCTTAAACTGTGCAGTCTACGTATTAAATCGAACCGTGTGGACAACAAGCGAAGTCACCCCGTACGAATCGTGGGTCGGAAAACCGCCGAATTTAAAACACTTGAGAATATTCGGGTCGACGACATACGTAAACATACCGAAACATTTTTTAAAGAAGTTCGACGCGCGCGCGAAAAAAGTGATCTTTGTCGGGTACAAAGAAAATTCACCAAATTACCGAGTCTACGACCCGAAGACCGGAAAAGTGAGTGAAACACGAGACGTGGTGTTCAACGAGCAAATCGGAACTGTTGTTGAAGCAGCATCGAAAGAAGACGAGGAAAGCCAAACGGTTCTGGAGTGGAAAGTCGAGGACGAAGAAGACGAAAACGACGAGGGAGACGACGCTCAAGAAGAAGAGGACGAAGTGTTCGAGGGCGTGCAAGAAGAAGCAGCAGTCCCTCAAGCTCCGAATCCACAAGTTGTTCGAGAACTACGAGATCGAGGTAGTATTCGTCGTCCTAGTCGATACGAATTAGACTATGTGAAATACAAAACTCCAAATAGTTACAAGGAAGCGAGAGATAGTCCTGAGGCCACGCAGTGGGCAAAGGCTATCGAGGAAGAGCTCGAGGCACACGAGAAAAACCACACGTGGACGATCGTGCCAAGAACGTCAACCATGAGGCTCATAGACTCAAAGTGGGTTTTCCGGATCAAGGAGGGAGAGGATGGTCGAAGCCAACGCTTCAAGGCTCGCTTGTGTGCAAGAGGCTTTCAGCAGCGCGAGGGCATTGACTTTAACGAAACGTTCGCTCCCGTGATCCGATGCGACTCATTGAGAGTACTTCTCGCAATGATCACGGATCAAGATCTCGAGATGAAGCAGTTCGACGTAAAAACGGTCTTTCTCTACGGCGAGCTGGAAGAAGATATCCACATGGAGCTTCCAGAGGGTCTTCAGGTGAAAAACAGTGAAAACAGTGCTGTGTGTAAACTCGAAAAATCTCTGTACGGACTCAAGCAGGCACCTCGGTGCTGGAACCAGAGGTTTACGAGTTTCCTAAAAGAGTTCAAGTTCCTTGAATGCGAGACTGAAAAGTGCATTTTTGTCAGTGATTTCAAGAACGAGAGAGTTCATCTCGGACTATTTGTTGATGACGAACTAATCGCGTCAAAGAATGTAGAGACTCTAGATTTAATTCTAAGTAGATTAAGAGAAACATTCGAAACTACTGTCGTAAATTCAAATGTATTCGTTGGAGTACAAATGGAGAGAAATCGAGTGGAAAAAATAATGCTAATTCACCAAAGTGCGTACACGGCAAAAATAATTCAAAAATTTCGTATGGACGACGCAAAAGCGCTAAGAGTACCCGCAGATCCTCATGTCAAGCTTCAAGCTTTTGAGGACGGAGAGGAAAATTCGGAAAATGTCCCATACAGAGAAGCTGTTGGATCATTAGTTTTTCTTGCAGCTGTCACGCGTCCAGATATTGCCTTTTCCGCGAACGCAGTTAGTAAATTTACGAATCAACACAGGATTGAACATTGGAAAACAGTAAAAAGAATTTTTGCCTATTTATCGGGCACAGTAAATCTTGGGATAGAGTACCAAAGCGGTGGCAGAGATTCTGAATTACACGGTTTTTCCGACTCAGACTTTGCGGGAGATCTCGCGACAAGGAGATCTACCACAGGTTACGTGTTTTGCTTGTCAAATGGAGCGGTAACATGGAACTCCAAAAGGCAAACACTCAGCCGCATCAACAGCAACGAGAGAGTTGGTCTGGCTACGAAAATTGTTGCTCGATATTGGATATCAGTGCGAAAAGTCAACTATTCTGTTTATAGACAATCAGAGTGCAATCAAGCTAGTCAAAAATCCAGTCTATCATAAGAGAACCAAGCACATAGATATCCACTATCATTTCATTCGAGAAAAGCTCTCGAAAAACAAATCGAGGTAAAATATATTCCGTCCGAGGAACAGTGTGCAGATATTTTTACGAAAGCTGTCACAAGAGATCGTTTCAAAGAATTGAGAGAAAAAATAAAAATGAGAACCGCTGACTCGAAACGCTCAAACGGTGGCAGTGTTGAAGTATGAGTTCTCGCATTTCGAGACTCAGCAGGTGGCAGTATTGTGTCTGTCGAGAACAGCCGAAACTACTTCGAGTGTTCTCGGGAGCGCGGCGTACCTGGCGCATTGTGCGCGCGAAAATGTTCCTTCTTCTCCTTCTTCTCCTTCGAGACTCTGTCGAGTGTGGTCGCTTGTGCTAAAGTATTATTGTAACTGAGCGCACCAAACCTCGTGTGATAAACAATAGACGGATCGTTCAACTGTATCGTGTGTTCTCTTTATATTTTCACGAACCTCACTCCAACTCCCACAATCTCACAGCAGCTCAAATTCTAACATATCATGATGACAATATGTAAACATTGGAGAGCGTACTTTTTTTTGTCTCGTTCTCTTTCTGGTTTCGAATAGTTGTAACATTGCTTTAATGGAAGGGTAAAGCTAATACGATGAACTATCGTAGAGACTACTCAAGGTTTGGTTTATTGATAATATTTCGAACGAGAATAGTACATATATGGAATTTTGAACGGTGCGTACTTTTTTTTGTCCAGTACGGTAAATCTGAATAAAATTTGAAGTGATTACGTTAGTAAAAAGTTGTTATCTGTACAATTTTGAATTTGTATGAACTTCCCGGAATGTAATAGTTCGCGAAAAAATTCTTCTGCTTGAGAAAATTAAGAGTTTGTGGAAGAATTGGTTTTTACTGTCACTACATTTAATGCTTCACTGGCATAAGATTTTGTCAAGGTGAAGCTTCAGGTCAACAGCGTTAAACGAGAAGCAATTGTAACAAATCTGCATAAAATTTCATCATCTTCTCTTTTACATCTTTCGTTTAAAATAAAAGCATAAAAAACGGTCAACAGTATGTATTAAATAAATTGATTATTACTTGTTTCTAACCTGTTCGCAATTCCTTTTTCTACTTCCTTGATTGCGTGGACACATTTATCGATCTTTTTTTATTACTCAATATTTCTGTATTCTGACATATCGAATAGATGAAATATTGACAATGAAAGTCATAAATAATTAAAGAACTAAAGGAATATACTAAACTTCGTGTAAAGAACTTTTTTTTTTTTTGTAAATATATAATTTTCCATACGATGCATTACCTGGAGCTTTCTATATGATGACCCATAGAGACGGACTATGACAATCATTAGAAGGAAGTCCCGTAAACCCGAACGGCTCCTAAAGCCAGACAGGATTTGCATCGGTACAAGAAAGCGTGTCAATTTGTTACTTGTGTTACTTACGGTTAGTAACTTCTTCCAAAGTGAGAGGGTTGGTGCTCGCAAGTCAGTGACGTTTGGTTCGTCATGGAGATTAATGCAAATTTTGAGGTTAACAAAAATTCTGTTCGAAGTAATTTTGTTGAGTTTATAAATAGTAATTGAAAGAAGAGATGGTATTGATTATTGTTAATAATTATTACTATATTATTAATCTGTCAACATTTTTATCCGCGCACGGATATATACTTTTTCCATTTACTTTCATTAACGGGATAATTTTTTTAATTTAAAGAAAAAGATGCACACATAGACATGCATTCACGGCGTATATTAGACGTTTGCCTCATTCATGTGGGATTTGCGCGACTCCGAACGCTTACCCATCCCGTCAAATGACGTGATACCTACGCGCCGACCTTTTAGTTCATTGAATGCACTTTTGCAATTAATATCGTAAGGCCGGGGGATTTTTTTTTATTTCAATGCTTCTTATAAAAGACAGTAAACAGTCGCAGTATACTAGTTCAAACGAACGAGCCCGCAAGCGAGTTTGCGAACGGATAATCGCATCATTTATTAATTTAATTAAAGAATCGTCATATTTCCTAAAGTTCTGTATATTCCATCAGGCGATGACAATTCTAATGAAAAGAAGCATACACACATGCAAAACTTGCCATCGAAAACAGCTTCACTTTTCCACAAGAAAGAGAGATATGAGCGCCCATCAATAATTGCTGGTATTGATAGACTATATAATTGATATGTGCAAAATTTAACTTTCATTATATGAACTTTTCTTTTTGTACAGATGAGAATGGCAGTCTGATGAAAATGATGAAAATCGACCTTATCAGAAGATCACAAGGACAATCTACACCCATGAAGACACACAAAAACGACCGACAATAATTTCCTGTGTATATAAAAACCACGTAATCGTTTTATACAAAATATCATTATCCTCTATAAGTTTCCTTTCATTTCAATATGCTTTCTTTTATAGCGGACAACAAACCGAGAATTCTTTTGAAATGAATGCATGAAAGGGAAAAAACGAGATCCAAGTGTAGAAATGAAATGTTCAAGTATTACAAAGATCATTTTGAAAGAGGATGGCAGAGGCCATTTATGCCATACGTGTGAGTTTTATTATTTTAACTCTAATTTTTTCATGTTCTACTTCGTATAAGGACATACAAGAAGAAGACTTTGTTTTAGATGAATTTTTGGTCACAGGTATGAGTGCAATGGAAAGGAAAATAAATACTATATTGTGTTTATTACACAGCGGCAAGCCCGAGAATATAGAAGTAATAAACGGGGTAGATGCATTATCCCACTTTCTAATGAATACTATTGCCGAGTTCAAAGAATTTCATTCAAATTTGGATGGTGATATCAACCTGAAAAAGCAGTTGGTATGTTAGATATGTTATTAAATCATCGCATCTTTAACTGCTACTCGTGGGCTCTAAGTGGCATATACATCTTGAATGTGGTTTGCAGAGAGAATACGCTATTATATCCGATAGCATATTGAGATACAGTTATGAATGTACAAATGGTCTTAGAAGCATTGGGTGTTGCTCTCACCTGGCAGCGATTGTTTACTGTTTATCACACGGGAGATATTTGTCGAAAATTTCGAGACCTGCTCAAACATTGAGTAAATTATTTAATAAAGATAATATTTCACCTGTGATTGAAGAAGACAATAATGAAGACTAATGAATTAAGATTCTACAATAGATTTTCGAAATATATCTTTTATATATTTGTTTTTCTTTGTATTATATATTTATCACAAATTGCTCTTATATTTTAAGTTTTTCTTCTTCCTCTTGTATGTATAAAAAACAAACAATAAATGGATAATATCTGGTTTATATTTGTTTGATACTTTGAGTTTGTTTGGATAGAAGATTTTCTTGTTTTTCATTAATTCGATAATTTTTTATTACATTTATATTTCAGATTAATAGACATATATAAATAGTTAAATTTTATGATAGAAAGTCGTTTCTAAAAATATTTGTTAAATAAGTATAAAATTGATTATTCATAATTAATTGTTTTATCTTTCGACTTTGACAAAAAAATAATTGTTATTGTTTTGAAAATGAAAAATTGTTTTGAGAAATTAGTAATTATAGGAATATGCATTAAAATAATACAATTAAGGACTAAAACATATAAACAGTCATTATTCGGACAAAAAGTGGGTTTTACTTTTTTCTACTATGACGTACATACCTTTTTTTATATTTAAAAAATTCATGACTCTACAGAAAAATGCCTGTTTTTCAAGAATCTTATGAACCGATATAACTCTCAATTTTTTTTATTTAGAACTTATCATCAGCCCTCAAAACATATGAAAATTTTAGATCAATCGATTTGCGCGTTCCTAAGAAAAACTTTTGTTTTGTTATTTTTCCACATTTTGCGTTTTCAAAAACCAATTGAGTTAAGGATCTAAAACTTTCAGGATGTTAGTATTTCATTAGTATATACATATCCTCTTGTTAGTACCATTAAATTATCTCTCCGGGGCAGATTCGGTATACTTATACCCCTATGCCCTTTCATGTTTTTATTTTATTTCTATTCTTCTCAAACATTTTGATTTTGTTCACAACGAACGATATCCATAATAAAAACATACAAATGAAACACAAATAAATATGCTTGCGATAATTTTAATATATAACATAAAAGAATATCCTAATATCCTCTAATATCTTAAATTTTTGGGACTCAAGAGGTATGATTTTCAACGATCATACAAAAATAAAGAAGCATTTTAAGTAGCTTCATTTCATATATTTTTATCAAAGTTCTGTATGGAATGATGATAGATATATTCACCTCTATAGTACAAATGGTTCAATTTTAAGTCTTATCCATTTTTTAAAAAATACGGTATTTTATGTTTTTCGGAGATCCAGAAAAAATAAATTTTGGCAAAAAAATATATGATTATATATGATCATATCTGATTATATTAGATGTGAAAATTAGCCGACCAGGTCTGATCTGAATAAGGCATGTGCAATACACTATAATGTATTGTACTTATACGTAATCAGACCTGGTCAATTATCACATCTTAAAGTATGTACAATATAAGATTTATCAGCCAACATTATTTTTTCACGGGCAGGTCTAAATGTTGTTCTTCGAATGTGTCTAAACGTCATCTTTTAATGATGCCTGACTGTTATGTTTCAGATTTGTCTGAACGTCATCTTTTAGACAATGAACAAGGGTCATAAGACAAATTTTCGCCATCTTTCTGATGCCTTTACGTCATTATTGAAATATATCTTTCCTGAAAAAAGGTTATCTTTCTGGACGTGTCTTAGATATCTCTGTGCTGTCTGCGATGGTACACATACAGGGTATCCCTTTTATCTCTGTCGGCCAAAATAAATTGGTAATTATCGACGTTACAAAAAAATGTTCCAAACAAAGTTGTACGGTGTGAAGAGGACAATCAAAGGCGACAATTTTTTTATTTTTCGATGAAGGCGTATAATTTAATGACACTTTCACTTTTTTAAATGGAACAACACATTTTTTTCAATCATCTTGTATAGTACCCCAAGTCGCATAAAAACATTGGGAGCCAAAGTCGTTCAAGGTCATTCAAGGTTAATATCGATGATACATTTCTAAATATCTCGGACTACTAAATGCTTGGTAGTCGTATAAACATTTGATAGCGATCCGAGCTAAAATTACTTGGAGATGAGGGATATCAGAGATCGTAGTGTTTGACGACACTTTGAATACCTTCTGTTAATTTACCAACCCGCTTTAATCTGCATCGTATGTAGCTCAAACGAGGTTGTCGTTCAGATTGATTTCGAATTTCGATAAAAGCTATTCATTATTTGAAAATGTACCGACAATTCGAAAAAATGAAGATAATACTGTGTTACAGTGAAGCAAGAAAAAATTCGACAAGAGCGCGTTTGTGGTATGCTGAGCAATTTCTAGATCGACAGTGCCTACGCCGACAAACGTTTGACGCCGTAGTGACGTCAATCAAATCAAACTGAACGACAACCTCGATTGAGCTACATGCGATACAGATTAACGCGGGTTGGTAAATAAACAAAAGGTAATCGAAAGGTTCTCAATGACTACGATCTTCGATATGTCTCATTTCCAGCTTAGAGAGATTTAGAAATGTATCATCAATATTAACCTTGAATGAACTTGAACTACTTTGGCCCCCTAATATTTTTATGCGGCTTGAGGTGCTATACAATATGGTTGCAAAAATATACCATTCCATTTAAAAAAGTGAAGGTGCCCTGCACTGTGTGTAAACACCTCCACTGAAATGAAAAAAAGATCGCATTCAATGGCACCCTCCACACCTTACAAGTTTTGTTTGGAACATTTTTTGTGACGTCGATAATTACCGAGTTATTTTGAGTGGCAGAAATAAAAGGGACACCCTGTATAATAATAACTCAAATTCGTTTATGCCCGAAACAAAGTTAGATTATGAAAGAACAACATTTCTTGTTTTCAATCGAACAAAAAATAAGAATCACAAATCTACCCACTATGGATCTTACGGCATTAAACTCAGAATAAATCAAAATTTACAAAAAAAGAAAATGAAAAATAAAAAAGGGCGGTCTTAGAAAAATTGATGTTGTTGTTTGAACAATTTGAAAAAATTCACAAAAATATTTTAATGAGGTGGTAAGATATACAAATTTCAGCAAAATTAAAAGAGGTCGGGTTCAAAAGTGGTCGATTTGATGTGGAATATCCCATTAATTAGTATTTAATAAATATTATATTACAGGCTTTTGCAATCAGTCAAAAAAATATCCATCATAATGTAGATTATTATTTTTTAATAAATATTATTCTTTAAGCATAACAATATTGCCAAAATTCACGCTCTTTTTCCTTAATTTACATACACGTAATGCTTTAAATCGAATACTGTAATTGGAGGTTTTATTTCGTAGCTAGCAGTACTCGGCATGAATTGCAAAGCTGTGTTTGTTTCAAACTATTTTACAGCGAATGTCAATGAAAAAAATTATGTTTAATTATGATTATTCAAATGATTTTGGATACACAATAATTATTATTTTACTATCTTGGGCGTATGCGAATAAATTACGTTTTCACACACTTGTAATGTGTACTTTCTTAATGGTCATTGTAAATGTGAGTCGCGCCGGAAACTGCAAACGTTTGAATTCGAATGGCATATCTGTTGGTACCATTGGGATACGAGGCAATACTACATATTCTTCTTTAAATTTTCCATTTAAAACTGTAGCTTCAATGATATGATATCATCATATTTTTCACTGAAAGCCTGGTACCACTTCAAAGTCGTAATCGTTTGATGTTACGTAGAAGAATTATAGGCACGCCAATTTTTAATGTTGAAACGTGGGCGGTCGCCTGCCAAATCAAGTGAATTCAAGAATTCAGCTGGGTAATTAACAACTCCGTCCGGATTCATTAAAGTGTACTTCGACTTGTACGTTTTAACTTCTCCTGGTATTTTGTTTTGACTCGTGAAATTTATATAGTTGACATCATCGTTTTGCTACTAATATTGCACGTTCACTTAAGCACTTGTGATTTCTGCAATTATATGCAATATTTTCAAAAACTTTGTTTATCAATTCGACTATTTTTGCTGTTATTTCACAAAAGTTTATACGTTATATTCTAACGGTTTCCAGTCTTGTTTTTCGTTGCTCGTTCGCTTTGGAAGGTCGTATTTTTTTTCTTTCCTGTTTGGCATGTAGATCGACCTATCGGTTTTCGTTTTGGTGCACTACCCCACTAAAAACATTTTAGGGAATTTTTTCAAATTTGTTTACCCAACCCAAAAAGGTTATGAATTTTGAAAAAATCGTCTTTCTGTTTTTCAACCCTTTTCAAACGCTAATAACTTTTTCAAAAATTGGTTAATCGAGACTTTGTATTCAAATTTTTCATTTTTCAGCGTGCTGTTCAGAAAAAAATACAATCGAAAGATATTCAAATTAGACTTTATGAAATTTTTTATTTTTTCTCACGACTTCTTTAATATTAAGCCAAATTGAATCTTTTTTCTTTGGAAATTTTTGTTTTTGAGTGTACTTTAAAAAAAATATATAGATAAATTATTTAAGTGACTGTGTATTTTGATTTTTTTGAAAATTTTGTTATTTTAAACTTCTATCAATTTAACAACTTTTAAGCCTGGACAGATCGGGGGCTGCCCATAATTACTATCTTTTTCGGCTTTCGAAAATTTGAAAAAAAATTGTTTTTTGCTAATAACTATTAAATCCGTTTTTTATACCTGTGTAATCGTTTTCAATTGTAATGAACAATTTTGTATACTTTTTTGTTGTTAGGCGTCTAAAATTAATAATAAGTCATTATAAGTATGTTTATAAATAATAGTAATAAAAGTTTTTATTGAATTGGGTATTCTATAAAAAATATTACATATTCGTATATGATTATTATTTATCTAGAATACCCTTTAGCTCGTACGTTTGAACTGAGCGAAATTTGGGTGTCCCTTACGATATTGACCAGACAATTGACTCATGATAAGTCGATCAGACTGACACAAAAATTTCACTCACAATCAGTTATTCGGATGGATAAAGAAGACATACGAGCTTAAGAGTATTGTAGTTCAAATAATGATCGTATATGTACTATTTTTAAAAGGATACCCAACTGTATACAAACTTTTGTTAGTATTATTTATAAACATACTTATAATGATGCATTTGAATTGTAAACGCCTGTTATCAACAACAAAATGTTTAATAGTTATTAACAACAAAAATTTCAAATTGTCAAAAACCGAGAAAAATAGTAATTATAAAAAGCCCATAGAACAATCTACCTAGGCTTAAAAGTTGTTAAATTGATAGAAGTGTAAAATGAAGAATTTAATAAAAAATCGAAATATATTTTCTATATTTTTTTTTTTGAAACGTACATTTAAAAACGATAGTTTGAAAAAACAAAAGAAGATTCAATTTGGCCTACTATTAAAGAAGCTATGAGCAAAAAAGCCGAAAGAAGAGCGATTTTTTTACATTAAATATCTTTTTAAAGTGTAATAAAAAAAATCTCAAAGTTTACCACGAACAGTCCTTCGATGGGTACTAAAAAAAAATATCAAAAAATTGAGAAGGTAAAAGAAAAAGTTTTTGTATCTGCCCCATTTAGCGTGGAAGGTCCCATATATAGAGCGATTCACCTAACTTGACGAGCTTAAATATCTCGGCAATTATCGACGCCACAAAAAAGTGTTTCAAACAAAAGTTGTACAGTGTATGGGGGCCATTGAATGCGACCATTATTTGTTTTATGTTGATGGAGGCGTTGACGCACAGTGAAGGTCACCGTCACTCTTTTAAATAGCATGGTATATTGTTTTAACCATCTTGTAGAGCGTTCCAATCCGTATAAAAAACATTGAGGGGTCAATATTGTGCAAGGTCATTCAAGATCAGTATCGATGATACAAATCTGAATATTTCGGATCATTATCAAATATTTGGTATTATAAAGATGTTACAAAAAAATGTTTCAAAGAAAAGTTGTACTGTTTTATGGGGTCATCAAGTGCGACCATTTTTTTTTTTGTAAAGTGAACGTGACTTTCACAGTGCATTAACGCCTTCACCGAGATAAAAAGAGATAGTCGTATTAGATGACCCCCTTCGCACCGTACAACTTTTGTATTCTTTTCTGACCTCGATAATTACCAAGATATGTAAGGTGGCCAAGTTATGTGAAACTCCATGTATATGTCAATATGATAATATGTTAATTTAATATAAATGTTACTTTTTTGTCCCGTATGCATTTATTTTATATACAAAATTATTTTACTAATTCAGAAACCTTGGCGGGTGTGCACACAACAATTTACCAAATTTTAATCGCAATCGGATGAATCGTATCAGAATTCGTGCGGGACAAACAAACATTCTTCCATTTTTATATAGTATAAGAAAAATGAAAAGTCGTTGACATGGCGTAGCAGTGACACACAAGACCTATGAACCATGCTTCTATCACAGAGTAGTTATATATTTTTTTGATTATAGTGGGCCGCCCAGGTGGAAGACGTTCAAGTCCGGCGTAGAAAATCAATACTACACAGCGAAGACGATAAGATAGTTATACTTAACAGTTAATGTTCCGAATTATCTGACGGTTTCCTGTAATCATTATAACTAGCTATAGCTTAAAACAATTGTTAGGAATCTTCAATATTGTTAAGTAAAAAAAGACCCGGGTTTCGTAATTGTTTAAAATTTTTTCAGTGAATCACACACGTGGTTATTGTGAAATTTTTACTTCCCATAATTCGAATTGACTACAAAAATTATCGTTTTTCTTTAGTCTGTGATGATCATGCCAATAACCAAGAATACGTATAGGATACAATTGAAAAAATTGATTTGTATATGCTATATCAATATAAATAAGCTTTTTCAGAATGTTCAGGCCTAACAATCATTTTTTAGCGAAATCATCGCACAATGAAATCAATTGAAGTTTACAAATAACGCTTTGAAAATTACGCATTAAGTGACCTACTTCGGGACACCACGCACACACACCCACATACACACACACAGTTCTCTTGTCTCACCCAGTGCTAAAAAAATCAGATATGCAAAAGCAAAATGGTATCCGATTTGGCGCGGAATGTACCATATATACATAATATTATACACGAACACGAGAAAAGATGTATATTTTCTGATGGCGCAGAGCGATGATAATAATTATGTCCAATGAATGCAAGGAAAACAAAAACGAGGGATATGAAGGTTTTTATCGATTTTATGTTTCTATCTCCGCTCAGTCAGTTTTTCAAATAGTTATCATGTTAAAATACGTATTCATTGTATACTATTACGGTCCAGTTTCTTATGAAAAACTACGTACATATACTCACCGAGTACGAGGAGGAAGAGAACTTGTTCCGGTAACCGAGCCACCATTCTGGACTCCTGCACATTTATGAAACTGAATCGAACACTTTTATTGTTCCTTGATTTTACTATTACTATCACAGTTGCCCGTCGCCAACACATTCATTAACACTTATCAATTTTGAAGTCACGTGGCAACTTTGTTCTACAGTTGGTTTGTGCACGGCTCACTTATTTTCTACATAAGATAGTTATGTGAAACAACCGAGAGGTGTGCTAGTTTATAAAATGATGACTTTTCAGATCTTGAAGGATGAGCTAGAAATTGAATGATAAATAAATTGTCCATTTCACTGGCATTGTGTAGCAAAACCGATTTATTGTAAAACGCTTTACAGTCTCACTGTAGTCGCAGTTCAGGTGTATGTATCACTAGTAGCTCGAATATCTCGTATCAGCTTGAAATTACATCCATTTACATATAAGTATATATATATATATACATATATGTAAATGGATATATATATATACACACATTTACATATATATGTCTTTAGGCACATCATCAATCAATTTTTCTAATCAAACCAAATATGCTTTCCATATGTACATATATATATATGGGAGATCCACATTATTTTCTACGCGACTTTGGTTTGATTAGAAAAATTGGTTGATGATGTGCCCAAAGATTTCCTCGTATAGCATAATCTCACACGGT
Organism: Netelia melanura; assembly: GCA_964007305.1. Taxonomy (NCBI): domain Eukaryota; kingdom Metazoa; phylum Arthropoda; class Insecta; order Hymenoptera; family Ichneumonidae; genus Netelia; species Netelia melanura. The sequence continues at coordinate 25,347,621 of OZ023255.1, forward strand.
GACGGACAAACAACATGTAACGGATTTGGCTAACCGACGAATCCGACGTGCTTTTAGTGTTCTCAGACATTCACCTATAACGCATTCCTCTTCTCCACAACCTTTCAAAATCCAATCGTGACTCTCAGTATGATTTCTTAAATTGTCAACTTTTCTATAACTCTACCTTTCATCTGATGCTTAGAAACGCGATCCTGGACGTGAATTCAGGTTATGGTATTCGATTATTGTTTTGTACATACTAAATTTCTAAATATGTTGTGATAATACTATAAAAATGATACATCTTTCTACATCATTTTGTTCACTATGCCTACAAAAATTCAAATTCGCCTTTTATTGAGTGATAATATAATGATAGCAAACACCGTTTCATTTAACTTGTTTTCGGTATACGTAATACTTTCTTTGAGTTTTTCTACAGCCGATTGTTTTATTAATCGTTTTCCTTTAACAATTTTATGTCATAACATTAAGTAAATTTTATTGAAAATTTGTCCAATCAACGCGTATTTTTTTGTTTCCCTCAATACTATTGTCAATGTTTGACAGCAGATAACTTTGGTAGTATTCATCGTATAGGGATGAAGAAAAGCAATTCCAGGCTTGAAGTTTTTCCTTAACAGATTCTCATTTTGTTTTCCAGTCATTCAACGAACTTGCATGGTAAGTAGTAATGTGAAAGAAAATTCCTTAAACTTTCTTCGTCTGACTGCGGCTAATACGTTTTATGAAAATTTATTAGCCCAAATATTTTGATTACATGATTTTCGACATGTCCTGAAGAAACAGGCTCATAGAATCTAAAAAAACTGAAATAAAGTGAAGATACTAAAGTTTTGAATGATTTTATTGGAATAGAAGACAGATTATTTTTTTCATTTCACGATCATTACCCTAAAAGCAGTCAAATTTCCCTTAAATTTATCATCAGAATTCTATTCATGTATGAACCCAAACAAAAATTTCTTTAAGATCCTACATGAAATTGTCTTTCCGCGTTAAGAAAAATAATAGCCCCGTCGAATTAGCATTTGACCCGGAAAAAATTTAAAGTAGCAATTTTCCTTCGGAATTCGTTGGGGGGGGGGGGGGTCACTGGCAGTCTAAATTTGGTTTTGCGTGGTATTCGGTGTGTTGCGTCGTCCGCCATCTTGATTTTAAGGGTTAATTTTTTATTATTGAATAACTCGTTTATTTTCAGTTTTACACGAAAAATAGTAATAATAAAAGTTGTTTGGAATCAAATTTCCTACAATTTTGCTTCTTATTATTTTTTTCCTAGGATCGATATTTTCCCATTTATACCCCAAAAGAGGGGGTGAAATTTTGTTTGATTAACAACTCGTTTATTTTCAATTTTACATGAAAAATTGTTATAACCAAAGTTGTTTAAAATTCAATTTTCTACATTTTCGGTTTTTATAATTTTTTTCTAGGATCGATATTTTTCGATTTATACCCGAGAAGAGGTAGGGGTAAAATGTTATGATTGCACTATCGCGTTTATTTTCAATTGTACATGAAAAATTGTTATAAACAAAGTTGTTTAAAATTCAATTTTCTACATTTTCGGTTCTTATAAATTTTTCCGTCGGATCGATATTTTTCGATTTATACCCGAGAAGAGGGGGCGAATTGTTGTTTGATTAAAAAGTTATTTATTTTCAATTTTACATGAAAAATTATTATAAATAAAGTTGTTTAAAAGTAAATTTTCTACAATTTTGGTTCTTATCAATTTTTTCGTTGGATCGATATTTTTCGAGTTATACCCGAAAAGAGGGGGGAGTAAAATATTATGATTGCATTATCACGTTTATTTTCAATTTTTCACGAAAATTTGTTACAACCGAAGTTGTTTGAAATTAAATTTCCTCCAATGTTGGTTCTTATCAATTTTTTAGTAGGATCGATATTTTTTTATTTATACCTGAGAAGCGGTGAGGGTGAACCTAAATGTCCCGTTATCGCGTTTATTATTGATTTTTTCGTATTATTCTTTGTTTATTTGTTGATTGTTGTTAAAAATTTGACGACAATTTGGTTTGTTGAAAATTTAATTTGATACAATTATGATGTCGATTTTGTTTTTTTGTAAGGTTCATATTCTTGGGACGCGTGCTTACGGTAAAGGAAAAGAGGGGTGTAAATAATCAGTTTTTCGCACAGGACAATTTTTATAATGAAAAAAATGAACTTGACTTCGCCCTCACCGCTTCTCAGGTATAAATCGAAAAATATCGATACTACCAAAAAATTGATAAGAACCAAAATTGTAGAAAATTTACTTTTAAACAACTTTGTTTATAACAATTTTTCATGTAAAATTAAAAATAAACGAGTTGTTAATCAAACAAAATTTCACCCCCTCTTTTGGGGTATAAATGAGAAAATATCGATCCTAGGAAAAAATTAATAAGAAGCAAAATTGTAGGAAATTTGATTCCAAACAACTTTTATTATAACTATTTTTCGTGTAAAACTGAAAATAAACGAGTTATTCAATAATCAAAAATTAACCCTTAAAATCAAGATGGCGGACGACGCAACACACCGAATACCACGCAAAACCAACTTTAGACTGCCAGTGACCCCCCTCCCCAACGAATTCCGAAGGAAAATTGCCACTTTAAATTTTTTCCGGGTTTGCCCCTTTTTTGAGCTAATTCGACTGGGCTATAATTGGTTTAAAAATAATTTACGCGTCGTCACCACCAACGGCAACTTCATTTTTGTCTTGTTTTAACGCAAAGCTGCGCCGATAAACTTCGCTATGCTTAATGTCGGTGGCGCAAAAGTTTGAACATTGATATCTCGATCACAAACGATGATATCGCGTTCACACATAACCATGTTGAAACATGAACGTTGCGATTTTGAACCTACAAAGATAATAGAGCTTAACGAAGTTTAGTGGGTCCATCGCTGACTGGAAGTCTGATGATGAATTTAAGGGATAATTTGACTGCTTTTTAAGGCATTGTAACCAATGGAAATGAAAATTTATCCTCTATTCAAATAAAACTATTGAAAAGCTTAATGCCTTACTATGACTTTTTTTGTTAATTACTGCAACTTCGTTTCTTCAAGAGATATTAAACTTTGAATTTGAAAGTACAACTTTTGATTCCAGCAGCCATAACTCATTGTCAGTGATACAAAATTCTACTGTCGCTATAAAAAAATCAATCTGTAGCTTAATTTCGAAACTTTGCAACTCTATCAAAAAAACATGCGCGAGAAACATTTTATAAAAAATATTAGCCATATGTAGACAAAGAAAATATAAGGAGTTCTTTTGTCATTACTTTTTGATATGAAACTTTGTTAGATATCAAAGAAAAAAACAAATCTCAAACGAAATTAAACAGAAAAGACTTCAACCGTAAAATTTCTCCATTCATCCCTGTATAACGAATAGGACCGAATGTCAAATATAGACAATTGTATTGAGGAAAAAAAAACTTCCTTCATTTTTTTTAAGCGGTGTATATATATAACTAGCGGCACATGGCTGGGGCAAACAACACGCTCGAGCTAGACCTGAGTTATTTTCAACCGTAGTTTGAAAGTTAAATAAGGCAGCAATCGTTTTACAAAACGTTTGACGAGTTGCACTGCACTAATCTACTAAATTTAGCACCAATTGGGAATGATCTTCGTAAAAACGAGCCCCTTAAACAGACGGCCCGAATATGCAGGTTGTTATGCAGTTGCTATTCATGTGTTGTCATTTGTTCTATTATGAAACATCGGTGACGCGAGAAGATCGTGGGCAAATATAATGTGGGATAGTGCGCTTCAGAATCTCTGTCAGTATAGAAATGCTTTACTCGATTGATTGTTAAATTGATGATTAATCATAGCTTTCCATGCATATAAATGGCTTAATGCAGATGAGGATTTCGGTAAATCGAATTATTAATTTACAAGTCCACAAGAAAGTGGTGTGGGCTGGGTGTCAGACTATGTTATTCTGCCATATTTTCTCTCGCTAAACACGAATATGAAGTCAGAATTGGGGGTCGCCCAGTAAATAATCGCTAAAAACCCCAAAAACGATCAAAATCACGATTTAATCATTTTTTCTGCATGATATTATCATCACGCGGTTTTTGCTTGTTTCTCTCTGTAGTATCCAACCTCAATTTGCAAATATGTCGATTCACTGCCTGTTACGTCCCATTTAGGTTTCAGACGAAAGACATTTTTTGTTTTGTCTATCACAAAAAATGGCAAATTACTACATTTACCGGCAGAAGCCTGTTACCTCGGAATGTTCGGACTACAATGACAACTGCCTTGTAATGTGTAGAATGATTCTTTACGTCCCCGTAAAAATTCGAAAGCCCTCATACTTAGGCCTGGGGAGGTATGAGGGTTATCACCCCTAGGGCGGCTAACTCACCTGCGATCGGGCCAGGTATTCGAAAATTCAATTTCTTGATTCTCATCTCGACCAACTTCCGGAGAATAACGGAGACTTTAGTGAAGATCAGGGCGAAAGATTTCACCATGATCTGAAGGAGTTTAAACGGCGATTTTAGGGACAGTGGAGAGTAAATATGTTTGCAGATCACTGTTCACTGCTACAAAGGGTAACTCAAACGAGAGAGAAACCATAGCCTGAAACCCACCACACTTTTCTTGTGGAACTGTATAATGTAAATAATAATAGTATGTGACAATAAATAATAATAATAATTTAAACCTTACTTTCCGTGATTCAAAGTACAGCATGTAACTTTCCAAATCGTATGGTGGGTGTGAAAACGGACTTTCGTACTTGTGTACGGAATATGGATCAAAAATGTCAAATTTGCCGCGTATTTCTATCCACTTGGCGAATTCCAGTCACTCAATGGAATAAATCTCTTCTAATACGAGTAAAATTATAAAATACACTCTTTTACGAGTATTAGAGGAGATTTCTTTTGATAAGCTATTCGTATATCCGATAGACTAACAGGTTATCAAAATGTTTATAACACGAGCAATTTTTATGCGGTCCGAGCGACTATATTATTGTTTCACCTTCGAAAATGGAAAGCACAACATTGGAATTATCCATCCAATATCATTGATCGATCGATGGAAATGGGGGAGAGGGGGGGGGGGGGGGCGGATTAACCACCTTGCCTCTCCCATTCGAATAGCCCAGTCCATGTTGGCCTCACAGAAAAATTGTGAGATTGCTCAAGAAGTCTGTGATCGATAATACTCCGCGTGGTATAATGGAACCTTTATTCAACTTTCTTTTTATCACATTTGGTTAATGATGTTGATCGAACTGTATATTCCATAATTGTAATGGATATTACAACCTTTTATTATTCGCATTATTTTCAGTTTAATTCTGGTTGGAGTGGTTGCTGCTTTGTATGTTAAAGATTTACCGAATGAGCGAAAGTTCTACTATGAACTGAATGTTCAGTCTATGGAGTTGATCAGGTTTTCTTTAATTATGTGTGTGGATATTTATAAGAGAAATCGTAATTTCTCCCGATAAAATATTTGATGTAATGTATGTAGCTGCCAGTGACTCACCAGAGACATGCAGTAACTTGAGGCGGTAGAGAATAATCGAGACAGCTTTTTGTAGCATCGTATTTTCGTTCGTTATAAGATATTCTTAAAACATTTAATGAGTTATGCTATGTCGTAAAACCGAAAAGATCGATTCTTTTGTATTGACTTCAAATAATATAACATTCTGAGATGTCCCCTTACAATTTTAGAATTTTAAGCCGACAATTAACAGACTTATAGACTTTCAAAACTTATGCTCCGCACAAGAGTACCAACTTGCGTGAAAACCTTAAGAGGTTTTTTTTTTCAAAAAGTGTGTTTCAAAATTGGTGATCATGATTTTTCAAAAATGGATTACATAACTTCGGTAAAACTTTGCAAGTTTATTGTGTATTTACAAAAAGTAATGTACGATATAAGGAATTGTCATAATCCTCTCGTGTTTTTTTATGTTTTAATAACAAGCGAACAATGTGTTCGCCGTGGAAGAAGTTTTAACTTTGACTGACTGCCATTTTGGTCTGTATTAATTATAAGATGTCGAAAAACCAAATAATGAAGTATGGAATAATTAAAGGTAATAATGAAATCCCTTTGATATTTTTGTTTCGGACGAAGCCAATGCACAAAGTAATGATCACGCTTGCACATGTTCTCGGAAGCACCATACAGAAGAACGGCCCCCATGCCGATAATACGGAATATTCTTCAATAAAAACAATCTACAATGTTTTTGAAAATATGTATTATATAATGTACCAAAGTTTTTATGACAAGTGCCCAGTAGCTTGTACATCTGAAAAGGAATGAAAATGAATAATATGCCATTCGTAATAAACATAGATTACTTATTGGAGGCGCCTTTACTCCATCTGAAAAAAGATGCGGGCTTTTTTAACAATTTTCGGTAATTTTGAACATGATAAATCGAAAGTGGTAATGGTATACGCATAATTGACAATGTGATAATAATTATCCGAGAGGACTTTCACAATAATAGCAATGGTGTAAAAAAGTCACGTGAGAATTTATAAATAATATTCATAGATTCTATTAAATAGTTTTGTTTAATTGTAAAGCCTTTACGAACACCTTCCACAAATGTAATGTTTATTAAAGTTTGAATTATGAAAAAAGATTCATCCATTGGAAACAAGTGGTAAAATATCGCAGGCATGACAGTCCCTTTTTATTTCTGTATGCATGGCGAAATAGGTTTTTTAATACCATTCTTGAATAAATTTCCGAAAAAAACTGATCTACATTACCATAACCGACTATTCAATATTTCCATTCTTAAATTATCTTATTAAGGCGTTGCTACGGATATTGATATAAGAGAAACTCGAGGCTGCTTGGCTTCATGCCGACATTTTTCGGGTATATTTTTATCACCTCCATGGATCAGCTCTGCCCTCCCCTATCCCGACACCGTTAGTAGGTCTTGTCACCGTCGATAAATTTGTCGTACATACCATAATATACTATTCTGAGTTCAAAATTCTTAACTGCACGCATTTATAAAAACGTCCAGCTTAATATAGCAAGTTAATATTTGCTATATTAAGTCTTGTACTACTCATTTAGGTCAATAAATTTATGTTTGTCACATTTTATCGCCCGAAACTAATGAAATAATGCTACACAATATTTGAAAATTAGTTAGAATTGTTACTACAATGTCTAGTTGTTTTCTATGTATATTTTAACATAGATTTACACGAATTAACCAGGGGGGAATATTATGCACCATTCAACTGTATTTTCTCTTTTAAATTCGCGAATGTTTCTGTTGAGCTTAATTTCATTGAGCACATGAGTATATGAACAATTTTGTACGATCTTTCACGAACCTGTCGCATTATAATACGAGCAATGTTTCGGTCGCGAACTCCGGCCTCTAACTGAGCTTCCAAGCTCGAAAGCCATCCAGTCACCCCCACTCATCCACCTCCCTAACCCCCAATCGCTCCCACCTTCGCAGATATAGACCGACGGAGCTGACGACTTTAAGCTCTGTAGTAAACAGTTCTTCTTTACATGCAACGATTGTAGAAGGACCCACCGTCATTTTACACGATTCGTTTTCCTATTTGTGTTCAGTTCAATCTTCTTTGCAGCATGAGAATGCATTTCAAAGTTAATGGCAAAAGGCAGGAGAACGCAATGGCAAAGAGTCATGGAAGAGATTATTGTAACAAAAGTCATCAATGCGCGCAGTCAGTAACTGGGAACGAGCTGCCGAAAACCGTCCGAAAATTGGAGCCTAAAAATCTTCAAAACAAATCTTATATACGTTTTAGAAGAGCATTGAAGGGGCAACTAGAAATTTTCATGGATTGTCGGCTTCATTTTTTATTTTACGCATGGGCAGTCTAAGCAACGACAATTAAAAATTTATCGTGAACGATTTAGGGGACATCAATCGAACCGATAAGCCAATTGTTTTCAAAACTTTACCGACGAAAGATCGATTTATATTTTCCCGGAAAAGTAGGGAGGCGCTCCAATTTATTCTCGCACGTGAAATCTGTCACAACTGTTGTGAGAACAATAGTTCTCCAATGGTTGGGCGGAAGTTTCAAGCTAGAAACAATCATATCTCTATATTGGAAACTACTTCGTATGCTTTAAATTATTATACTTAATGATTTTTCGAAAAACCTGCAGGAATTGCCAATGTATTATTTTTTCACTTCGCGATGTTTAACGTGTACAACAATCATGGATTTCACTTTTGATTCATCAAAATGAAACGTCATGGATGTCTTACCAATGATATTAATGACCATCCCAATGTGTCACCTTTAATATGTACATATATATCTGTCAACTTTCATATATATAGTGGTCGACCTTGATATTTCAGAATCGTATAGAGTTTTTTTCACAACTTATATTCATAAGATACAGGTATTTCAGGATTTCCCTGCAAAAAAATTTGCTGAAAATGTTCATAATTGAATTTTTTACAATTTGCTGGATTTCCTCCAATCATCGTATACATGACATTTATTATCTCCAGTTGTACTGATCAGATCGATATGGCCTTATAAAGTTTTACAGTCTATTTCGCTATTTCGTTAACTTTTAAAGAGTATTTTTAACTAAATTTTAATTGTCAATAAATCAAAAATCATAGCAATTTGATTATTTAAATGATTGTAACATCCCAGCACGATGGTGACTAAAAGACGACTAAAAGACGACGTAATATATGTAAAGTCGACTTTCAATAAAGGCATAAAGATGTTTAAAACATACTAGAAAGATGTCTTATGTCCCGATTTTTCATGTCTTTCCGGCAAGATTCGAAGACGTCTTGCAAGCATGTCTGAACGACGTCTTTTTAAAAAGCCCGACAGACGTCAAATTGCGAAATATTTCCATCTGCTCATTTTACTGATTTTATTAGTTCAATGAATTTATGAAAATGAGGAAAATTTTAAACAATGGTTTTTATTATTTATTGCATATTAATCATAGGTATAAACAAGCATAGTAATAATATCTGATACAATTATAAAGATGATAGGAATAATAATAGAACATTAGAAAGAGAAGCATATGCAGACAAATATAAATATGTCTCTTTTTACCCATCTTTTATTTCATGTTTCGTAGCCGTATTTTCTTAGGTGATAGTTGTACTTGTCACCTGCGCGGCGCAATCTTTGACTAAGCGCACGACTCAGCTCCGATTGTGTCGCGTTCTCGTGTCTTCTTAAGACTGTTCCTGGAAACAATTGCGATTCTGTCACTAAAAATGTCCCTAATTTATAACTTTTAATTAGAAACCATATTTGTTTTAAATTTTCGGTTTTAATTTGTACAAACATTTTTTAGCCTAGTAATAACTAGTATACCGATAATAATCGTTGAAAATGCCAAATCCTTTATGCCGTTGGTGTTTCTCTGTCCGTCCCAGGTAATACTTTTTCCTAACTTATTTGTCAAAAACGCCGAAACACAATTTCCCATGTGTTCCGAGGCTGTTCTTTCTCTGTTTTGGATAATTTTCTTTTTCTATAAGGGCATTCATTTTTTAATTAACTTCCGCAAGGTTTCCAAAATTTGGCAAGTATTTTTGTACATTCACAAATTGCTGTCGCAATTCTTGATCCTGTGTCAAGTCAGCGGAGAATCTCTCCAGATCTGCGATACAGCGTAGTGGAAAATTTGGTAAATTGTCGACCATTTCATCAATGTCCGTCTCGCGCTGAGTATGGTTAAGCAAACCTAATATTTGGTTGAGCTTACGGTCTGTTACTGCAAACCGTTCTTCGCTCTGCCTAGCAAATTGATTCAGAAGCTCGTCTAAATAAACGAAAAAAATATATGATTTACAAAATATTTTCCATGCTATATTAAGCTTTTCAAAAATGTCAACTCACACGTGGAAATGTTTTCTAAATCTTTCGAAGAATCATGAGTGAACTCTTGTGGAGGAGACCCTTGAATTTTTGGCTTGCGCGAACACATTCCGATCAACTTTTCAGGTGGAATCTTTGGATTTGTCACTGAAAAAATGCATTAGTATAGGGAAGAAAAGTGATATATAGTGTTGTGTGTTAAATGGTATACGAAACACATCACGTAAAAAGGACTATTTATATAAACCGTTTATTATTTGAGGCAAGGCCTTGGGCGGAAAGCTATTCAACTCGCGACCGTAATCTGTAATCATTTGAAAGTTAAGTATTGAAAAACTATTAATAATCTGAGATAAAATCATAATAAATCGACAATCACAAACCTTGCAATACCTTTGGTGCTAAAATCGCCGCTAAGTTTTTTTCGTCTGATTCGACTGAATTGTAATTATTTCGCGGATCTGGAACTAAATATACAAAATTTGAATATACGACATTTACTCACATAAATCATCGAGAACAAAAAATATGATAAATTTACTATGCCTCGAGGCCTCATCTGAATTACAATCAAAGTCTATTCCTTTTTTAATAGTTTTTTGTGAAACGGGTATGCAGCAATCCTCCTTTGAATCCGTCTTATTACAAAGATTACGAACATTTGAATGGGCGACTACTTTTTCATTTTCGTCAGAATCGTCCGTATCGTCATCGAAACTTTTTTTTGTTTTTCGTATCCGTTTGACCGGAACCTTTCCAATTTCTGTATCTTCCTGCATACTCTCTGCTACAATTTCATCCGAAGAAAGAAATTCAGCCTGTTTTTCTACTTTTTTCGCATAATCGTATGAAGCTGTAAATGCCAATGTATTGTTTATAAAATACTGTCAAATGAAGTATAATAATTATTACTATTATCAGTTCATACGCACCATACGGTCCTAATATGTATTTTGGAGTCAGTTTTGGCCATGAGCTTTCTGGTGGCATTTTTTTTTCGTTGCTTTGGGAATATACGTTCCCTTTGGTGGCCAATAAGAAATGTTATTTTCTTCCTCCACCCATAATGATGGTACGGTTGCACACCACTCGTCAACGATGATAACGTTAAACATCTGTGGAACATTAGAACATAGACTCAGTTAATTGAACAGAAAAATGATTATATTGCTTTTTTGGACAAAGACAAAAGCTGATGTACCTGGACTTAGATCGCAATGCAAAAGTGGATAGCAGATGAATTCACTACCGTAAGGAAGGACAACTATGTTTTGAACTATATCGGTAACAGGATAGAGTCGCAGTTCCATGCAATCGCCATTAGTTAAGAAAATATTCAAATTTTTCGAATCGCAAGGATAAAAAGGGGCAGATCCCGTATTCTTCAATTGTCTTCCAATGATTACAGAGATGCCATTTTTCAATTCTATTGATGATACCGATATGATTGTCTTATGTGTTAACATAAGGAAACGGTCGGCCTCATTAATGCATGATATTTTAAAATCGGTGAATTTGATAAGATCGTATGAAAGAGAACACCCAAATGGAAGTTTTTTATTGTTCATTCTCATCAGTTTGACGTTTTCTAGTCTTTTTTTATCTTTTCTAAATGCATTTGCCACATTATTTTCAACTATTCGACGATGGATTTGTTGAAGAGGTTTTTCGAATTTCCGCAACATTTGTTTTAAGGACTGCAAATGATTTTCGAAAGGAAAGAAAGGAGTCTAGAGGGCCAAAGCGTTGTGCACAATCGGCCAAATGAATCAAACTATGAACCGTATATATCATGTTAATTTGTCCGTACAGCAATTTAAAGTGTTTTACAAAATAGAGCAATAATTGTTTTGCATATTCATTATTCGTTAAGTAATCGTCTGGGTCGCATAGTATGCGAATTGCCTTATGAAATGCCATAAAATGCATCATGTACGTTTCTGGAAGATATTTGTGCATTAGAGCAGGTCCGAGGTATAATAAGAATATTCGAAATTCTGTGGCCTTCCACCGGTCTAAATCTTCACAATTAATCGGAATTCGTGCAAATTCTGACGGAACGTGTGACTTAATTGCAATTAGTTCTTTTGTTGATTGAGTTATTTGAAAACCTGATAAACGAGCGCCGATGCTCGGTGCTCCTCTTAACCATAATTTTAGCATTTTCTTTACTTGGCCCAAACATACCAAATGCATATAGTCAAGTGGGAATGTCGAAACCATTGGTACGGGAATGGATTCGAAAAGAGATGTTCCAGTATGATGATCCGCATTTTCTCGACGTGAGAATGATTCGTCGGTGTGCAAACTATGATTCTCACCGAGGAAGAGCATCCTATGATTTTTATACGTACCTTCAACGACGCATTTACTGCAACTGAAATAGCCATTGTAGCCTTTTACACATGCCACGAATGCTCTTGCTGGAGCATCACAAATAATAGCTCTTATTTTTACGAAATAGAAATCTGCGTTAAACTCAAATCCCTTTTCATGTAATTCTTGGTATTCGTTTATGAAATGTGATAAAAAATGGATCTCAGGATTTACAGGCTTATTATAACCATGAAAAGCACCTATTATGAAAGGGTGAGTCTTTATCTCTCGAATAAACATTTGACCAAGGATTGGCCATAACTGACTTTTTGAACTTTTTGAGATTGGTAAGCCATCAATATTAATATTAATCAAAATAATCTTTGGCACATCGATATTGTTTAATAGCTTTAATTGATCAATCAACCCTTGTCTCAATCCATAATGGAAATAATGTCCGCCTGAATTCTGAAAAATTTGTGTCCTTCTGGATGTCTCCAGCAAAGCTCTCGCATCACTTGGTAAGTCGTTATGATTTTCACTCTTTAGGAGATTCAATAATGACGTTACACTACAATGCCCGATATTATTTTCATTTACCCATACTACCAACTTTTCTCGCATAGAAAGTTTTGTCTCGTGAAATTGAACGGTATTCGCAATACTTAACTGGGCCTTTTCCTCATTTAGTTCACATTCACTTAAATCTTGCCTATGATCGAGCACAGATATTTGAATATTTTCAGGTCTAGGAGCGATCACGGAATGCTGAATCGATAAACAGTCCTTCTCATTTAGATGAATTTCATTGTTTAATGTAGTATTGTTATTGATATCCCAACAATTAAATTTAATTGCTCCTTCCATTTTCTTCAAACGACGATTTTGTTGGCGCCGACATAATTGTCGAAAACTTTTCAGCTTCGGCATTTTTCAAGGGTAAACCACAAGCAGATCTACAAAAACTAAAGTGTACATTGATAATTGGATAAAAAAATCTAAAAAAACTAGGGTTCTAAACATGTATGTTAGTATATAACGAAACGAATTGTACGAAAAGATTTTTCTACATTACAATTTTTTAAAGTGAGGTTATTCGTGGTCCTGATATAAATATACACTTAACCGGAAACATTTAATCTGATATCATGTCATGAATTTGTTTCTTCGTGCATAGATCACATTCAAAAGTCTTTTACAAATTGGTACCAATAACTTCACTTTTCTTAATCGAATATTACACTTCACTACACGAGAAGGGCATATAATTATAAAAAATATATGAAAATGAGAAACAATGAAAGAACCGACATCTATGAAAAATCACTTTAGTATTAATATTTTTTAATTATTCACTGCTGGAAATAGTCGCACCTAACAATGTGGGTAACTGGTATAGGCGTCTGTTGCTGGTAGATAAGGGTACCGTCGTTAGCGCCACCAGCGCTAGTGAAAGACATCTTTCCGACGACTTTCCATTTCTTCTCTCGGATCCAATTTTTACAAAGATATCTATAAGCCGTCTATTTGATAGCGTATTCAGCTTGACTGAAAGACATCTCTGAAAAGTAATCTTTTAGCCATCTTTCTGTTAAATGTGCTGTCTGAGATGTTATTCCTCCACCTTATATCAATTTAAAAAAATATCATTTGGTTCTTTGTTCTCTTATCTAAAAAATGCTGTTTATGAAAAATGCTGTTTATGAAAACGCGATCGCTGTTTGGTCCGGCAGTAAGACACCGATCACTTTAAAATTTGGATGGCCCATAGAGAATTATGGCCCAAAGTGCCTAAGACTCGTTTTTTTTTCAAAATACTGAAAAAATTTTGCAGGTTCAGTTTACCATTGGAGAAATGCGACAATTCTTTATAAATGCACCGATTGTAGCGAAATGTAAAACTCTTAGGCACTCGAGCTTTAAAAAACGCACATTTTAAGCTTTGCGTCATTTAATTTGGTGCAAAATTGGCTGCAAAAACGGCTTTTTGCGTTTCGGAAAGAAAAGATCGAGATTTTTTATCAGCACAACGAGAAAATAGTGTGACGAAATTCCGCACGGACCGCTGACGAAATATTCTCGCGAGAGGGGTCGGTAACTGATCGAGGAGGAGAGACATACGGCTGAAAAGTCACTGCCCATACGCTGCATAGTCATACCACTATGACCAAATATAGAAATCGCTTAGACAGCGTCACTTGGCCCCCTCTGAAGTCGACTGCAACACGTGCCTCCCGATATATGAATGCCGACCCGATTTCCACAAAAAACGTAAATCCTCATAATTCAGGCATTTGTTTATCAAATAATACAAAATAAAGCCCAAAGTGTGTGTGTTTCTATTGAGCATGAAATGCTGCCTTCAACATGATACGGAATATAATGCGACGATGATAACTTTATCATTTTTCTTCAGTAACGAAATAATTTGTTTCGAAATTAAAAAAAAATCTTACATTAACATCGGTTTACCATAATTTTTTATGTGCCCTCAAAATATTCAACTCGATTCGGTCGCTCAGACAGACAAAATTATTATATTTCAGCATTATTCTCCATCTAACACGACAGTATACGACTATAGCTCTCTCGTCCGAAGAAGCTGCCTTATAGGTTGATCGACCGAACCATATACTTTCGGCGACGGAATATATATATATATTGTAACGTTGTACAATATCTCCCCTGCACCCGGCTCGTCCCAAAGGCAGCCGTCCCCACGGAAAGGCTCAAAACAAGGCAAGTAGGAAATACTATTTTATTTTCCCTTCCTTTTTCGCACATAATTGTAAGGCCTGTGCAACACGTCGTCAAGAGGACCGACCCGCCAGCCCCGAAGACACCGCCACTGCATCGCCATCGTCATCGTTCACATCATCGACGTCGACGAAGAGTAGACAAGAAATTCAGACACTCGCACTACACCCAAAATCAACCACCTGTCAGGAGAAATCATCTGCCTGTCGCCGCACCACAGCCATCCATCGGCTGAGCAGCGACGAAGAAGCAAAGATGGCAGCAGCGCACAGCGATAACCGTACCTACCTATTACCCGCAATTATTAAAGCCCGTCCAAAATTGTTCCTGATATACCGACCGACCTACTTACCTGCCCGTCCCGATAGATCCGGCCGCGATGATCAAAAATCGATCATACGCCTGACCCTTCCCCTACCGACCCGTGACGCTGCTGCCCAATGATCGAGCCCGCTAATCAGCAAAGGAAGAAGACGAAACACTTTGCGACGAGCCGACGACCGAATAGGATCACCTTAGCGAACGAAATTTGAGAGAGTATCGAGAGACCAGTTGGCGAAAGAGGAAAAAAAGAGTAGAGGATAAAGAATTAGCGTATGGAGTGAAAAGGAAATTTACAGAAAAGAAAGGTTTTGTGAGTGTGTGGAAAGCGTGCGAGGAGAGAGCGAGCGACGATAAGGAAAGGACTATACGAAGAACAAGAATATGACAAGGAGAGACCAAAGCACGAAGAGGAAAATCCGTCATCCGTGGTAAGTGTTTGCACGGGTCATTATCATCGGCACATTTCTCCGAAAATTTTTCTTTATTCCCCTTTTTATTTGATTGTATAGAACATCCCTCCCTCCCTTCTTACTGCGTGCGTATACGCTTGTTTTTGGCTACTGTTATTTCTTTTGTTCTTTTACATTAAAAAGTCGTGTGGGACGGCTGTAAGAATTAGAGAAATTGAGATTTCGAGTATCATAATTACACGAGTAACGGTCATCCTTCCTCGCCTGACCCCTCCCTTCCCCCTTTACCTCTTACCCATACCGACGTCGAGAACATTCGATCGCGCGAATCGCGCGATCAAGGTACGCACGACCGACCTTCCTCGGCACAGCCGACTCTCAAATCACAACAATTCCCTTTTCGCCGCCTGCCTCTCTTCCTGCGACAGACCGAGTCACTCCTAAAGATAAGACGATAGCGAATACGTACCTGAGGATAAAATTACAGCCAGTGGTAATTATTAAGAGGCCGTTGAGTCGGCGAACCTCCCCTAAGATTCCTTCCCCTGCTTGACCCTTTCCCTTACCTTCACGCTAGCCCTACAACCACCCTCACCTTTAAAGGTGTACGAATTCAATTTTTATTTTATTTTTGTTAATTTTTTTCTGTTTAAAAATTAACTGGCGCCCAAACTCAACATATTTTTGTTAATTGTCATTATTTGCCCCGGAGATAGTCCGCCGTTATGATATCGAGAAATAAAAGTTTTACTTACGTCCTTATTTTGTTTATCATTTTCTCTTTCCCTTACCGTTGAAATTTTCCCCGACCCCCTCCCAACGGCGTGATAATATATATATATATTGTGACGTTGCACAATTTCCCTCCCCGCTGACAGCTCTCCAAGGCGACCTTTCCACGTACTACCTAAAAAGTAATTGAACCATTAGTATTTTTATTTGTATTCTTTTCCAATTCCCCCGTCCGCTCCCGATTATTGTACATGGTGCCAGCACTTACCGTCATTAAGAAGAACACCCCAAGGATGTCCCGCAGCCATTCCCGCCGTCGTAGTGGCCGTGTCGTCGTCGTCGCCGCTGACACTGTCGTCGTCGTCGACACGGCAATAAATTGGAGAAGAAAACACTTACCTCCACCGTTACCAGGACATCCCGAGGACATCGGGACTGGCCCAGGATATCACCACCGGAATTCCCAGGACGTCCCGAAGAGGAACCCGATCACTCCACGCACACGCACTCTCACCGCACCAAAGGAATTACCCGCCAAAAATCACACATGCCGTCGCATCCGCCGTCGCTAGCCATCCATCGGTATAGCCGCGGAGAAACGAGGGAGACGGCAGCAGCGCGCAATGACAATAAATCCTGAATTACCCTAAATGCCGATACCAATGAGAACGACCCTGCCATATCGATCGTCCTAATTACACCCAACTTCCAATAGATCTCTCTCGTACCGTCCCGAAAATATCGATCCCTCCCCCCCCCCCCCTTTGCCGTTATCACCTGACCCGTGCCGCTGCTGCCCACCGAAAAATTTTAACGCACTTGGAGTTTGACTACCGACGAGGAAAGAGAGTTAGAGAGAAAGAGTGATTTTTGTGAGCAATTAGAGAAGTTATAGAGGATTTTTCAGAAGAGAGTTGAGAAGTTTGTTAGAGAGAGAGAGAGTTGAGAACGTATAAAGAGTGAGTGACAGGATTATAGTGAGTGTGAGAAAACTATAGAGTGCAGACTGCGAGGTGTGTGAAGGAGTGAGAAAGAAAAGGCAAGAGACAGCAGAGCGACAAGGAGTACGAGAGAGAGAGAATGAACGAGCGACCGAGGATCACCATCGTAAGTGCTTGCACAGTTTCTCTCCACAAATTTCACACTGGCATATTTTATATTTCTGTATTTCCCTTTCTTTTGCTAATTATAAAATATTACTTAAGTTAGAGTACCCCTTCCTAATTTTCCCTTTTGCGCATTTTCGAGTGTCCCCTTTTCTTTCTTTTGGTCAGTGATTAAAATATAGGATTATATTAGCGAAAATTCAAATATCAAAATTAATACGTGGAACGGTCGTGTAGCGTTAAGATAGAGCAAATAGGACTCCCCTTCCCGCACTTCCCCTCTCCCGTCACAGGTCAACCGTCGCCGGTGAAGCAACGGTGACAACAATTTTTTTTCTGTCCCGCTGCCACTGTCCTTCGGACAGCGGCCGAACATACGATCAAGCCTTAGAGAATAATTTTCCAAATATTCCCATCTCTTTAAATTCACCGACCGGCCCGTGTATATGCTCGTGTATATGCTCGTGTATATGCGTGTCGTCGACGTTGCGGTCAACCCGGCCACGCACATTATCGTCATAGGCGACGACACGGCAATAACCTAAAAAGGAAAACGGAAGACCGACAACAATCAGTGAATTAAGAGGGCATCAAAGAGAACGAGAAGAATACACACGCGCAGGACTATCCCGAGGACACCCTGAACCAGCAAGGATGACCCATCGAAAAAGAGACACCAGGATATCCCGAAGAAATCACCGCACCTCCACCGGCACACTTGCACTTCACCACATATCAGCCATACCTGTCAAAATTAATTCTGATCGTCCCGTTCTCCGACCACCCGTCATCAATCGACCTAGTGGCGCGAGAACGGGCAAGATGGCAGCAGCGAGCAATGAGAAAAATTCCCATTACCCAAAAATCCCAATACCTATGAGAGCGACCCTACCATACCGACCGCCTGACCTAATTACACCCATTTCCCGATAGATATCCCTAGTCCGTCCCGAATGTATTGATTTCCCATCGACCCGTTATCGTTTGACCCGTGCCGCTGCTGCCCAATCAAAGAAGGACGCCCCGGCCAATTCGCGGACGAGAAAATTATGAAAATTTCCGGCAAAGGGATACTCGCCACTTAGCTTGCGACCACCGGCGTATAGACAGCATTCGAGATACTTAGAAAAATCCAAAGTGGAAGTAATTAGAGAAATAGAAGCGTGAAAGTAATTCGAGTGACCGCGATTGTAAGACGAGTGAATGAATTGTAGATTGAGTGAGAGAGCGAATGGGTGAGTGAGAAAATAGAGTGCGTGTGGAAAAGAAAAATTATAAGAGTGAAAGTGATAATAGAGTGTGAGAGTGAGTGAGAGAGACTTCGATAAGAGCGAAACCAAGCGGACGAGTGTGGACATACAGTGCGTGTGACAAAGAAAGGAGTATACGAGTGAGAGTGAGAAAGGCGAAGGAAGGCGAGCGAAGCGTGAGCGAGCGAGAGCGAGATTGGTCCGAGGAAGGAAAGGAGAGCGAGAGAGAGGACTGTCGAACGACGAAATTTCAAACGTAAGTGTTTGCACAGCTACCGCTCCAAAACGGATAAACCCGCGACATTGTACATTCCCCTCCCCTCGCATATTTTTACGCAACTACTAGAATCATCCCTTGTACCTCCTTTTTTTCTCTCTTTTGCCCCTTTGCGTGCGTTGAGGAAAAATTTCTAAAAGGAAATTTATGCGTTATAGCATAGTGTGTGGAACGGTTGTGCGCGTAGCGTTAGAAGTTCAGGACAGCGTACTATTTAAGTAGTTCTTAGTTATATCTTTGGTTTTATATAGAGTATCCTAGTACTCTTTCTTTTTTTTGTTGTTGTTATCAGTACCATTTTTGTTAATTTTTTTTTTTTTTTAATTAACTGGCGCCCATCTCCCCTTATCGAGAACACCTCCCCAGAGATCGTCCGCCGAGGTTAAAGAAAGAGGAATAATAAACGAACATTTAAATATAACACCTTGTTTTCTTGTTGCGTTAAAATTTTCTTTTATAAAACTGTGCCCCCCCCCCCCCCCTATCGGCGTGACAAAAGTGGCGCCCAACGTGGGGCCCGAAAGAGTAACCCCCCCCCCTACCCGCGCCAAAGAATATATAGCGCGGCGGAAGCAAGAGCGGTATAGGCGTTAAAAAGGAAAAAAAATATAAAGAAAAAAAAAGTTCCTTGATTCGAGATTGTCCTTTTTCTTTTTTTTTTGGATTTAAAAAAAAAAAATTTTTCTCTTCGAGACTGATTTTTTTTAGGTTTTGCAAATTTTCTTCTACTCGAGATTTTCATTTTTTTTTGTTTATTATTTTGAAGTTTTCTTGGGAGGCTTTGTTTTTTTTGAGTCGAGATTTCGGATTTTTTTTTTGGTTCGAGACGGATTTTTCTTTTATTGAGATTCGGAATTTTTTTTTTTGAATCTTTCTTTTTTTTTGTACTTGGAAATTTGTATTCCTTTTCCCTCCCTAGGGTTGGCAAGGGAGTTTGAGACAATTACCAGTTTTTTTCTTCCTCTGAGATTATTGAAAGTATTTGTTTTTTTTTTCTCTTCTTCGCAGAGGAGACTATTCAAGTTCAGCTTTCTTTGATATTTTTTTGCCCCTTGTCTTTGAAAACTCCCCGCCCAAAGAGAGCCCCGTGCTTCCGCCTGCTGCTAAGCCCGAAATACTATACCGTATTATATTTACCAATACTATTACCCATCGAGTATTACCAGCGCCCACCACTGACCACAATAAAATTGAGAAATATTGCGTTTTTGCGTTTTGTTTAAAATTTGGCTACGATAGTCGCCGCCGTTCCACAAGACAGGGTGCACGCCGCCCCTTGCTTACCTACAATAAATAGGTTAAGGTTGAGTAGTTAGCCATATCTCGCCTATGAAAATATTTTGTTGTTGCCAATATTATAATACTCGTGTCACTCAAAAGTGACCACCAAAATTTACGTGAGTAATTGGGCCCCCCCCTTCCTCTTATTGGCCCACCCATAGATACAACCCGTTCCCCCATGATGGAGAGAACGCTCCCAATAACCACCGTCGCCGGGACGGTCCTACCAACGACCACCACGACGATAATGATAAATTCTCCCATAACGCATTGCTCCCACACCCAATCCCTAACATCCCCCTCATACCGACAGACGGAACCCCTCCCGCGCCTCATCGACGAAGTACGGGCAAGAATCGAGCGGATATATGAGGCTCGGGAGTTAATGCGACGTTGCATAGTCGCGCGGAAGCAGACCTCCGGAACCGACTGATACGCTATGAGATGAGACGATTGGACCCGTCTGCGTCTGTGCATTGGGACCCCGTGGATGACGAGTCTGGTCTCGCCGCCCCCCTCCCCCTCGACGACAACCCCCTTACCGAACACCCAGGGATCCCCTTGGCCCCTCCGCAGAATTTAGTGGAGAATCACCCCCCCGACAGACCGACGGCCCCTCTTCCAAAGAGACACCCGAACTCTCCTCCCCTGCCCGACAGTCGACCGGAGGATGCAGCGCCTCCTGATACAGCCGGACGAGGCCCTACCCGTCCGTCACTACCCCTCACCGTCCCCTCCCCCGGCTAGACGCTCCGCTCCGGCGTTAACCTTTGCGCCTAGCCCCAGATTCCCCTCTTACCAACCACCCACAATCTCGACTAGAACAACCCACCACACGACCTGTCATATCTCGATGATGCCAGTCAATGGCAACCCCCTCCCCAACCAGGCCCAACGCTCAACAGCACCCGCTTACCGTCCTATTACCCCGGCCCTCGTTCCGCCCCCTTAGAGCGCTAGAGTCCCGCTCCTTGGAGCCCAGTGGGTATCATGACCAGGGCTCACGGGACGCCCGCCGCGGCGAAAATTGGCGCCGAAACGGGCCAAAATTCGCCGGTAAGCGGGACAAAGATAGCATCGCCTGGAAGAGGATAGCTTGACCTCGTATGCCGAGTTCCTGCACTTCTTCCGATACCGTTTCGGTGAGGAGGTTAGCCAGGAGAGAATTCGGCATGCGATAAGCCTGCGCACTCAAGGCCCTAATGAACCCTGTAGGGAGTTCATCGATAAATTGAGGACCCTCATAAAAAGATTAAACCCCTTTCCCTCCCTAGAAGACCAGATTTCGATGTGCCACGCGAATCTTCACCCCGATTTTAGCGAACACATCCCACGAGAGCAAATCGTAAACTTTGTAGCCCTCCATCATGCGTGCCGACAGAGAAAGCGCATCCGCAAGAAGCGGAGAGCCTATCGTCCCCCTCCCGCTACCCTGCCCGCCTGTGAAGCTTACATTTCCTATAAGCCACAGGCGAAACCAGAGACCAGGCGAACAGCCGCTCTGGAGACCACCCCAAACCCCCCGAACCCTCCAGCAACCATTAAACCTGCCCCAATCCCCCAGAAACCTGCGACAATCCCCAGCCCAAACCGCAGCTACCGAGAGGTGGCAGCCTCGGAATCTCATGCTCCTCCGCGACCAGAATACTACCCTCCGAACCCTAGAGTCAGTCAGCCCTCCCGAAAGGTTAACGCCACTCCCATCCCCCGTTTAGCAGATGTAGCTCCCAGACAACTTCCCTAGACCCGCCAGCAGAACACCCCCGCGTTCATCCCTGAGCCGTGTTTCAATTGCAGTCAACCCGGCCACAGGTATCGCGATTGCGCACACCCCCTCGGATATTTCTGCCGGCTTTGTGGGCACCGAGGCATGGACACTCGATCCTGCCCGCGGTGCCAGCAAAGGCAGGCGGAAAACTACGCCGGGGGAGGCAATAAACGACCCGCCTCCCCACGAAAACATACCCTTCCAAATCCGAAAGAATAGAGTCAAGATAGAGTCCGAAACCCTCCCAAACCACCCACCCCAACTCACCCTACATACCCTCCGTACAAGTAAATCCGAAAATCGAGGCGACCCCACCCTTGAGTCTAGAGAAATAGAGTCAATCCTAAGGGATCGAGCGACCCCAACCTTAGACTTCGCAGAATTGGAGTCTACTCCCGGCGAACCCGCTGCAACTCCCCAACCAACCCGCCCCGTACTTGCCTTTGACGCTCCCTCCCAAACCCTCCAACCCAACCTAGAGGCAGAACAACCCGAAGACCACCTCAACATGATCGAAGGAGACCCCCGTCACTTTTTCTGGATTCTCCTGGGTGACTGCAAATTCCCAGAACTAGTAGACCCAGGCTCCTGCCGATCATATCTCAGCCCCGACCTCATTAAACAGCTAGAATTAACCCTGATTCCCCTAGACGAAGGAGTTAAAGTGGCCAATGGCCAAATAATGACCGTAGATGGAGCCCTCTACCTCCAGCTCGAAATTGGAGAAGAGAATGGCCCCGTACTATTCAGAGTAGCTGGCGTCAACTGTCCCTGCATCCTCAGACTGGAATTTTTGATGACAGTAGGCCTGACAATACACTACCACAACGAGACATGGCAAACCAGACACAGTTCTCCACAGACGTTCCGTGGCACTCAAGTTACCGTTCAAGCCCGAAACTTACAAGACTGCGCTGGTCTTGTAATTCCCGACGAAGCCTCTCGACAAAGACTCGACCGTCTATTGACGAAATATATCATCCCGAACCCCTCCCCCGTACTGAGAATGACGCACTTGACGGAACATGAAATTGACACACAGGGTCACCCCCCGATACGCCAGGGAGCCCGAGTTATCTCTCCACACCTCCTCAAGATTGCTCAGGAAGAGGTATATAAGCTGTGGAGAGAAGGGATAATAGAAAGATCCTAGAGTGCCTGGCTCAGTAACCCCGTGATAGTCCCGAAACCCGGTGGCAAGCACCGGTTTTGTGTGGACTATCGCGACGTAAATAAAGTAACCCGAAAAGATGCCTACCCCCTCCCCAATATAGACAGGATTCTAGCCGGCTTGAGACAAGCGAGGTATATCTCCAAACTCGACCTGAGCCAGGCCTACATCCAGATCCCCGTCCACCCTGAAAGTCGCCCAATAACCGGGTTGCCGTTCCGGGACGAGGACTGTTTCAATTCAGACGCATGCCCTTCGGACTTACGAACGCTCCCGCGACATTTCAACGACTGATGGACCCGCTTATTGATCCCGAATGGGAACCCCATGTTTTTGCGTATCTGGACGACGTTATAATCGCGACAGATACAGAGGACGACTATTACAGTTACTTGACGAAAGTACTGACAGTTTTTAAAGACGCCGGACTGGAGATTAATAGAGACAAAAGCAAGTTTTTCTGCCCCGAAGTTAGGTATTTAGGGTATGTTATTGGGAAAGACGGACTTAAAGCCGACCCCGAGAACGTATCTCCCATTTTAGAGTACCCCGCTCGTACAACCATCAAACAACTCCGCCGATTCTTAGGAATGGTGGGTTGGTATGCCCGGTTTATGGGAGATATTTCCAGTGACTAAGTCCCGCTAACCTCCCTGCTGCATAAGGACGTTCCTTGGCAGTGGGGTCCAGAGCAAGAAAAAGTCTTCAACTCCCTTCGTGAAGCCCTAACGAGGACACCCGTATTAGCCCGACCTGATTTCACCCTCCCCTTTTCCATCCATACCGACGCCAGCGACCTCGCTATAGGCGCTGTACTGACCCAAACCCTAAATGACGAAGAACACCCCATCCTCTTTGCCAGTCGCGTCCTTACCCGCGCAGAGAGGAAGTACATAGTGACCGAGAAGGAGTGTTTAGCAGTGCTGTGGGCCGTGAAGAAGCTGCGTCCTTATATCGAGGGCGCAGCCTTCACAGTAATTATGGACCACAGCAGCCTGCAGTAGTTGAAGAATCTTAGAGACCCCTCCGGACAACTGGCAAGGTGGGCCCTGTCGATGCAGGCATACGACATGAAGATCGTGCACCGCAATGGAGCCCTGAATGTCGTCCCGGATGCCCTGTCCCGTATGTTTGAGAACCAGATAGAGATCCTTTCCGCCATTGGAGATGCCGTCGACTCCTGATATGAAGAGAAAATTGATAACGTCCGCGAGTTCCCCAGGAAATACCCCAATTGGAAGATAGAAGACGGGAAATTATATTATCATAAACCCCACTCTATTATCGATCCCACTCTTGTTGATTTAGACGCCTGGAAGTTAGTATTGCCCCTTAATTCCCATCAAGATGCCCTCCGAGAAGCCCACGATAACCCCCAAGCTGGCCACTTGGGAGTAGATAAGACCTATCACCGCGTTATTCAAGATTTCTTTTGGCCCGGTATATTTCAGGACGTGGCACACTACGTCACCCGGTGCCCAGAGTGTCAGCTTCATAAGGTCTCTCAGGGAATGCCCGGGGGCCTTATACGAGAGCGAACCACAGAGGGTCCGTGGTGCGTAGTTGCTGCCGACGTTATGGGCCCGTTCCCCCCCCCCCCCCCCCCCCCCCCCCAGTAAGACCCAGAATAAATATGTTGTTGTCTTCCAGGATGTGTTCACTAAGTTTGTGGAAGCCAAAGCCCTCCGTGCCGCCACCGGCTCCAATATCATGTCCGCCTTATAGACCCTTATCCTTAACCGATGGGGATGCCCCCAATATCTCCTGACCGAAAATGGAACGGAATTCGTAAACACCCATATGACCCGACATCTATCCCAGTACGGCATTCACCAAACCACCGTCCCTCCCTACCATCCCCAGGCCAACTCCGTCGAGAGGGCGAACCGCACCCTCAAGACAATGATTACCGCGTACGTCGGGTAAAATCATAGACTCTGGGATGAGCACCTCCCAGAGCTATGCTTTGCAATGAATACCGCCGTACAATCTTCCACCTATATGACCCCAGCGTTCCTCAATTTCGGAAGGAACCCTCGACCCGCGAAGAGTATTCGAGATAACACCCCCACGCCCCCGACCATCCACCTCACCGACCCACAGACCTGGACCGACCGAATGACAAGATTACCCCTACTGCACGACTGGGTCCACAAGCAATTAGAGCAGGCCTATAAACGTGAAGCCAAGTACTACAATAAAGGGCGAAAGGACACCCGATTTAAAGTGGGCGACCAAGTACTGCGGCGCAATAGAGTATTATCCTCAGGAGCACAAAATTTCTCCGCTAAATTAGCACCCCGCTTTATTGGGCCTTATCAAATTTTGAGCATCCCCTCCCCCGTAGTATACGAGCTAGAAGACCCCACCTCCCGGAAAAACCCTCTCGTGCACGTGAGTGACCTGAAAACATATATGCCGCGCGAATAATGATTTCTCGACGATAGTAATAGGCCTGTGGCATAACTTGTGTATGGTTATCTTTCAGGAACAATGTCAGCAAGAAAAATAGGAGTTGGCCGGCCTTTGGGGAGAGGCGAATATCGCCTCCCAATAGGCACCCTCCCTGACCCAAACCCTCCTACTTCCCCTCCCCCTCTACCCGTTACCCCCACCAAACCCCCGCGGATGAAGGAAAATACTATCCCAACACCCACACTCCCTTACCCTCTGCCCGTCGCCAAGGTTATTTTAAACAACCCGTACCACTACAACTTTAACCCCTACAATGGGGAGCCTATGGCTCGCCGGGGACGGGCCAGCTTTGCCCCTGTCAGCCGCCCTTATCCTTCTGCCCCCGACCAAGCCCCCATTCCTCCCCCCCTAACACCCAAGTCGACCCCCCGTCCCGATGAAACCCCCATCCCCGCACCCCGGACCTTCCGACCTCGGGTCTCCTTCCTACACGAGGAGATTCCCTCTCGTCCCCACATCCCCCAACAATCACCCGGGCCCTTACGGCCCCTTATCCCCTCCCTGGCCGCCCTCCAGGGCGCACCACCCACTCGACTCCCATCCTCCGACTTGCTACCCCCTACCAACCTCACGGAAAGACTCCGGTTTTTTCAAAACCCCTCAAACCCACCAATACCGTACCCCTAGCCGCCCCGAAACTCCTCGCGCACGTATCCCTAGCCGCCCCGAAACTCCCCGCGCCCGTACCCCTAGCCGCCCCGAAACTCCCCGCTCCCATACTCCTAGCCGCCCCGAAACTCCCCGTTTCCGAACCCCCGGCCGTCCAACATCCGCCGCCGGGAGAAGCCCTCCCACGCAGCGTGCCACCAGACCCCCCAATCCCCAATCTCAGCAAGCCCCTCGCCGTCGCTCTCGCACTCCCAGTCGTTCCCAATCCCGACCACGAAGCGCCTCATGGCAGCGCCAAAATCGAGACTCCACCCCCTCCCCCAGATCCCCCACGCTCCCCGCCCTAATGTCCCTGACCATCCCCATTCCTCAATTCCCTCTATCCCCTACGGGAGTATCCTGCAAGAGAAGAAATGCTGGGCATGTGGGTGCGCTGGCCGTATCGCCAGAGACTGCCCCAAAAAAATAGAAGACCGCCCCCACTAAACCCCCCTCCCCCCCATGAGTGCGCCCCTGCCTCTCGTAACGGCATCTGCCACCATTTTTTTTCGTTTTTTTTCTTCTTTCCGTCCCTTTTGTGTAAAAAAAAAAAAAAAAAATTTATTTATTTTTATTTTGAGTTCCTAAAGTTTATATAGTTAGAGTTATTAAATAGTAAAGTATAGTATAGTTAGAGTATAGTATAGTATTATATATTGTAGTTAAAGTATAGTATACTACCACGGGGGGAGTCTGTAACCCCTACGCGGCGCGTCCCCAGGTGGCGGATAGGGGAAAGCTCGCTCGCAAGAGAGGGTAAGGCCGAAATAAAATAAGCCTCGTGGACCAACAGACTAGGGGAAGAAACCCCGAAAATAAATCAGCTATGGACAGGAGAGAACGAAACGAAATACCCCAAGTGAGTACCCCTCGAACTGAAGGTAATCTCACCACCGGTTCCGATCGAGTGAAAGCCCCGGTGGCCGGTGCCGGCCTCACGGATTTTGGGGGAGGCCACAGTGACATGGAGGTGGGCCACTTGGCGTCCATGGCACTTAAAGCACCAAGTGAAAGAAGCTGCAACAACGCCGGAACGATGCGGACTCACACCGCGGCTGCATTTTTCAGCCAGCCCCTGGTCCAGCTTACGATCTCTCGGGACACGGCCATCGGACTTGAAGACGGCAAGCTCGGTGAGCTCCAGGAACTTCTGACGGAAACCATCAGGCTGATAAAATCGAAGCGGACTGTCCCCACGGAAGTTACGAACAACGTGAAGGAGGCCCTCGCTCTGACCGCAGAGGCCCTCACCCACCGGAAATCTTGGAAGGACGAGCAACGGAAGCTCACCCTCGCCGAGGCTAGAGAATGTGAGGCGCTACGGCAACCCGCGACACCGTGCACGCCGACGAGCAAACGCCCGGCATCCAGCCCGCCCCTCGGCCCGGAGGAAGATACCCGCTCATGCGACAAGGGAGGCTTCACCCTGGTCAACAGGAAAAAGAAGAAACATAATGGGACACCTACACCAGCCAAGGCCACGCAGCAATCGGCGCCGGGCCCACCAAGCACGCAAGCCTCGGCCCCTGCGCACCGGAAAGCAAAAAGAAAAAAGGCAACAGCCCCGGGCCCCCGCGCTAATGCCGTGCTGATAAAGCCCGCGCAGGGAAAGACCTACGCGGACTTACTCAGGGGCATTAAGGCCAAGGTAAACCCGGAGCAGCATCAGGCGACCATCCGTTCCATCCGCGAGACCAGGGACGGGGACATCCTGCTGGAGATGGATCGCAAATCGGACAACTGCCCATCTTTCACTGAAGCGATAAAGGTGGCGGTCGGGGAGCGAGGCTCGGTCAAGAGCCTATCCCCGACTCCTACTATAGAGATCCGGGACATTGATTCCCCCACGGATGAGGCAGACATACGCGGCGCCCTAGTGCGAGACCTTGACGACACGGCGGATATCAAAAGGACCGGGCTCTCGAAGAATGCCTTTCGAGGCCAACGCACGGCATTCATAGAACTCGATGGGAAAAGCGCCCAAAAAATACTTGCGAGCGGCTGTATAAAGATCGGGTGGGTCATCTGCCGAACCAGGCGACATGAGTCCATCCGGAGGTGCTACAGATGCCTCGGATCTGGACACCTGTCCAACAAATGCACTGGCCCTGACCGCAGCAA
This sequence comes from Netelia melanura, assembly GCA_964007305.1. Classification (NCBI taxonomy): domain Eukaryota; kingdom Metazoa; phylum Arthropoda; class Insecta; order Hymenoptera; family Ichneumonidae; genus Netelia; species Netelia melanura. The sequence continues at coordinate 25,376,162 of OZ023255.1, forward strand.
GATGTGCTATAAGTGCGGCGAAGCGGACCACAAAGCAACGGCATGCAGCCGACCACCACGCTGCACACTCTGCGCGGCAACAGAGGGCGAAAGGCTCGACACCGATCACGTGCCCGGTGCGGGACGGTGCGCAGTGTACCGAAGCGCGCTGAAAGGAGCATCCACCGGTCAGAGATGACGACCTTTCTGCAATGTAACCTGGGAAGGGGGTAGACTGCACAGGCATTACTGCAGCAGTTCATCCTCGAAAACTCCATTGACATCTGCGTCATATCAGAGCAGTATGCGAACCTACCGAGGGCATTGGCGGTGAAGTTATCGTGGCTGGGGACTTCAATGCCAAGTCAACAGAGTGGGGAATGGAGTGGAGCGACACCAGAGGGCACGAGCTGGCAGACATGGCCGCACGACTCGACCTGACCACGCTCAACGAGGGAAACGTTTCCACCTTCAGAAGACCGGGCTGTCGAGAGTCGATTCTCGACATCACTTTCGCATCACCGGAGACTGCTGCAGCCGTATGGGATTGGAGGGTTCTGGAGGATTATAACTCCAGCGACCACCAATACATCCAGTTCTCGACCGGCAACGCGCCGACCAACGGCACGAGACAGGCAGAAGAGCGGCGACGATGGAACGACAGGAAGCTGAATGAGATAAAACTCATCAACTCTCTGAAGAACCAGGCCCAACAACGCGCCAACGAACCTACCGTTTCGAGACAAGACGTGGAGAATCTCGTGGAAAAAACGATGGGTGCCATTTCGGCCGCCTGTGACGCTTCCATGCCAACGAGGAGCACCCTCGAAAAAAGGCGCGCTAACTACTGGTGGAACGACGAGATCAGTGAGCTCCGGAAAAAGTGCCTGGCGCTGCGGCGCAAGTCCGTCAGGGCCAACCGCAGACGACAGGCCGGCCAACCGGACACTCTCTTCGCCGAACTCGATAGCACCAAGAAAGCCCTGAAACGGGCGATCAAAAAGAGCAAAAACCAGTGCTGGAGAAACCTATGCGACGAGCTGGACGAGGACCCTTGGGGCAAGGCCTACCAGATTGCCGTCAAAGGTTTGGGCAGGCAAAGCCGCATACCTCCTATGGAGCCGGCTACCATAGAAAGGATCATCGGCGATCTCTTCCCCCAGCATCCACGGAGGGCACCTAGAGGGAACTTGACGACGGCACGCGGACCACCGTTCACAACGGCGGAGCTTCAGGACGCTGCCAAGTCCTTGAAACCAGGCAGAGCCCCGGGCCCGGACGGCATCCCCGTCAACGCCATCAAGTGTATATCCAGGGAGTACCCCGAGGTACTTCTTACTATGTACAATGCCTGCCTCGCAACAGGCACATTCAGTCGCCGATGGAAGCGTCAACGACTGGTTCTTCTGGACAAAGGGAAGGGCGCACCAGTGACGTCATCATCGTATAGGCCACTATGCCTGCTGGACGTCGCAGGCAAGCTACTAGAAAAGATGATCAAGGGACGCCTAACTTCGGCAATAGACAATACCGGAGGTCTATCGAGCAATCAGCACGGCTTCCGCAAGAAGAAATCGACAATCACCGCGATCGATCAAGCCATCACCATCGTGAAGAGGGCCTGGTCTGGCAGCTACCAAGCTCGGAAGGCATGTATCCTGCTCACCTTCGACGTGCAGAACGCGTTTAACTCCGTGGGCTGGGAGGACATACTGGACGCGCTGAGGGCTGACTTCAGGATCGACCAATATGTCCTCGACATAGTGGACGATTACTTCCGAGATCGCCTTCTCGAGTACGACACGACGGAAGGAGCCAGAACGATGGAGGTCACTACCGGTGTACCGCAGTGCCCAGTCCTGGGCCCTGAGTTCTGGAATATACGATACGACGACTTGCTGGCCACGAATCTTATGCGCGAAACACATTTAGTCGGATACGCCGATGACGTTGCCGGTATAGTCATCGCGGACAGCACCGAGGACGCACGGTGGAAGATCGGTTACCTAGTCAGACGAATAACCGCCTGGCTAGATAGCCACGGGCTCAAGCTAGCGGCCAGCAAGACGGAGATGATTGTCCTCACGAGGCAACGCTGATTTGATAAACCCTTCGCGATAAATATTGGCGAAGTGCTCGTCGAGGCCAGGAGATCGGTCCGGTATCTCGGTATCCAACTCGACGAGAAGCTAACCTTCGGAGAGCACATCCAACGAACAGCTGACAAAGCTAACGGCGCCGCTGCCAAGCTCTCGAGGATCATGAAGAACGTCGGCGGCCCCCGCTACGCGAAGCGGAGGCTACTGATGAGCACCGTAAACTCCATCATCCTGTACGGCGCGGAAATCTGGGCGGATCAACTCGCGCATGAAAGCCACCGGCGCAAACTGGCTGCAGTACAAAGACGCGCCGCCCTCCGAGTCGCTTGTGCATATCGCACGGTCTCCGAATCAGCAATTCTGGTCGTCGCCAAGACGCCCCCCATCGACCTCCTGGCCAAGGAGCGAAGGAGGCTCCACCAGTCGCGGACAACAAATCCCCTGGCCGACGACGCCAGGGAACTCGACCGGACGAGGACCATTGGAGAATGGGAACACAGGTGGCAGAATAGCGGCACCGGAAGGTGGACGGCTAAACTCATAACTAACATAAGGACCTGGATCAGATGCGAACATGTAGATACCAACTTCTACTTAACGCAGCTTCTCACGGGCCATGGCGCCTTTAACGCGTGCCTACACCGAATGGGTCTCATCGACAGTCCACGGTGCGTCTACTGCCCAACCGAACTCGACGACGCTCAACACACCTTCTTCCACTGTGACAGATGGACGGAAGAACGAAGAGCCGCAACAGATGCGATCGGAGAAGCACTGCACCCCGAGAACCTAGTCCCCCACACGATCGGCTCCAAGCTGAAATGGGAGGCCATTATGAAATACGCGGAGGAGGTGCTGAAGGCTAAGAGGCTGGAGCAGCAACCAAACGAGGCGGGCGCTTAGGGGCACAGCAGGGGTTGGACTGAAGTAATGCGAAAGCGGTTTCCGGTCCAATCACCTTCACCACCGTGGAGAGAGGCAGAGGACTGTTTTTAGTCAGTAAAAATCTGACACTACCAGCAACACAACAACTTTTGCTGGTGTCTTTTCGAAGATTTTTCAACCTCTGAACCAAAAAAAAAAAAAAAAAAAAAAGTATAGTATACTTAGAGTATAGTATACTATTATATAGTTCGAGTGTAGTATAATTAGAGTTATTAAAGTTAGTTTCCATCGGAATTTCGGTAGAATTTTTTTTTCTTTTTCTCTATTTTTTTCTTTCTTCTTGTTTTTTTTTTTGTTTTGGTTGGTTTTTCTTAGAGTTAGTTCTTTTTCAGTTCCTTTCTAGAGTTCGTTTTTTCTCTTTTTTTTTTGTATTATTATTTTCACCGGCAGAGGGGATAAGCCTGCCGGAGGTCCGTAATTTGTTTTTTTTTTTGCCAGTATTCTTTTTATGTTCAGCTTTAAGATCTTACCCCCCTTTCGTATTATTATTTTGAGTTGGGACCAAACGTAGGGGAAACCCACCCCTACGCCGGTAACGGGGGACCAAGTTTGACGGGCATAACCCCTCCAGACCAGCCTGTGATACACATAGTCCCAACAAAGACTGATTACACTACCTACCTCCTAACCTAAGGTCTCAACCCGCGCCTCGCATTTTCCCAGAGTCCCGCACCCTAATCGAGCCTTGCCTGATCCCACCCAACCTAGAACTACCCCCCCCCCCCCCCCGAAGGCCGCCACTCAACGGGGTGTTGGTACCAACATTCAAAGAACGCCCCGAAGAAGAACCACCAGAAAGGACACCCAAAACCCAAGAAATACTGACCAAAAGGAAGAGTGCACCCAGTCAATCGCACAATACTCGACGTACTGGGGAGGAAAGGAAAAGAAGTCTTCGAAAAGTACCTGGAAAAACAAAAACAAAACATATTTGGAGGGAGCTGTGGAAACACCACGAATTCATTTTTTTTCTGTATATGTAATAACCTGTGATATTAGGTTATAAGAGGGTGGATGGATGCGTGCACTAGCAGCGGAGTATGAACGATATAATCGTCTTTTATTTATTTATATAGCTCGAGTACGTCTCAGAGACGTACTCTCGATTAAGTCAGGGGGAGTTGTGACATTGCGCACAATTCTTTCCCTGTCGGTGGTCGCCTAAGGCAACCGCTCCACACACCACCTGAAACAGTAAGAAAAAAAACCAAATTATTAGAACTACCCCTTTTTGTCTCCTATCCCATCCATAAACAATGTAAGAGAAGCAAACACTTACCGCGCTGCTAAGACTCACCCACCGACGCCATAGGACGCCCCCCATCGTCGTCGCCGTCGTCGTCATTCTCGTCGTGGTCGTCGTCGTAATCGTCGTCGTCGTCGCCGTCGTCGTCGTCCTCGTCGTCGTCGTCGTGTCGTCGTCATCGTCGTGGTCGTCGTCGTAATCGTCGTCGGCGTCATTGTCGTCGTCGTCCTCGTCGTGGTCGTCGCCGTCATCGACGTCCGCGTCGTCATCGTCGTGTCGTCGACGTCGCTTCGTCGACGTTGCGGTCGACCCGGCCACGCACATTATCGCCATAGGCGACGACACGGCGATAACCTAAAAAGGAAAACGAAAGACCGACAACAATCAGTGAATTAAGAGGGCATCAAAGAGAACGAGAAGAATACACACGCGCAGGACTATCCCGAGGACACCCTGAACCAGCAAGGATGACCCATCGAAAAAGAGACACCAGGATATCCCGAAGAAATCACCGCACCTCCACCGGCACACTTGCACTTCACCACATATCAGCCATACCTGTCAAAATTAATTCTGATCGTCCCGTTCTCCGACCACCCGTCATCAATCGACCTAGTGGCGCGAGAACGGGCAAGATGGCAGCAGCGAGCAATGAGAAAAATTCCCATTACCCAAAAATCCCAATACCTATGAGAGCGACCCTACCATACCGACCGCCTGACCTAATTACACCCATTTCCCGATAGATCTCCCTAGTCCGTCCCGAATGTATTGATTTCCCATCGACCCGTTATCGTTTGACCCGTGCCGCTGCTGCCCAATCAAAGAAGGACGCCCCGGCCAATTCGCGGACGAGAAAATTATGAAAAGTTCCGGCAAGGGGATACTCGCCACTTAGCTTGCGACCACCGGCGTATAGACAGCATTCGAGATACTTAGAAAAATTCAAAGTAGAAGTAATTAGAGAAATAGAAGCGTGAAAGTAATTCGAGTGACCACGATTGTAAGACGAGTGAATGAATTGTAGATTGAGTGAGAGAGCGAATGAGTGAGTGAGAAAATAGAGTGCGTGTGGAAAAGAAAAATTATAAGAGTGAAAGTGATAATATAGTGCGAGAGTGAGTGAGAGAGACTTCGATAAGAGAGAAACCAAGCGGACGAGTGTGGACATACAGTGCGTGTGACAAAGAAAGGAGTATACGAGTGAGAGTGAGAAAGGCGAAGGAAGGCGAGCGAAGCGTGAGCGAGCGAGAGCGAGATCGGTCCGAGGAAAGAAAGGAGAGCGAGAGAGAGGACTGTCGAACGACGAAATTTCAAACGTAAGTGTTTGCACAGCTACCGCTCCAAAACGGATAAACCCGCGACATTGTACATTCCCCTCCCCTCGCATATTTTTACGCAACTACTAGAATCATCCCCTGTACCTCCTTTTTTTCTCTCTTTTGCCCCTTTGCGTGCGTTGAGGAAAAATTTCTAAAAGGAAATTTATGCGTTATAGCATAGTGTGTGGAACGGTTGTGCGCGTAGCGTTAAAAGTTCAGGACTCCCCCCCCCCCTCCCCCCCACCACCACCTACCGACCGGTAGCACTGTCGCCGAAGGTCGACTCGATCATGACAAATTCACTTCCCCGCTACCGTTAGAGTGTCCTATAGAGTTCCCCCAAAATATCGCGAAAATTGTGTAACGGTCAGTGGTAGTAATTAAGCGGCCACACCGTATAGGAGAACCCACTCCCCTGAGCTACCCTTCCCTCCCCTCGAGTTAGCCTTCCCTTCACCCATCCAATAGAACACCCTGACAGCGTACTATTTAAGTAGTTCTTAGTTATATCTTTGGTTTTATATAAAGTATCCTAGTACTCTTTCTTCTTTTTTTGTTGTTGTTATCAGTACCATTTTTGTTAATTTTGTGTTTTTTTTTTAAATTAACTGGCGCCCATCTCCCCTTATCGAGAACCCCCCCCCCCCCCCCTCCCCCGAGATCGTCCGTCGAGGTTAAAGAAAGAGGAATAATAAACGAACATTTAAATATAAAACCTTGTTTTCTTGTTGCCTTAAAATTTTCTTTTATTAAACTGTGGTCCTGCATCCCCCGTTCCCAGTTGTCGCCCCCCCCCCGCCCCCCTATCGGCGTGACAATATATATATATATATATATATATTCCGTAGCCGAATATATATGCTTACGAACAATTATTTACATTATCTACAACTTTACCTGTAAACAAAGAAACGACAATTAAAGTTCACTATTAGCAATTCTCTATTGACTCTACTAGTTCTGTTCACAATATTTCGTACGTATGCTCTAGTTCAGCCTTTCTCTACCTTTTTTAACATCGGACCCCTAAGAGATTCTACTATGATCGCCCCTTAATAATAAAAAATAAATAATGACAAAAAATCATCTTGTTTTATTGAAATAGTTATACGTAGGTACAAAAAATATAGAATTTCCATAATATCATATCTATTTTTTTCATTGTACCTGTTTGATTTATTTTATTTTAATGCGAAGGTTGATGTTGCTTCTTTGCAACTAAATTTGTAATGTTCGGGTTGATGATACTTAATTGTATCCTCAAATCTGGTTCTTTCACACAAATATATTGTGCTTTACAAATAAATCCGCTTTTTCACACAAATATATTGTGGGGAAACACAGTAATTGTTTACGCGCCAATTTTGAAATGTCCACTTAATCCAGTTTTTAATTTAGCCAAAAGCTTGTTAAAGTTGATTCTTTGAAATTTCTTTTTAATTTCGGATCACAACTTATTTCCATTAATTGATTTTCCCGAGTAGGTGTCAGTCCTGTGATGTCTATAACTTGGATATTAAATGGATCAACAATCCAATATTAATTGTGATCTGGTTGTGGACAATAATATCGAAATAGTAAATTTATTTGTATTCACAACTTTCTCCAAAATGTCGAGAAAATGGAGAACATTCTCGCGATTGAATCCTCTTGCCCTTGCCATAGAGGTTACTTCCGGCTTGCGTAAGGACAGTTGTGGATTACGCTGCATAAACACATAAAACTATTTCTTCCCGGCAGTTTTCTTGTCTTTATTGAAATGGTGTGGCAATGGATATTTTTCAGCGATATCAAATGCTAATTTCCTTATTTCTTTAATGGTGAATCTAAAAAAAATTCTTCAAATTGCAGAATGTGTTCAGCAAGAACTTTTTCCATTTCGCCAGAAAATGTAGGCAACCTACCGAGACTTTTTATTTCATTCACATTTGAATTTTTTCCGTCAGCGTGTCTTTTAATAGTAGCTTTGGGAACAGTGTAAATGCGGCCGCACTCGTTTAAACCACAGTCCCCGTTTTTATAAACATGGACAGCCATGATAAGTTCGTTTTCAGACCAACGCCCGTACGGTCCTCTTTTAGCCATATCTGCCCTGAAAAATTCAAAGTACATAAAAAATGGATGGCAAATCAAGGCGACGCTAGGGCTTTTTTGGACATGGGCATGAGCAAATTTTGAATTTATTTTCTATACAAACATTACTTTATACTTTTTAACTTGCACTTACACTTGTTAACTTTTTTCCGAAGTATTTTTCTTGTTATTATAGTCTTAGGCTTGAAACAAAAATTGTATTGGAGAGGTTTTATATTTTCTTCACAGTCGATCCTTACGTTTCAACACCTTATCTTTGACTGACTTACAAGGAAACAGTCTCAGGTGAATCTCGCCGATTTTTATGAAATTTGGCATGGTCATAGAACGGACAAAAAAGGCCACATTCGTTTTTTATACGTGCCAAGATTGAGTTTGAAGGGGTGAAACGCACCCTCGAAAATAGGGGTTTTATTCGTTTTTCGTCGATAACTTTTGAACAATACGAGATACGAAAAAACTTCAAATTGCAACAATATTTATTTTTTCGCGTACTGTTAGCAGAAAATTATTCCGTATTAGCGAAAGAGTTACCTATTTCTGTACCGATATGAACGAACAATTAAAGAGTGATTTTCATCCAATTATTCACGAAACATTGCAATAAATAATACGCCATTTGTTGTTATATTCATCATTATTATCACGAACGTCTAGTAGTCGAAGAGCAGAACGTTTTGTCCCTATAAACTTTTTTTTTATCTCTACCCGTTCACGAATGAACAAAGTTTTTGAGTTGCCCCCTTAAGGGCAATGTTAAGCCAAAACCGGGAAGTTTGTATCGATTATTTTGACTGATTGAACTTCGAGTCTAACCCATTTTATTTCTACAAATTTTCATCCATGCCTCATGGTAAGAACTTTGAACGGTCGGGAGGGGCATGATTGGGGGTGGGGGGGTGAGTGGCATTTACAAATATGTACTCGAGTATTTAAGCGAATTTATATTAACGTGAATTTAACCCGGAATGGCAAAAGGCCAGCTGATTATACGATGGAGTTGAGTAAAAAATCAAAGGGTAGTTTTAACGCCTTAATTATGAACTATCGGAAAAACAAAAAATACGTAAACTTTATTTTGTCACCCTCTACTCGTATACAAATTGGCATCCCAATCGGTTAAGAACTCTCTGAGATACGTATGAAAAAAATTGTATATTTGCAATAAACAATATGAAATTTGTTATGATCTGCGCCATTCTCATATCCAGTGTATAGTATGCGAAAAAATAAGTATTGTTGGAATTTGAAATTTTTTCATATCTTCTATTGTTCAAAAGTTATCTCCGAAAAACGAAAAATACCCCTATTTTCGAGGGTGCGTTTCACCCCTTCAAAATCAATCTTGGCATGTATAAAAAAAATACGTGTCGCCTATTTTTGTCTGTTATATGACCATGCCAAATTTAATAAAAATCGGTGAGATACACCTGAGACCGTTTCCTTGTTAGTGACGCGCATTCATCATCATTCTCTGTTGCCGGGCCGAAATACGAAAAACAATTGCTGCCGAAATCGACAGCAATTGTTGTTTCCCCGAACCATCGTCAATTATCAGCGTCGCCTAAGTGAAAGCCCTCGCCTAAGCGAAACAAATTTGGGTTGCTTAGATGGGACCGGTTCAATTTGATCAACCACCATGTGGTCCAATCTAAGCAACTCTAAACTAAATTTGTTTACGTGTTATATTAATTCGTATAGAAGTAATTGCGATGAGATTCTTTCACATACCTATAGGAAATTACATTCTCTATCCAATGGTATAATAATTAAATGGATTACTTCCCTTTTTACTCTCTTAACACGTTCTGGAGGACACGTAAATTTCTACAGTGGCTTGTTCGTCAACAAAAAATTGCAACTTCTCGCTTTGTTCCGCACAGAAGCCGCCTAAATTTATAATATTATGATTTACAAGGACTACGCAATACGTATTGCCTATATTCAAAATAAATTACTTTATAGTTTTCAAGTTACGATGGTGGTCCAATCTAGGCAACGGTCCAACTTCGGCAACTCTCCCCTACGCCAATTAATGCAAATTTTGTTCTGCGAAACTGCCACTTGGCGTCGCAGCGGTCGATGGCTCGTACGTGATTGGTGAGAGAGAAGGTGGAGCTATGCCTCGAAGCTGTATAAAAGATACAAGAACGTGTGTGTGACCTAACACATTCTTGTAGCGACGCCAGCAACATAAGTAACTTTTGAACAGAACTGCACTGGGGGACATATTTCTCGCTATAATCAAAGGGATGGGCATATTTTTTCTATAGTCATCTGAATTCATTGTCGAAACCCATCGAGTGCTACCGCGTGATGAGAAACAAGTAATTTTACACTAGGGAATTCGGTAGACGAATTTACATGAGAAGCGACGAAATCCCTGGATATCTTCCATAATGCAGAAGCTATATTATAATATAGATTCATCGGGCATATACAAATACAAATAATCGGTCATCGTCTTTAAATGATTAAGATAACATCTATTTCATTTCATACATAACAAGGGCAGTTGCCGGTGAGCCTGGCAAAAGATTAATAGTTACTTTTAATATAGATACCTAAAATATGGAAATTGAGAAATCGAAAAAATAGGTCCCATCGTTATCCCATTATCTACCTAGGCTTAAAATTTGTGAACAATAAGAGACAGTTTTATATAAAAGCAATTCAAAAAGATCGCTCTATTTAAGCGAGGACCTGGTTAGTGGATAAAGGTAGGCGAGAAAAAAACACACCCAGAGCACTTCTTATGCAACAGTCGGTGCTCGCCGACTTCTTTATTAAAAATGCATCACACGTTGTACACAGAGTGAGAGAACAACCTGTTGACCATCCAAAATCGTGAGCAGGGCATTAGAAGCCGATCTATTTTTAGCGAACAGTTCAGAGTATCTAAAATCGAACCTAGTCATTACCACTGGTATACAACAGAACCAACGAGAAGAACGGGAGAATTGCTGAGGTCGAATACAGTAGAAATACGATCGGTAGAAAAATAGAGGTAGGGGAGACCGAGGAGAGTTGTGATAAATTGTGCTTAAAAAATATATCTCAACAAAGAAACTTATGACAATTATGAATCTATACCTCAATGGAGCTTAATCATTCCTCTTCTTAAACCTGTTATCGAAATCAATGAAAGTTATAGGGTTTCTGATAAAATCCACGAAAACTGAAACTGCTCCTTTTGTCACAACTCTCCTACCACTGAAGTAAGTTGTGACTGGTACTAACATAAGTTGTGACAGCTGTGTATCTGGACTATATTTGATAGATAAAAATACTTTTATATGTATTATAAACAAAATACACGTTTTTTTTTGCAGAAAAGTACTTTAATTATCATTTTGCACATTTGTAGGCAATATCATAACATAAAACATTAACAATATAATAAGGATTCCCGTGCGGAGTTGCTGCTCCCCCATCGGGTGCCTTCCCAGGTGGTGGATAGGGGAACGTCCTTCATGTCTGTGATGCCCACACGATGAAGGTGTTATATCGGCAACACGTTAGTATTGCGCGATAAGATTTTATTTTGGGATAATAGCCAATAAGGAGAAAGTCTCGAGTCAGTGAAGTAAAATGAGATAACAGTTTATTGTAAGTTTTAGATTAACAAGTTACAATGTTACGCAAGTTAATAGGGTAAGAGCTTCAATCAAAACCAACCGATTAGCTCTGCTCGTCAATTAAGACGGGTTGATAATTGTCGCGATCGCGGGTCGCTCCCGCGAGTCGCTATGCAGAAAATGCATGTTCCGCATTTTGGTCGTTGTGACCATATATGGTCACAACGACGGTTTCGATGGCGTGTTTCGCGCCTTTGCCCTAAAACTGTCTATTTCGCAGTTTGCGGTTTTTGACCTTTACTTGCGCTGTGACCATATATGGTCATAGTGCTCTTTATTTTATCTCTATTTAATTCTACTGGAATGTTCTCTTGGAATATTCCTTCGTTGTACTATGGGGTACAACAAAGGACACCGGGAACACCCACAACATCGCAACATCCGGGGTTGAACAAACGTAGCTATGGGACGGTACCCAGAACAATAAACCGATATGGAGAATTACGTAAAAAAAACAGTTACGTTAAAAAAACATTACAGGAGGTCGAATCTCCAGTAGCGGCGACTGTCAGGCGTGAGAAAGCAGGCTCCGGGTCGTCGTCATCAAATGACTGCAAAAACTGAACAGACAGTGCTGGAACACCCGTCGCAAGACCATCGTCAAACATCAGAACCAGCAGACCCCATTACCGCTACGAGGGAAACCGGCAACCGAAAGTGCTGGTGGCACTCCGCAATATGTGAATAGCAGGAACCTAAAACACAGTGAGGATATCGCCCAATTGAGGCAGAAAGAGGAAATAAAATGGGGAAAATGTCGGCAGATCCTCACTAGCATGAAGGTCGCGACAACCCGACAAAAGAACATCTCAATGGACATTAAAAACGGCTTGGCAAAGCTAGAGGAAACCATCGACGTTATCGCTTATTACAGACGAATCTGCGTCAAGATAGACCAAGGTCAGCGCGGATCGGTGAGGAAACCGGCCCAGGAAGCAGGATCCCCGGCCTTCTTAAATACGTCGGCACCCTACCCCACCCCAGGACAGAAGCGCACGGCATCCAGCCCGGCGAAGGATGGGCGGGAAAGGATAAAGAGGGACGCGAATTCAACCGATGAAGAGTGGTCCACAATGCCCCCAGGACAGGACAGCGGAAAAAGGGCACTCCGATAAGAAAGGAGCGCAAACGCCAGCGGGGAAAAACGAAAAGGCAGATGCCCCAAAAGCGCTCCCACAAAAGAAAAAGCACCTCCCAAAAACCGGCCACCAAGGCCACCGCTGGAAGCGTTGCTGATTAAGCCAGCACAAGGGATATACTATGCCGAGGTGCTTGGCCAAATCCGAAAAAAGGTCAATCCTACGGAGACAGGAACTGAGGTTAAGTCCGTACATCGGACGGGACTAGGAGACCTGCTCCTAGAGCTCAGGCCTAACACGAAAGATAAAGCAGCCCTAGAAAACGCTATCCGAGGAATACTAGGACAAGATGCCACGGTGCGTAGATTAGACCATGAGATCACGATAGAAATCCGGGACGTTGACGAACTCGCGACTATGGAGGAAGTAGCCGGCGCCATCAAACGAGACCTGAAAGATCTTGCCGGGGAACCAAAAATCGCGGTCACCAAGACGAATAGCAGAGCACTGACGATATCAATCATCACGATGAGTGCTAGAGACGCAAACGAGCTGTTGAAGAGACAGCGGATAAAAATCGGCTGAGTGAACTGCCGGGTACGCCAAAGGGCAGACGTGCCACGCTGCTACAGGTGCCTGGGATATGGCCATACGCGCAGAGAATGCAAAGTTCCCGATAGGAGCGGCCTATGTTGGAAATGTGGCTAGGACAGACACAAGGCAGCTACCTGCGAGTCCATCGCGCAATACGTCCTCTGGGTCGAAGCAAACTACTCGAGGCCATTAGATCATGTTCCGGGAACGGGCCCATGTAAGACCTTTAGGGACGCTCTGGAGAGCAGGAGAAAAAAGATACAAAGATGACGAAGGTTCTGCAAGGCAACCTGAATAGATGTAAACTCACTGACGATTTACTGACACAACTGGCCCATGAGGAAGGAGCACATGTTGTTATCATAAGCGAGCAATACCGCAACAGAGCAAGTGCAACGTGGTACTCTGATGCATCAGGCACTGCAGCGATTTGGATCCCGGACGCACACAAAATCCGAGTTGACTCCCGCGGCGGCGGCGGTGGGTATGTATGGATAGAGAGCAGGAGCAATACCTTCGTCAGCTGTTATTTCTCGCCAAATGACACCATTGTTACGGACCGATCAGCCTAGCAACAACCTGGCTGAACGATTCACCGATGCACGCGCAGCTTTGTCATCAAATTCCCTATATGCACCGTTCCACGATAGAAGTTCCCACGGAACTCCAGGCGCTACTTAGTCATCATTTATCCCAAACCATTCTCAGAAAACCCAAAATGCAATAAATTAGAACAGCTCGAATAGGAAACCCGGCACTTCCTGTTACTCCCACGAGACTCTCTCAACGTCTTCGCCTACGGTAACGAGGATTTCAACCGATAAAATTATCAGCAGTCTAAATTAGCACCTCCGTCTTCACAGACGGATCTATCGATCAACGTACTCGTACCTTAGGGCAAGTGCATCTCGCGTACCGAGAGTCTCGCGAGTGTAACTTTGAGTGCGGGAAATCGGAACTATAATTTAGAACTCTTTTCGTGTAAGCTAACCTTAGCGGCGCTCCACGTCCCTCGAAAAACATCTGTACCGCGATAATTACCCTAGCGGCATTACGCGTCCCTTTTTGCCGACTCAGCGCAGACAGCTAGACCGTAGCGGTATCGACGCATACAAGTGCGCACGTGTAAACCTGCACGGCCAATCCTTGTACGAAAATCTAAATAAAAGTTTCAAGTGTATCTGTGTGCATTATCTCCACGGCCAAGGCTGCCGCCATAACCGACCTTCTCAGGAATCCGCCGACGTCAGCTGGTCGCAGAGCAGAACCACACGTACACATATACATAAAAGGTGAGGTGCGTTACACCGCTTAAACTAAGACGAAACCCACACGTCCAGTACCCTGACAACTCGACTTTTAAAATAATACCAAAATGTTAACATATTACGACGGAAACCCGTACGTAACACCATATCGATTTTCCGAGAGAAGCTCGATGGGTTGGAGGACGCTCTACGTGAAGTAGCAGGCGACTTAGTAGTAGCAGGAGACTTTAACGCTAGAGCAGTCGAATGGGGGATGCCAGAGCCCAACACTCGAGAGAAGCTGATAATGGAAATGGCAGTAAGACTCAGCCTCGTGGTGCTCAACACCAGGACGACACCAACCTTCCGAAGACCTGGCAACGGTGACTCGATACCAGATATCACGCTAGTATCAGAGAACCTGGCTGCTCGAATCGTCGAATGGAGGATACTGGAGAGTTATACAGGGAGCGATCATAACTACATCACCTTCCACATGCAACGGGGAAGTAAGATGCAACGTACCCGGCCACGCCAACCACTGGGCTAGAACATAGCAAAACTGGACGAAAATGAGGGCATCATAACTTTAAACAACGTCCTTGAGGTCATTCCAGAAGTCCCAAATAAGAACGAGGATAAGGAGACAGCGGATGACATCGTCAATGCTACAATGAGACTCATAGAAAAGGGCTGTAACGCATCGATGCCCAAGAAAAAGCGATGGAATGGGAGACCCCAGGCATACTGGTGGACCGACAAAATTGCGGAATTGCGAAGGACTTGCCTCAAATGCAGGCGTAGGGCACAACGAACACGGAACCGGCCCGAAGCCGCTGAAAGATCGGCAGAACATATAGTCACAAAAAAGCATTAAGAAAAGCGATATGGCAGAGCAAAGACCGTAGCTGGCGTAGGCTGTACAAGAAAGTCGACCAGAGCCCCTGAGGAAAGGGATACAAGCTAATAACTGGAAAATGGGCAGATCAAGCACAACAGGGCAAGTAAACGCAAAACAATGGAGAACATTGTGGATGTGCTTTTTCCAACCCACCCAGTAAGGGAGGATACGCGGGCCCCAGTACGAACCGAGGAGATTCTAATGTTCAGCGAACAGGAACTAAGAACAGTGGTAGGATCGCTGAAAAACGGGAAAACACCAGGACCGGATAACATACCTATAGAGGTGCTTAAAATAGTTACCAAATACTGCCCGCACCTCATGCTCAACATGTACAATGCATGTCTAAAGGCCGGAGTCTTCGCGGCGCGATGGAAGGTAGCACGACTGGTACTGATCAACAAGGGGAAAGGTGAAACGGACGCACCGTCGTCATGTAGACCGCTATGTGTGTTGGACATACCGGGGAAAGTGATGGAAAAGATGCTGAATCGGCGGATTGAAGCAGCGGTCCGGGCTGCCGGAGATTTGTGTAGCCGTCAATACGGATTTCGACGGGGTCACTCAACCATCAGCGCAATTACTGACGCTATGGCTGCCGTTGACAGAACAAACTTAGCATGCAATCAAGCCAGACCAGTAGTCCTACCTTTCACCCTAGACGTGAAGAACGCCTTTAACTCGGCGGGGTGGAGCGACATACTACATCCACTCGAGCAGATCTTTAAACTGCCGAGGTACCTCCTAGCAATGGTAGAAAATTATCTGAAGAACCGATACCTCTAGTATGAGACGGAGGAAGGACGAAGACAAAGAATGGTCACCGCTGGAGCAGCACAGGGGTCGGTTCTCGGACTTGACCTTTGGAACTTCTCGTACGATGACCTACTACGCACGAAAATGCCTGATGACACCTTTCTAGTGGGCTACGCCGACAACGTCGCCGCGGTTATCACCGCACGCAATGCTGAAGTGGCCCAGTTGAGACTTAACCAGATCATGCGGAAGGTCAACGAGCGGATGGATAGGCATGGGGTGCAACTGGCGATTTCAAAGACGGAAATCGCCAAGCTCACGAGGAAAAGGATTCCAACCATCCTCAACATAGAAGTCGGAGCCTAAGTTATACAAACGAAGCGGGAGGCAACGTACCTAGGGGTGACGATGGACAGGAAGCTCACGTTCTAAGAACACATCCACGATGCTGCTGATAAGGCGGCCAATGTGACTGCATCACTGAGCCGACTAATGGCCAACTTAGGTGGCCCTAAGCTCAGAAAACGGAGGTTACTGATGACAATGGCCCAAGCACTATACGGTGCCGAAATATGGGCAAACACAATAAAAATAAAAAAATACAGAACGAGAATGGCCTCGGTCCAACGGCGCGAAGCATGACGAATCGCATGCTTTTATAGAGCTGTGTCAGAAGCAGCAGTCCTGGTGGTTGCGGCCATCATTCCGATAGACCTCCTAGCCATGGAAAAAAGACGGATCTACGAGCGAAGAGCGGAGACAAGTAGAGTAGACGTGGCGGGACAGGAGCGTTCCTGCACCATGCATCTCTCGCAGCAACGCTGGGACAGCAGCCCTGACGGACGATCGACACACCGGCTCATCAAACAGCCGAGAGTCTGGATGGAGAGGGATCACGGGGAAGTAGACTTCTACATGACCCAATTCCTCACAGGGCACGGATTCTTCCGATCCTATCTATATAAGATGAGTAGGTAGGGTCCCCGCAGTGCCGTTATTGCAGCACAAAACGAGATGACGGGCTTTATACATTCTTTGAATGTGGCCACTTCGTGATAGAGAAGAGGGCAGTGGAGATGATGATGGGTCAAATAACACCTGACAACGTGATTAGCACGATGCTCTTAGATGAAGAGCATTGGAATGTGGTTGCAAGATACGCACATGCGGTACTGCGACGAAATAACGACAATGGATGCTTAGAGGATCTTGATAAACGATGAGACAGACAAGAGCTCGCAAGGG
The DNA here is from genome assembly GCA_964007305.1 of Netelia melanura. Classification (NCBI taxonomy): domain Eukaryota; kingdom Metazoa; phylum Arthropoda; class Insecta; order Hymenoptera; family Ichneumonidae; genus Netelia; species Netelia melanura. The sequence goes on from OZ023255.1 coordinate 25,393,307, forward strand.
CGGAGCACAGCATGGCCCAAACCGAAGTAGTGTGAGAGCTGTTCCCGGATTGAGGTACTACATGGGGAACGAAGAGGGTTTTTTAGTCGGTATACTAAGGTGGCGAGTTCGACACACGAGGTGGCATAAGCCCCTTATGGTGCAGAATGCATTTTCCCCCTCACAAAAAAATATATAATAAGTATTGAATCTTATAAAAGTATTTGTGGCAATATTACGAGATCAGTCGTTTTAAAATCAGTCAAAAATCTTAATCTAGTCTGATAAACAATTGTGACAGACGTATTGCAGCTCGCCTCCAGTGCAATCTTCGTGAGACCAGCCTTTGCATTCCATGCACTGAACTCACTTCTCATTTGACCTACTACTGACATAGGATTCAAGGCAGTACAAGCAAAAACAATCATTTTCTGTATCTTCTTCGGGATCATGTGCACTTTTCTTACCAGTCTTCCTCTTGGCTTTTACAGGTTTTTTCTTTTCGTCGCTTAAGAATATATGGCAGCTACGTTAGAGTCGTTACACAACTGATAGTACAATTTGCAACAATCGCATTTAAAGGCTAAATACAGTAATTGTAGTATTCATTGAAGCTAAAAAGCAGATTTATCACAGCTCAAAGTCAAACTTACGGCACAAAAAGTAGAATTTTCAATTTTTAACTCGAAATTTAGTTGTTGATTTGATGTATGTTTCCCCTGACGAAAACACTCAAAAATAAAAATCGACATATTTAAAAATAAACATTAAAAACATTGGATGTAAGTATTTGATGCATACCTCATAAAATAATATCCTCCAATCTATTTACTCGTAGGACCAGATTTATGGCCTAATTTATTGTTAATTGTTTATTGTTAATTGCGCTCGGATATGTCAGGATTCCGGCGCGTGGATCCCTGTCCTGTTTAAAGTGGGTGTTCACCGCACCTGGTATTGTGTCTGCGTATGTGTGTTTGTGTTGACGCCGCTGAATGCCTGTGTGGGTCGGGAGAACGAAATCGGAGATGCGTCGGTGTTTCTTCTACACGCTACCTCAGGTGTATAGCGGTTCGTTTATTTCTTTTCCTTGATCTTACACAAACGTAATACTCAATCACACTATGATACGCGTACACAGGTACGGCGACGGCTACGCTCGCGGTAGCTGAGTCGTCGGAAATTATTATCTAGACGCACGCGTTGCGCGAGTCAACGATTTGTATTTTGGTTGGAAAATGGACTTGATATGTCCGACTCGAAATGTCAAGATGATAATTTCCGCGGTACGGGAGGATATCGAGTTGCGATTTGGTCCCCACTAAGGATCGGATAATCGCGAGAGTTCTCAATTATACTTCAACGGTTCCGCGACACTGGTAACACCCACGAACCTCGAAGTCCGTGCAATGTACACTCCACTAGGGCACGAGTATCAGTAGACCGAGAGATACGTCTGTCGAGACAGAGAATTCAATTAAGACTGATGGTAGTTTGGTCGATCCGGATCCTCGTTACCCTGAGGTGAAGGTGTTCGAAGGACGGGGGGGGGGGGGGTACCAAGAGAAATATTTCGGTCGTCGATTGGGAAATTGATTTGTGGTAATCGGGTCAACTTCCCAATCGGCAGTTGCATTTCGAGAAAAGTTCGCGGGGCCGTCGCATTTCGAGAAACTGAAATGTGTTGCTGACGCAGCATGCTGGCGGTTTCCACATACGAGGGCTACGCGCCGATGTGGAATGCGCTGATCGCGTTGCGTCGAATACGGATTGCTAAACCTGGTCGTTGCCAGATTGATCGGTCCGCAACATTACAGTAATTATTTTTTATATAAATATTGTTTTTTTCTAATAAACGTAAATAAGCGTAATTCAATATTGGCACGGTCAAGACAAATCAACTTGGCAACGTCGCAATTTCTGAATGTTGGTAGCATCGTGCTCCACAAATTTTCCGGCATCTGTCGACAATACAAAAAATGGCGACGCCGGCAAGCGACACCGAGAGGTTACGTTGCATTTGAGCCAAATTTACCACCAAAAGAAGAGAAACGTGGAAAGAAAATGTTCGTGCAGCTGTCAAGCGAAGAAAGTAGAATTGTGCTGAAAAGGCCTAAGAACAAGTGGGGGAAGGATGGCGTATCGTAGAGTTGCAAAAATTAGCGGATGACTTGTGGTGTAACATGTGTTCGCAGCTCTTATCGCTGCGATTCATTGAAAACGAAGACCACATTGGTCTCGCGAGTGTTTTGAAAATTCGTTGTAGCGTGTGTCTAGCGATAAACGAACTTCATACGTGCCAAAAAACGTATCTGCAATGGGTATGAAATGACATAACCTCACTCTTATGCTTAGTTTTAGATTTCCATTCTTTTTTAGTAAACTCCCCCCGATAGCTCATACTTATTTCTTATTAATTGTCCATCTTAATTTTTCCTGAGCTATGCTATCGTTAAATATGACACTAGCAAATAAACGTCTGATATTGAGAATGGTTGTTGGTTGTAATTTGTTCAGAAAATGTGCATGCTGTAGCGATCACTGACGCTGGCATCGGAGAAACCCATCTCAATACCGTTTTGTCTGCACTAAATGTGCCCGCTGTGAATCCTCACACTCTCAAAACGCACGAGCGAATTGTTGGTTCTGTAATTGAAGATGTAGCGGGGGAAAGTTGCAGGGATGCTATCCGATTAGAGAGGGCACTCACGGTACAAAAATATGGATCGTACGTATTTGAAGTTGACAAAACAAAATTAATCAATGAATTTATATCCCATTGTACTCATATTAAGTTATTGTTTTCAGTTGCACAGTCTATAAAAAGGTGATACCAACTCGTTCATTTGCATCTTTCATTGTATGCCTGTTCTTTTACATTATAAGATGGTAACGGTTTATAGAGCTTATGAACAATTTGAATGCATTGAAAGCATGTTAAACAATATGAATGCAACGTTCTCGATTTTGCTTTCACACAATCGATAACTTTTTAGTAACAAAACGCTTGAGGTCAATTTTTACAATTAATTGATTGCAATTGAACTAAATTTGTTTCAAAATACTTACAAACTGTGTTTGATAACCTACAAGGTGCTGGCTCACGTTGTCGTTATTTTTTATACTAATTGGAATTTTATTTTCAAATTTATTTATCCAATATAATGTAAATATACTAATTCGTGCCAATGAATTATAGGGCTGCATTCACGAACGAGGGAGAAGTACAAATTAAAGCCAGCATCGATGCAGCGTGGCAGACAAGAGGTAATGGCTATTCGTACGACAGTCAAATAGGTGAGACTATATAGATATTATTTTTTGTGCCGTAGAAAAATGTTATCGGTATAGTTCGTTTTTTGTTTGTGTTTGTATATATTTTTTTCAATCTTGCTTGTATGTCATTCTTCACTTATCGGCGTGGAAGAATTTTGGGGAGAGCTTTTCGCATCAAGATATTGTTACGCCCCGAGAGGGAGACACCGTACGGAGACGCAGCGCGATCGGAGATAGGACGCGAACCTTGAATGTACTTACGTTCTGCGCGAGCGAGTCCTTTGATGATCGACTGCGACTACCTGACACAACTAAATATTTAATAGTACAGATTCCCTTGAATCTGTGAGATGTTGGTTAAGGTTACGAACACTCTCAGTACGAGAGAATAACACTGTTACACTCGGTTATTTTTATAATAACCTATAACGTAGACTTTATTCAAACTGTTAGTTGATAGCGAACATTGCTCGTTCGAGTTAAGAGTTTTACAGTTTATCGGATTTTTGGCAGACGTCTTGTGACTGTCCGTGGATTCTTTTACTAAAAAACTCTAACTCTGTAGTTAGAGTTTTTTAGATGTGGATTCGATGAGTACGGAGTATGATCTGATCTAAGTTTTTTCAGAGCGTTGCCCGTTCTGCCTCGCAGATGCAGATTACAAAAAGGGCGGTCGATTTTTGATTGGTCGGATTTGTGTGAGCCTTGTTTTACTTGGCGGAGGGGATTATCTCGATCACGCGGAGGTGACTCAAGATAGTCGCCTCGTGAGAAAGGAAGTAAGGTTTCGAATTCTAATTTCGGAGAATGGTACAGAATTTGTTTATAACTGGGTTATCGAGCGGCGGTGTCGCATAAGACGTTCGTGGAAAAAATATAAAAGAAAATGTTTGCCGGACAGGGTGTTAATAAATTGATAGGGTGCCTATATTTGGTTACAGTTTTGAATTCTTTGGTGTGTGTATATGTAATGAGAGCATGGTACCCTGGTAATCTTAGTTGGGATCTTTCCCTTAGCATATTTAGTTTCTTAAGAATAAATGATATTGTTAATTAACTAAGAATTTATGATCGACGAGTGATGGTGAGGATAAGGAGCGTTTCTTGTTGCTCCGCGTGGTTGTTTCTGTAAATAGATTGGGTTTCGGGATTTTGAATGTTCGAGAAGTGTTTTATAGGTGTTCTAGAAAATCGTGATTTCGTATCTGGAGTGGAAGTACTGGTTATTTCTTAGGCATAGTTTTATAAATGTAGTAATAAAATGGTGATAAGAGAAAAAAGTTGTACAGACTGTTTGAATTTTACCGGCAGGCTGCATTGGTTTAGAAGTAGATAAGGTAGTATTCTATTTTATTGATTGGAGGTGAGTGTCGCCCATGTAGGGACGTAACAATATGCTCGTTATGTTCTAACGGCCACGATCTCAATGATCACGATTGTCGTCTTAACTTTCGTGCCAGTGCCAAAGCCATGGAACCGGATATGGCGACACAACTGGTTGTTCACAATAAGGATTTGGAAGATGAGAATGTCATCATTTTAACCGTCGTCGGCGATGAAGATGCTTCAACCATGTGTCGAATTCCGGAGGGAATCTACGCACGTCATTGCTAAAGAATTTGTCATGAATCACAACACCAAGTCTCTCAGCAACAAATTGTGGAAGCTCCATATACCTAAACAAACGATCGGTTACCTAAAAAAATGTTTTGGGTGCGCAATAAAAAAAATAGTGGAGATCCGGAGGCTGTAAGGAAAGCTCTATCAAATGTCGCCGACCATGTCTTCGATAAACACGAGATGTGCAGAGAATGGTGCCGTTTCAAAGAAGATTCGGAAAATTATAAGCATCGCGGCCTCCCGGATGGGAAAGGTCTGCATGGCACACAGCTTTATACCGATTTGACCCATATTTTTGGAACTTACGCTAACAACGCGGAAAAAATCGCCGCCTGCAGTTCTACACAGCCTAACGAATCTTTCAACGCTATCGTGTCGTCCAAAGCTCCGAAAGGGAGATGCTATGGTAGATCGGAATCACTAGTTTACCGACTAGATGCGGCAGATTCTCAAAAAAATACTGGTACGGGGTACGTTGTGAAAAAAAAGAATAAAAATATTTGGAGTAACAGATCTGTTTTCTACATTGGCCGTTATTTCTTGAACACTTGACGATTGCTCTGGTTCTGGATTGGGAAAAATACGATCAGTGACTCGACTAGGCAGGAAATCGGCTTCTCCAAATATATCTGTATTAACAGGCTAGCGTTCCGGTTGCAGCAAAACCGGCACTGATATTCTTTGCAGTGATGGCCACGGTAAATGCTGATTTTATTATAGATGCAATATCATAGATACTTATCCTTTTCCCCGCATTAGAGCGCATCCAATTATCGCATGCTGCTTTCTTTACAGGACCAAATATAGCACGATCTAAGGGTTGCAGCTTATGCATGCAGTGGGGAGGGATATCAAGAAGATAGTCCCATTATCTCTGCAGAATTCAACAATTTTCAGAGCTGTGTGCGAAGCGTGATTGTCCAGGAGCAAAAGAGCTCCTTTATCTTGTGATGGTCTAACGTGATTTTTAAAATGCTCAAGGAAAAAATGAAAACCATCCTCCTGCATCCAGCTTCATACGTTAGCTGTTCCTACAAAACCATTTGGGCCATCACGAATGAAGTGTTCTTGGAGTCTCTTACGTAGAAATATAAACAGGCGGTATATAATTGCCTATAGCGTTTCCAGTCAGAGCCAGAGTAACCAAGGTTCCTCTTTCCGTCGATGTCATCGCACTTACTTGTTTTGTTCCACGTCGTGCTATTATTCTATCAGGCTTCTGGACGGCTGTTATTCCTGTCTCGTCGACGTTCCAAATATCTTTTCCATGAAGATTATGTTTGCTTAAAACGCCAATGTAGTTATCAAAGAAAGCAGCCACATTAGTTTTATTAAAGTTCGTTGCACGAGCTATGCTTGTGGCTTATGGCAATCTTAAAGATAAATTAGGATGTCGTTGCAAAAATAACTTTAGCCACACTTCTCCTGCCTTCTCATTTTGTTCCCATGACGCCGGCATTTTGTTATTATATTTTTTTGCTAAGATAAATGCAATGCTTCTTGTTTCTTTTGTTGGCAGCCCATAATTGGATGTTGTAGATGTCAACAAATAATCCCATAATATATTTTCTTCCTCTTCGGTAAATACCGTTATACTAGCATAACCCATGGACGGTGCCACATCAGTTATTTTATGTCGAAAAGCCTGTTTCATCTTGATATACCTATGCAATGACATGTAGATGAGATTATAAGAGGATGAGGCATTTCGAAGACTTTGACCTCTTAACGTAACTTCTTCAGAGGCAAATTCATAAATGTCGTTACTGGCCATGCCCCTATCAGTCTTTCGATTATAATTATTAGGCATTCTGAAACAAAACAATAGCAATTCAACATGCAACACCAAACCACATGCCCAAATAAGGTTCTAACAAAAATATTATTTTTAAGCCAGACTCAATTTACCGAATATTTTTTATATGAAGGTTAGGTTGTAGGAATTTACTAAAAGAACATTCATATAAACAGAAAAAAAACATTTCCAAAAGCATGTAAAATAAGATTATTATCTAGTTAGCTTATTTTACATGCTTTTGGTATAATAATTCATAACTTTGAAAAAAGATACAAACACAGCAAAACAATGCCACGTTTTAAAACTTAAAAAACCATATAATGTAAGAAAAAATAACACAACCACGTAAATGTAATATGACACGATATAAATACAATCAAAATTTTGGTAAAAAAAACTTACTGTTCGTTTCTTTTTTCATGCAGACGTCGTACTTACGCAAACACTTGCCGTGCGCTAATGGTACGTACTGTGTCAAGTAGTGCATCACTAAAGAAACATTCGTGCGCTGTTGCCAGTTCGCTAACAGTCATAGGTTCCGAGAAATCGTCTTTGTCACAACCCTCCTCGGTCTCCCCTACGCGTGGTCACAGTAACGGTTAACATGAGAATGGCCGAGAAGCCAGTTTCGGCTAAGCATGAGGCGCGTGCCGGAGAGCGTCGTAGAAGGAGGAATCGATAGAGGAGTGGGCGTCGCGAATATCGAACGACGCTCACTCCTCTATCGATTACGCGTCTTACTATCGCGCGGTAAATTCAATTCAATTTCGGTGTCGCCGAGACATCAATCAGTACGTGTTTTTTTTTTGCAAATCAACAATTTATGTTAAAATTTTGAAAATCTTATAGAAATACGGGTTGAGAAAATTTGTTCAATATGTTTTTATCAAAATTGCGTTCAAAAAGAAAAACTAAAAGAAACGATCAATTCGACAAAGGGCTCTCGCCGAGCGATCCCAGAGTTCTCGGAACCGACGCGTATTCGCAATTCCTCAGATTGTAACCAGAGATACTTACCCGAAGGCGTTTTAAGAGCATTTTTACCTTAGTTGAGCCATATCGCGATATGTCCCCGGTATGGAGAATTAGTCGATAGCCGGGGATGTAACAAAGACGATATGAATTCAACAGTAGTGTAGATGTATTTAATATGAGGGGATGTTGAGGTTTATTAATCGAGAACGGACGAGAATAGGTGGTAAAAACAACTTCTTATATTTGGAATACATTAAAACTCGTGCGTCTTCGTACGGGTCGCGCTCGCTACTGCCTTGTCCTCTCTTAGCTATTGGCATCGCCTTCCTCGACGCGCTCATCACACTTGACAACGCTGTAAACTAGCGCCCTTGCCATGACTTTACGTCTACAATATCTCGTCGTCGAAAATATACGGGGCCGTTAACCGTCGCGCGAAGGGGGGGGCGGAGCGTCGCTCGAGCATTGAGCGCAAATTCCAACGTCGTCGGACGGCGTGGAATGCCCCATATATACATGCATATTTTTGAATGAGCATACCCAGATGTCTGCATGAAAGAATAATTTCTTTCTTTCAAGAATTATTATTTTTTGAAGAATTTTTATAAACTGCAATTCTTATACAGGGTGTTATAAAAGTCTGGAAACGGTCGAATATCTCAAAAATAAAGCATTTTGGAAAAAAGGATTTCAGACGAAAGGTGTATGGTTCCGAAAGAGCTATAAGATAATACCATTGAATTGACCTTAAAGAGTCATTTAAAGGTCACCTCAATTTTTTTAAATGGCACACCCTATTTTTTATTACATATTCTTGTACCTGATCTCGAGAGCTTTCCAAAACACTGTAATCAAATGTTTTTTCATCAATTACTTTTCGAGTTATAAGGCTTCAAAAGTACAATACTGCCGGTATTAGCGTTAACCGAGATGTACCACGTGGAGGTTGCACGGTCGTATTTACATCTCTTGTATGTGTGTGCGTGGGTGTGTGTGTGTGCGCGTGGGTAATGGGAGCGTGTTTGTGAGTAGTGGGTTCACACACGCACACGCGCGTGAGCATATACACACACATACACACATACTGCGTCCAACATCAAATTCAAATACTTTTTCACAAAAATCGAACAATCAGAATTCGCAGAACAAAATCAACGAAACTTCTTTTACTACGAAAAACAACATATCTAAATTTCCGTGCCATAATTGCGGACGTTTTGGACATTTTATCATAGATTGCTCGGAACCCAGAAAAAATAGCACTCAAAATTTTCAATCGCGCCCGCTTCCAAGCAAACCGCCGAATCTTCTAAATTATACACAGTCTCAAGAAAAAGAAACAATCCCGGAGCAAGCTTCATGCTCAGAGTTGACAGCGTCTACGGACAGCGAACTCATTCATTCTTGGCAGACACGGGAGCATCAGTAAATGTAATAAAATTTAAATGTACACTGGGACATCCGGGTAGAAAAACACGAGCCCAAATAACTGGAATTAACAACACCCCAATTACGTGCAATGAAGAATGCAAAATCACTGTCGACAAAAACGAACACATTCTTCTCGTCATCCGGACGATTTCCTGATAGAAGACGACGGTATTGGCGGCAGACCATTTTTAGAGGAAGAAGATGCTATTAATATCGGCCAAACAAAGAACTATAATTTTCAACAGAAAAAAGAATTCAGAAATTTTAAACATTCAAACTAATTATTCACTCACGAGAAGTAAATTATTGGAGGAGAATACTCGATTGAACCACATTTTAAATAAAAAAAGACGGTGTTGAACTTTGGGAAATAATAGATTCCTTTCAAGACGTGTTTTTATCTACCGGATGATTCACTGTCCTGTACAAATTTTCCAGAACATTGTATAGAAACGACCGCTGAAAACCTAATCAACGTAAATCAATATCGGTACCCGCCAGCCCAACATTCCGAAATCTCTCGATAGATTGAGGAAATGCAGGAAAAAGGTATTATTCAAGAATCTAATTCTTCATACAATTCGCCGTTGTGGGTCGTCCCTAAGAAAAAAAATGCGTCGGGAAAACAAAAATGGCGTGTCGTAATTGATTTTCGGAAATTGAATGAAAAAACGCGATCCGATGCATATCCGCTTCCCAATATTGAGGAAATTTTAGATCAACTAAGAAATGCGAGATATTTCTCGGCTTTCGATCTGGCGAGTAGTTTCCACCAAATCCCAATGAAGAAAGAAGATCGTCAGAAGATAGCCTTTAGTAGCCCACACGGTCATTTTGAATATTTGAGAATGCCTTTCGGTTTGAAGAACGCGCCGGCGACGTTCATTTGATAAATTTATCAAAGATTACAGTAAAAAGTCAAAACCTCTAACTCAACTTTTACGTAAAGACGTTCCATGGATTTGGAATAACGAACAGGAACAATCCTTCTTGATATTAAAAGAAGAATTGTGCAAGGAACCAATTTTAGCTTTTCCTGATTTTTCACGAGAATTCACGCTAACTACAGACGCTTCTGGTATTGCATTAGGTGGCATACTATCCCAAAAGAGAACATCCAATAGCTTACGCGAGTCAAACGCAAAATAAAAACGAACAAAATTATTCGACAACAGAAAAAGAATTATTGGCCGTAGTATGGTGTGTCAAGCATTTCCGACCCTATCTATATGGTCGTAAATTCAAAATCATTACTGATCATCGACCACTAATTTGGCTCATGAACCTCAAAGATCCTCATTCGAAACTAGCTAGATGGAGGATAACACTGGAAGAATACGAATACGAAGTAGAATACAAAAAGGGCAGTCTTAATAAGAACGCTGACGCACTGTTAAGAAATCCAGTGTTAATAAATCGCTGCATGAATGCAGACGAATTGATAGAAGAGAGTGATTACATAGAAGAACAAGAAGGAAGAGGCCGGAAAAGAAGACGCAGAAATGAACCCGAACCTCGTAAAAGCAGAAATTGTCGCGATGAAGAAAACGAAGAATTTAGACAACCGAAAGAAAACACAGAAGAACGACGACCGGAAGAATCAAAATACAATATCGAAACAGAGCAACCGATTGAAGAAATGGAACAAAGTCAACATAAAGAATACCAACCAGAAATACAAGTGCAAGATCATCAGGAGGATAATCCACGCGAAGAACCTCTACAAGAACAGGACGATATTAGACAGCCAATGATAAAGCTGGGGAGAAAAATATTTTTGACGAACTGTCCCATACCTGAGGGTAGCGTAGACGTTTCATTCATCAGAAAAAGGGAAGAAAACAAACAACAGTATTTCGAAGTCTACTCCGAGGAGGGCGATCGAGAATATCACGTTGTAATAAGCGTGAGCCAAAGAACAACGAATGATGAACTGTTGGGACTAATCAGAGAATTGTGTTGTCTCGCAGTTGCTGAAGAATGGGAAGAAATCCATGTGGATCACGAAAGTTGTATCCGATTAACTGGAATTTTGGGGAAAAACATAGAAAGACAATGGCGAGAAGTTTTCAATCCGGGTAATCGTACAGTGTATCTTCATGACAAAGAATGATTGATCCCGCGAACAGAAGATATCTAGCATATCCTTGAAGAAAATCACAACACTCCAATCGGAGGCCATGGTGGAGTCAAGAAAACTTATTATCGTATATCACAGAAATTCTTTTGGAAAACGCTGAGGAAAGACGTCGAGAACTTTATAAAAAATTGCGTAATTTGTCAAAGAAACAAGGCCAACCGACATTCAACGATAATGCCTATTCTGATCACTGACACACCAGAAAACGACGAGATTCCCATGGATATTTGCGGACCTTTACCATTGACCGCCAATCGGAATAAAAATGTGTTAACTATACAAGACTACTTAACAAAATATATTGTAGCACTAGAACTCAAAGATTTTACAGCTTCATCAGTGATCGAAGCATTTTTGTAAGGATACGTCAGATATTTTGGAGTACTACGCGCAATTCTGACAAATAGAGGAACAAATTTCACCAGCGATCTAATGAAGAATTTTACAGAAACATTAGGAATCCAACACATCACCACGACCCAGAGAGTAATGGCAGCCTGGAAAGAAGTTACCAGGTGTTGAAAGATTATATACGTCATTTCACAAATAAAAACGCTGATGCTTGGGACCAGCGAATTTACTTGGCGAATATTTACTATAATACGTCGAAACACGAAAGCACGGGTTTTACACCGCACGAGTTGACATTTGGTACCAGTCCGAGACGTATCTCATCATTCAAGAGAACCAACACGACCTATCCTGAATATTTGCAAAACCTACAAACGAAGATCGCATCAACATTGGAAGAAAGTAAACGAATAGTCGTCGACAGTAAGAGGCGGACGAAAGAACGATACGATCGGATGATCAACCCCCAAGAATTTCACCCCGGCGATTTCGTTTGGTTGAGAAAAGAGAGTACATCCAACGACAGGACGAATGCGTTGAACGTTCCATTCGAGGGATAATATGTATATTTTATCATATTATTTATAGGCTCCATATGCATATCTACGTCTAGCCGAGGTTGCGGTACCTACTACTCGTATATTCTCAAGTTCAACTTCGGTTATACCAGATGATTCCGAGCCGGTGACCATCCATCGAACAAAGAAACTGTGTGTGCAAATAACGAGATTGCGGTACTTACTATATTCTTAAGTATAACTTTGGTTGTACAAAGCATTCCGAGTCGGTGAACCATCCATCGAACGAAGAGACTGTGTGTGCGAACAACTCATCAAACTTCTGGCTTGCGAAAAAACAGTTTTGCCGATAGAAATGATGGCAATAATTCTGCCGATGGAAACTACCCACAGTCAAACAACAGAGAATGATGCTAGCTCACCAAGAGTTTCCACAGAATGGAAATCGATTGAATCTCTAGAAGATTCTGCGATAAATGCTTTTCCACCATCAAAAACATGGACAACCCGCAACAAAAATTTTCTAATATCAAATCTCATGATCAGTGAGTCAATATCCAGTAGTGATATTATTGCAAGTGCGCAGATAACTGTACCAAAATCATCGGCCGTTGCAGAATTTGCGGATGAAAAAGGCCAATGTACCGTTTTTTCGCATTTCATTACGAAAAAAGATAATGATACCGAATACTAAAAATTGGAACAGAATTTCGCGTACAGTTGTTAAAAGATTCTCTCAAACAAAAGGGTGATGATATTGCAGCTATTAAAGCAGAAAGTTTGGAGGCAAAATTTGTGGGACAGGAAGTCCCAGATATACAGCAAAAAGCGCTTCGCGAAATTTTGTCTGCTACATCAAGAAGAAACTCCAAAAATTGTAATTATTCAGAGGAATGAATCATGAAATGCATCGTGTTGAATATACGCTCCCCGGGATATTACGACAAACAATTTGGGAAATTATTGGCAACATATTTTGCCAACAAAACTCCATTATAGTCATAAGATATGTTTTTGTTGCACGAAATCATTTTGCAACGATCAGTTGTAGTTTGCTCCAAAACCCTAACATGTTGGATTCACTGATTTTGGTGAAAATGGACCGGAATCAATAAACATCGAGGATTAAGCTATCCACGTATTGGTTCTAATGTTCCAGCCGCTTACGCATATATATACGCAGTCAATTGCGGCGACAAATTATTTGGAAAAAACGGAGCAAAAATTCACACCGTTTATCGCAGATGGTGCGTCATCAAATGCCAAGATGTGGTCGCAGCTAGGTATTTCCGGGACAATGGAAGACACGAAAACATCGTTCGTATCTTCCGGACCGGAAAGTCTTTGTGTTTTCCGATGTACCTCATAACATAAAAAAATATTCGAAATCGACTCTACAATAAAAAAAAAGATTGAAAGTGAGTTTAACATTAATATATCAATTTAAACGGAATTTTCGTCTTCATACATAATTTTTGATAAACATATTTCAGATAAAATTATCAGACGATTACGTACGATGGGAGTACTTTCAAAGTTTATTCGACGTTGATAGCCAACATCCCGGGAACGCTAGGGCTTAACCAAAAATAATACAACGGCATGTTCAATTGAATAACACGTCTAAAATGTGAGTGCGTCACGCACCTCAGGTATGTTTTTCGCTTTATTGTATATTTTCATTGCATCTTGTTGGGAGTTTAACATTCGGGCCCATGCATCGCGCTTGCAGCACACACTGATTCGATGGACACGCCGCCACCGTCTTGCGTCGCACCCTCTTCCTTCGACCACCAACACCTGTCAGCTCATTGCATCATGCGAAGACGATCCAAACGGATGCAGTCACTCACGTTGTATTTTTGTTTGATTCTCATTGTTGGAATAAACCAAAGCTTCGATAGTTTGTTATTTTTTTCGTTGTCGTCTCGACTGCCAGAACTCTAACAGGTTATGGACCCAGTCTTATTTGCGATCGACGAGAGCAAAAACGAAAACTGAAATCGACATATCCCTTTCTTCTCTTAGCACGCGCTTAACCGCGCAACGACAGAAAAAGGCGGGAGACAAGTGTCGAAAGTTATCGGAAAATGAGAGTGACTGAGCAGAGCAAACATGAATCTCATCAATTCGACGCGTATCGAGCTTCCAACAAAGCACACTTATGATACGTGGCAAACCCAAGTGCAAGCGCTTCTAATAAAGAACGACGCGTGGTCGTATGTTTGCGGCGACATTCCGATCCCCGCCATTGCCGGTGGGGGCGACGAACGCGTGACGTCGCAAATCGCTCAAAGAAATTGGATCGCTCAGGATCTGAAAGCGAAGAGTGATTTGATATTAGCGATCAGCCCATCGGAAATAAAGCATGTCCGAAATTACCACACATTTAAAGATGTATGGGATAAACTAAAGGATGTATACGCATCACAAGGCCCGATGAGAATGGCCACATTATTGGAAAGATTATTAATAACAAAAATGAGCGAAAACGACGATATGAGTGACTGATTGTTGCAATTTATGGATACCGTGGACAAATTGCACAATATGAACGTAGAAATCAACGGCGATCTTCTGACAATAATGCTGCTGCATAGTCTGCCAGGTGCGTTCAATAATTTTTGTTGCGCAATAAAATCTCGCGACACTCTACCGGTCATCGACACTCTGATGATTAAAATCACAGAGGAATACGACAGCAAGTCTTACACAAATGTCGAATCTGAAACAAACGCTATTTTTTCGAGACAAAAATCGTAGAAATCTAACAACGCAGTGACTGGAAATAGCAAAGGTAACGTAAAGTCATGGAATAACCAAAACTCAAAATGCTTTTACTGTAAGAAAAAAGGTCACAAGGCAGCCGACTGTTTTAAGAAAAAGAGAGACGCTCGGGACGCCAACACGGCGGTCGATAATTGTTATGCAGACGAGGCCGCCGACGAAAACCAAAATCGATCGATAGAACAAAAATGGTGTCTCGATAGCGGATGCACGACGCATCTGTGCAAAGACCCCTAAATGCTCACGAGAACTGGTAAGGCCGAACGTGGAATAAGGATGGCGAACGAGTCGACCACAAAAGCGATGGACAAAGGAGAGGTGAGAGTCACGACATTGGACGGTGAGCGAACCAAAGAGGTTAAACTATCAAACACTTTGTACGTACCTGATCCTCGCACAAACCTCTTATCAATAGCCAAGATAGTTGACAAAGACCACGATGTCCTGTTCTCACACAAACACGCACTTGTCAGGAATGCAAATGGGAAAACGGAAATGATTGCCGATCGTGAAGGCGATCTATTTTATCTGCGAAAAGGATGCGACATGGCGTGTCACCTCACAGACGAGATGAAGGACTCTAAAATAGAATGGCATCGACGCCATTTAAACTGGAAGGATATGGCGATCATGCTACGCAACAAAATGGTGTCTGGACTAATATTTGAAGAAAAAGGAGGACCCCCACAGTGTGAGATCTGCGCCATTGGAAAATTATCGAGACCGCCCTTCCCGAAACGCGAAGAGAAATCGTCCCGTCTGCTCGAGATAGTACACACGGACGTCTGCGGCGCTATGCGAACCGTATCGCCAGGCGGTGCTCGATATTTTCTTACATTCACAGACGACTACAGCCGTTGGACCGCTGTCTACTTCTTAAGAGATAAATCCGAAGTTCGCCTTGAAGTTTATCGAGTTTAAAAAGTACGCCGAAACGCAAACGGGCGAGAAGATTAAGGCATTGCAGTCAGACAACGGGAAAGAATTCTGCAACTCGACAATAGACCAAATATTGAGCAGGGCCGGGATCCAGCGGCGTATGGCGACCACTTATACCCACTATAAAGAAGACTCTCGTCGAATCCGCCCGCTTTATGCTCATCGACTCTAAGCTTCCGAAGTCGTTTTAGGGCAATGCTATTATGACCGCAAACTAGGTGAGAAAGGATCTACCACCAAGGTGTTAGGAATAAATAACCCATTTGAGATGTGGACCGGGAAGAGACCTGACATCACTCACTTGCAAAGATTCGGATTATCGCCTTGCCTCAAGGACCACTCCAACGCGTTCCAGGCAGACCACGTAAGGAGATGACGGGAAGAAGAGATCGACTCGCCAAGAAATACGACATAGTACCAGATGTCCCCAATCCGCAGGAACCCAAACCACATGATGAATTGTCGGAGGACTATTTCGTTGATTGCGATGGCGCACATACAGCGTTGACCGCATGCGAAATTTCGTTTCATGAGGCCATGACCGGCCCAAACAAGGACGATTAGCTCGACGCCATATATTCGAAGGTCAGGAGTCTCATTCAAAATGACACTTTTGACATCGTCACGAAGCCTAAGGAGGCAAGGGTCATAAAGGTCTGCACAACAGTGCTGAGAATTAAACTCGATTGCAACGGGAATCTTGACCGAAGGAAGCCGCGTGTAGTCGCCAAAGGATATGCGCAGCGTCGAGGGATCGAGTACTTTGAAACTTTTTACAGGAGATGTTCGAGCCGATGATCCGTACGGAAAAAGATGTCGCGATTCTGGAGAGAGCACGCATATTATCCGATAAGATGAAAGGATCGGAAAAGGTATGCAAGCTGCACAAGGCTCTGTACGGTCTTCGCCAAGCGGGACAACAGTGGCACACGGAGCTAGACAAGCTCCGGAGTATCGGACTGACTCGCATGAGCGCTGACTCGTGTGTCTATTCCGAAAAAGGAAAGCTCACATTCGGTCTTGTCTACATGGACGATATACTGATCATCTCCAATGATCGAGTCAAGGAAGGTCAGATCAAACGCGGTCTGATCGAATCCTTTAAAGTAAAGGACCTTGGAGTCGAAAAATATTAGCCTTAGAATCGAAATTCGACGCGTCAACGACGAGGTTCGTCTCTCCCAACGGGGCTACATCAACGAGATTCTGAAACGATTCAGCATGAGCGACTGCCAATTGGTCGCGGAGGATGTTCCATACCCCGAATTGGTTGGCGCCTTGATGTACGTTGCCATAGGGACGCGCCCCCACATTGCACAGTCCGTGAGTTCACTGAGCCAATTCAATTCAAGTTACGGAAAGGAGCACTGGTTTGCCGCGAAGAGAGTGTTAAGGTACCTGCGAAAGACTTCAGACTTCGAACTCGTTTGCAAAAGGGACGAAAAGCCCCTGCGATGGTACGTAGACGCCGACTGGGGAAACTATCTCATCGACAGGCGATCGTACACGGGATACGTCTTTACATTTTCAGGAGCGGCGATGACCTGGGAGTCGTGCAAGCAACGAACAGTCGCGTTATTGCCAACGGAAGCGGAGTACATGGCTATTGCGGACGCGACAAAGGAGGTCAAGTTCCTGTCAAGCTTTCTCATAGAGCCGGAACTTTCGAATTTAGCCGACGTTGTGTTGCACAACGACAACGCTGGCGCCGAACAACTCGCCGAGAACCGGGTTCAACACGCTAGGTCCAAGCGCATAGACATCAGACACTACTTCGTTCACCAAGCCGTCAAAAGACGGCGTATTGAAGCTCGCGCACTTGCCTACGCAGGAGATGATTGCGGACATCAAAATTTATAGTGGGCGTGTTGGGAGTCGGTGGTCGAAGGAAGGGCGTGCGACGCCGCCACCGTCTTGTGTCGCCGGCGTCGCACGCCCTTCCTTCGACCACCGACGCCTGTCAGCTCATTGTATCATGCATAGACGATCCAAACGAACACAGTCACTCACATTGTATTTTTATCTGATTCTCATTGTTGGAATAAACCAAAGCTTCGATAGTTTGTTTTCTTTTTCATTGTCGTCTCGACTGCCCAGAACTCTAACACATCTTTTACTGAATCAACAATAAACTATTACATTATTATATATATTCGGAGATTTTCAGCAAATAGGTACCTCATGGGCTTGCATTTTACTCATCTCATAAAGTTGAATCTCTCATTGGATGTGAGGAACTAATTAAATTTTGCCTCCGGATCAACAACATGTTTGATGCGTTACATAAGAAATTGCCTAATGAAGGCTTGATCCTAGAGTCCAAGGATTTCAAGGTAATTAATTCATATCCCTTGGATATCTGGCCTTTTTTTTGTTTTGATTTATTATTTGCATTCATCATGTTCAACATTACAAAATTTAATCCAATGGTTGAAGCAAAAAGGCGGTATAACGGCTGCTGAATTCTTGACCACGCAATCATCAGAAGCGTTACGAATTTCGCTCCAATCCACAACGGACCTGTGCCTCTATCTTATAGAAAAGTTAAAATTCAGCTACTTATTAACCGGCAAAATCAACCACGACCAAGTGGAGGGATTTTTAACTTAAATGCGCATGCACACGTAAAGACAACGACAAACGTGCAGGGCACACGCACGCACACACACACACACATATGCACGCACGACACGATTACGCATACGTAACACACACGCGCGCACGACACGACAACACATACATAATACACATGTGCGCATAACACGATATACATACATGAATACACATGCACGTACAACACGATCACACATTACATGCACCTACACACAAGCATACTACTTAGCTGATTTGACTTTTCAAAACAGATGTACTAATACACTATTTATATATATTTGTATACAGAAATTCTTTGGCACAATTCGGCAAGCTGCCAGTTGTAACGACCATCCAATATTGTATGTGTATAGCATACTAAAACCCCCGGAGTGTGGAAATTGTACCATTTCTGTAAAGAATTCACCGTAAATTCTCGTGTTTCTACAAGAGCTTGGGGATATTCATGGAGAGAGATCCGTAAGCAAAAGTATGGAGCCTGGCCAAAAATCAATCTTACAATATCAGAAATACGATGCGGATGTGTTAAGAACTTTCTAGCTCTTAATGGTGTTTATTGGAAATGGTAGATAGATAGACATTTATATAGATATTGATGAATGTAGATAGTACAGTTACAAATGGATGGGTATAGTTATATTCGACGCTCGCACCTCAGTGTCCTAGCTACGGCCCTACTATTCTCTTCGCTCACACAGACTATTTAGGCACTCACACACTTACTCGTTACCACGTGCGTCACTCAGCTGCTCGGCGTTCTTGGCGCCTCCACCTTTACACCCAGTACACAGTATTTGTATGCACTCAGCCTGTTCCACATAGACGTCTCTGCACACAGCTAACTCTCACGTACCCTACCTTACTCGCACGCTACCGGTTCACGACTCTGCCTACCTGTCGCTTACGGCTTGCTGCTTACGGTTTCTTGTTTACTGTGCCGGCGCGCCATTAGCATCATGGCCGCCTTTCTATTCCGCTGACTTAACACGGAGTTACTGCCACCGATGTCGCGCCCGCGTATATTTGAATGTTATATCGTGTTCTTAACATATGATATTATACAATTTAATAGCGATCATGATTACGCTCTTTCTGGAATGCTCGATTGCATTATATATAATGTTACAGGTTTTCATTTTAACTCTGAAGCTAATACGGGATGCACAAGCGGTAAACCGGAGCACTAACCGCTCGGCTACGCGCTTCCATCTTTTGAACTTATAAGTCAAAGCTTATGCGCGGTGGCAACATTTTCGAACTGGATATCTCAAGAGCTGCTGCGTATCTACACCTAGCTCTTTAGGATTTTCTTAGATTCAGTCCCCCCTATAACCCTAAGAAATCCCATCGCTAAGCTCGGCTGGGCTCTGCTGTACTCTCCTCGTTGAGATTGAGGCGACAATTCGTCGCGTCACGGACTTCCTCTCTCTCTCTCTCTCTCTCTCTCTCTCTCTCTGACTGAGATCTGACTTTCGTAAATTGGTTAGTAGTCCGGCCGGTGATCAAAGATCTGGGGAGATTGTTGTAGCCGGCATACCAGATGTGGTCAAGGATCCTCCCAAGACGATAGCAATAAAGGTACTTGCGGCGCTCGGTCTTAATGAATTGGCAGGTCATATAATCGCGGCGCGCATTATGGCGCGTAAACAATGTTCGGTCGCGAATGCTTCGACTGCTGCGATTGTATCGGGTGGCGAGAGTGATGCGCGGCGCTTTTCTATCGTTTTAACTCTAACATCTGGTGCAGTACGCGACGCAATACTTAATGCTAAAAGACAGAAGCGCGACCTGAAGGCCAGCGAGGTCTTTAACACTAATACGAGAGGAAATGTGTTTGTCAATGAACTTTTGTCGGCAAATTGCTACAAGCTGTTGCGACTGTCGAAGGAGCGAGCTAAGGTCGCGTCGTATAAATATGCGTGGGCGAAGGGCGAAGCAATTTACGTTAGGAAAGACGATGGGTCACCCAAAATTGAAATTCGGTCGGCTGAGGATCTCGAGCAGCTGATCTGACTCCCGGCACCGTCGTTAATGCCTACCAGTAAAGGCACTCCTGATCAGTCTCTGTCTTATCAGAATATTAGGGTTGTGCATGATCTCTGAGCAGGGCGAGCAATAAACTGATTATTCTAATTAATGGCGTTTTCCTACTCTTATTCAGTGCTTTCTTCGTTTGGTTGTTATGTTCTTCTTGAGTTAAGGTCATTGATTTTCATTTATTTTCTATTCATTTTTCTTCATGTTAGTTTCTCTCTTATCTTTGATCTTTGCTTCTGCCTCTAAGCACCGCTACGGAAATTCTTCATCTTTGGTTCTGTTTATGTTATTCTGATTTTATCTTATTATTATTTTTGTTTTTGTTTTTATTTTTTATTTCTTATTTTTATTTTTATTTTTACCGTTATTTCTATTTTTACTCTTATGTTTAGTCTCACTTATAATTGCGATGTTTCACATCAATATTCTATCTTTAGTTTAGTCTACCTTTATTTTAGTATTATTCTTAGTCTTAGTGTTAACTTTTATGTTCTGCTTTACTCTGTAATGTTACCATATAGCCATGCTATGGTATAGTAAAACTCTATCAATCAATCAATCTCTCTCTCTCTCTCTCCCGTGGTGAGTACGTTAACACTGTTGCTTACTGCTCTGTATAAAAATTGGATCTCTGCTGCCTCTTCTGCCCTCGGGCGTTCTTTTTGCAGAACTAAAGCACGCACAAAAAGGCTTTCGTCGTAATTTCCAAAACTTCTTCGGTGGCTGGCTGTATTGCGTGGAAATTTGAGGAAAGTCTTGACGGATTTTATAACCTCATTCTGGGAAGAGGAATTTTCCTTGTCGTTTGCTCTATCGCTTGGTCGCTTGGATCTCAGTGCGCATGCGTCTACTACCTATCACCGCAATTGGCTGCAAGGGCCAATCGGACAACTTCTTGGAATTTCGGCAATCTTCGGTGTGTGTGAAAAAGAGTGCGACCGCTCAAAGCGAGCGAGTAAACATTGGTACCAAGGCCAAGCGGGCCAAGCGTTGTGATCGCGGCGATATTGTGTGTTGTGGTGCTCTCTACCTGTGACTCTCTAAATGACAAGCAGTGATTACTAAGTCGGTAAATTCAATACAGCGTATTACTAAGCCGAGAAATTGAATACAACGTATGTCTAGCGAATGCTATAAATGTCGACGATTTGCAGCTGGCGAAAGAGTTAAGTGTAGCGAATGCCTTAGGCTGTTTCATCCGGGGTGTTTCAAACTTTTCATCACCTATAAACAATCGAATCCGTGCTGTGCAAGAATTGTAAGCAGCATGTCTTCCGGAGATTCGCATGCATCAGCCAACACGAGTCATTCGAGTCATTCGAGTCATTCTGTTAATTCCTCCACCAAAAGCGCTCATGCGGTATCTGCAGTCATGCAGCCTAAGGCAACGCTTGATACTATAATGGCGGCGCTAAGCAAAAATGAAACGACCCTCAACGATTTTATAAACCGCCAAAAAGAGCATAACACCGAAATCGCGGCTAAGATCAATTCCATTGAGAGCATCGTAAAAGTGGTGAATGAACACAGCGAAAAAATAACACGATTGGAGGCAGGAAATGCGTCTCTCGCAAGAGAGATAGGATCATTGCGTGAAACATTAGCTAGTGCATCTTCTCCCTCGGCTGAAGTCATTATGACAGGGATACCGATTACTATCTCGGACAACCCATTGACCATTGCCACCAAAGTTTTGACTGGACTAGGGATCCCTGAACTAGCTTCAGACATTCTTAACATACGTACTGTCCAACGAAGGGCACCAGGACTGCGTGAGCATGAACTGACTGGAAGTGAGAATACTCGCGATCTACCGAAATCAAAGTCCTTGATAGTCCAGTTCAAATCCTCACAGCTCTGTAATTATATAGTAAAGATAAAGCGCAGCCACGGTACTCTTAAGACTAATGAAATTTTTGGAGGAGATCAGCAGGGGAGGGTTCTAGTTAACGAATTTCTTAATGCTCAAATATATAAATTGCTGTGTGACACCAAAAGGATTGCAAGTAAGCGCGGGTGGAAGTATGTCTGGACGAGGGAGGGTTCCGTATATGCACGTAAGCAAGATGGCATGCGACCTATTCGAATCGTCGACGAAGCAGATTTTTCTAAATTGGATTTACTGGTGAAAAGGCCGAATTCTCAAGGGCGATCGAGAGTAGTATGCAATCCTGAGTTTCTAAGGGTCTGCCAATTTAATGTCAATTCTTTACTGGGACACATTGACTATATTAAGTCCTTTCTCAGTAATAAGTCTTTTCATATAATATCCATATCAGAAACGTGGCTGAAGCCGGAAATTGCAGATGCGCTGATAAACATTACAGGCTATTATTTGATACGTAATGACAGGCTTGGAAAAATAGGTGGTGGAGTAGCATGCTACATTCACGAAACGTTGAAAGCTAAAGTACTAGCGGTGTCTCCTCAGCATTATACCCGCTCACCGGAATTTATATTGTTAAACATACGTCATCCTAATAACGAGGCATTATTGTTCACATCCATGTATCGACCCCCCAAAGGCCGCCTATTTAATGATTTTGTTAATACCCTCAGTACTTATTCACATGCCTACAAAAATATTATCATTGCGGGTGATCTAAACTGCGACCTTCGCTCGAACTCTTTTGAATCAAACTATCTCAAACACTTGATTTCTTCTCTTGCGCTACACTCAGTAGGGACGGAAACAACTCATCATACGGCTACATCTGATTCACTGATAGATGTTATCATCATAGATAGTGCCGACAAAAAAAGAGCTTTTGCAAAATCGGAGACTCCATTCATTGCGGGACATGATTTGTTGGAGCTCACCTATGATTTCATCATACCTCCAAACTCTGCTAGGGAAGGTGTACGACGAGACTTTCGCGAATTTAATGTCACACAATTTAAAAACACCAGAAGGACGCAATTGTCAGATTTAGTTCACCCTGCATCTAGCGAATCGTTTAGCCCAGTAGATGCAGATTGCCATCTTGCTAGCCTCGAGAATATCCTACGGGATGCGCTGAACTTTCATGCACCCTTGAAACGGTTTTTAGTGCGCAAACCTATGGCGCCGTGGCTTACGTCTGATTTGAAATCTCGTATCAAAAGGCGAAGTGTACTTTATAAGCAGGCAAGAAGAGCAAATAGTTTGATAGGATATGCTATATATCGGAAATATCGAAATGAATTAACTGGCGACTTGAAACGCGCCAAGAGTGAATTCAATCGCAACAGACTAGTAGGAATTACTGACCCGAAAAGATTGTGGAAGGAACTGGCGGCATTAGGGCTTGTAAGGGTATCTAAGACCTCTCCGCTTAATTACTTTACACCAAATCAACTGAATACTTATTATGTATCGATCGCTAACCTACTGCCGGCATGTTCCAATAGCCAGATGCGTGAAATTGTAACGGGAGACATAGTACAAAATGGACTGAGGTTCCAGTTTGAGCATGTCTCTGAGACCAGTGTCCTTCAGTTAATAACTGCCACAAGTTCTGATTCGCTATCATCTGGACCTGACTGCATTCCTTCTTTCACTCTAAAAAACGCGGCTCCGTCACTTGCTCCAAGACTAACTAATCTATTCAACGCGTGTTTCGACAACTCTTATTTCCCTGCAAGCTGGAAGCGAGCATTCGTAAGGCCACTCTCTAAAATCAATCTACCTCTGTCACCTTCTGACACCAGGCCCATAGCTAACCTATGTGAACTCTCGAAGTTATATGAAAGAGTGGCTTATGATCAAATCAACAAATATCTAGAGTGCAACAATATTCTTGATTTGCGTCAGACAGGCTATAGGAAAGGTCATAGCACTCAGACAGCTCTGCTTCGCCTTTGTCATGATACGAGGAAAGCAGTTGATGAGGGAAAGGTCACCGTATTAGTTCTTTTCGACTTTAGCAAGGCTTTTGATACAGTCTCTCATTGCCTTCTTCTGAAGAAACTACGTGGAATTGGGTTCACGGAATCCGCACTAAGCTGGATGCACTCGTATCTAACAGGTCGTAGTCAAAGTGTCACCGATAGAGACAATGCATCTTCGTGGCTGACGACGTCCTCTGGTGTACCCCAAGGCTCGGTCCTTGGGCCGCTACTTTTTTCCATCTTCATTAATGACATAGCAAAGAACATCAAATATGCGAATCATTTCATTTTTGCAGACGACCTTAAGATATATTCAAGTTGCTATCTCGTTGCACTCAATACCCAGCTTGATAAAGCACGCTTAGATGTAATCCAAATTGCAGAGTATGCTACAACAAACTCCCTAAAATTAAATCTGGCCAAGACTTCAATAATGATCATGGGAAGTGGTGCATTCGTAAATGGTATTGACATTGACCAGTTGCCAAAGATTGTTATAAATCGAACACCGCTACCATACGTAACGGAGGCGCGTAATCTTGGAGTAATTCTGCAAGTTAATCTCTCCTGGTCGAGTCATGTCTCTTCTATTTCGAAAAAGGTGAATTTTACACTCCACAGATTGAAACACCATAAAAGCTCGCTGTCGACGGATTTACGTATAAAATTGGTCACAACTCTTGTCCTCCCTCTTCTGGATTATTGTTGTATGGTATATAATGACCTAAACGATCAGCTGGACCTGAAACTCCAGAGGCTAGTCAATTGTACCATAAGATTCATCTTCGATCTTCATAGAGATGAGCATATCACTCCGTACAGACGGCGACTGAGGTGATTGTCGGTCGCAAACAAGAGGAAGTACTTCATTGGCATTATGACCTACAAAATTCTGCATAACGAAGCCCCGTCTTATTTATCAGAATTATTTCCGCTTAGAGATAGTACAGCTCGTCGCTCCTCTCGATTAGGACGAGGCCAGCTATTTCATATTCCCCAACACAGGACAAGTATCTTTCACAACTCCTTTAGCTTAACGGCGATCTACTTATGGAATTCACTCCCATCTGAAGTAACTTCGGCATCTTCGATGGGGGTTTTCAAATTGCGATTATTCAATCACCTTCTGAGCATGGAATTGGCAGTCGGTTGAAGCAAAGCAAAAGGCGTTTCTATGAAGGGTCTCTCAGAGCGGTATCATAGCGTTATTATCACATTAATTATTATGATTAGGATGCATTTACTACTAAGTTTCTTTTGCAAACCGTTGGTAGAACGGGAATATGATTAATTTCTATGTGTTTCATCAAACAAATTATTAATTTTTACCTTTTTATTTTATGTACTTCAAAAATTGTTACAGTTTGCCCCAAAGTACTCTAGGGCATAAGAATAAACTAATCAAACTAATCAAATCTCTCTTCTGAATGGTTCAAATAATGTTTTTATATATTTAATCGGGCGGACGAGTCATGAGACGCAGTAACCTACTACTAGTTCATCGTTCATTCTGCTGGATACACGCTACGGCATGAACAATAATTCTTAAGTGACTCGCGAACAATGCCAATGATCGAATATTTGCACAGCTTCAATTCAAATTTGTTGAGGGATGCGTGAAAAAAGCAAAAACACTTAAATGATTAATCTACTCTAGAATTTGATTAAAAATGGTTTTTCCATTAATTCTGATAACTAAATATTCAGATAACATGTGAAAGAATCTAGTGGAATTCTGTTGTGCATTACGATATATTGAGATGATAAAGTTAATCAACGATGGGCCATTAGGGGTATTGCACAACGAAAGATTTTTGGGAGGTATCTCCGGGTTCTGCGATTTCTAATTAATAATTCAAGGAAAAGATGTCTCTACCATAACATTCGAAGACGATGAGAGTAATATTTGTTAGTAGATTATGCTCTCCAACAGTATAGAAATATACAACATGAAGAACGTGTGTGTGTGGTGACTTGTCTTTCGACGACATTACATCGCTATAAAATGCCATCAAAATATAAAAAAGCGTACTGTGTCGAAAAAAGAATGACTATAAGTAAAATTTAAAGTACGGGTCTAGCTGACACTTGTTTTACTGTGCGGTTGGCTCTAGTTTTTATTGCAATACAGCAGGTGCTGAGATTGTAAAAGCAACTCCATCTTTAGAAAAAAGAAAGTGAGAGGATTAGAGTTTAATTTGTCCGTAACATTCGTTGCCATAAAAGCGCTAATGCATTGCGTCTGATTGTAAGTGTGGTGATGAATTGTTATATGTCATCTTTATAACATTATACAAATATTTCCGATAATTCTTGCCGCTCATTACTGATTTAATACGTATTTGTCTACACGATAAAATATAATAGGTTCAATGAAAACCTTACAAATAAATCTTGATTAAACAATGATTTAGCAAATATTATCGAAAATTATATCTGATACAAATTTATTTATGTTTTTAAGATTTTTTAGTCTTCTTGAAATACCATATTTGTTTTACAATTTTGTATTGGTCAACGAATTGCAGAAAATTATCCTTTGCGAGATAATTTCATCTGCCATTTTATTCAGGAATGGATGTCTGATTTTTCCGCTTGTTGCACTGAAAAACTCTTCGAATTTCCCTGGACTGTTGTCTCGTTTTTCGTACTCAAATGCTTGCATTATGAGATCCAGCCTGTCGAGATCCTTAACATACTTGGCTTCAGGTGTTTCTTGCGATTCGTATTCCTGCAATTTTCCATCATATAATTAGATTTACGATCCAGGATGAGCTTAAACATTTAACAGTATTAAGAAATGTAGAAACAAGCTGCTTTATAAAACGGAATATTCCACACATAATATTTTCCCATGAAATTTGTCGGAGGATAATAATATGAATCCAGATATCTTGCGAAAAGTATCTCGGTATTAACACAGTTTTATGTTAGAGTCGAATTTAGAAAACTCGAGCACCAAACGTATTTAAATGCTTAATTTAAACTCTATTATGTTCGGTTGAGATATGAATTACATTCTTTCTGCAAAGAATTTCTTAACGTACATGCATTATATTCCAGGATATTCTAAATTTTGGTAACTCTTTTTTTAGGTTTAAAAAAAAATTTCTTTCGATTGATTTGTTTGGAACGGATTTGGGACGGTTTAATTTCGAATATTGATTATTTTGTTTACGTAGGAATATTCGGGCCTTATCTCAGGCCGAAGTGTCGTTTTGCAGATTACGCCAAAAGAATTTTGACTAATGGTGTAGTCCCCTTTGTTGTACCCCATAGTACAACGAAGGAATATTTCAATAGAACATTCCAGTAGAATTAAATAAAGATAAAATAAAGAGCGCTGTGACCATATATGGTCACAGCGCAAGTAAAGGTCAAAAACCCCAAACTGCGAAATAGACAGTTTTAGGGTAAAGGCGTGAGACACGCCATCGAAACCGTCGTTGTGACCATATATGGTCACAACGACCAAAATGCGGAACATGCATTTTCTGCATAGCGACTCGCGGGAGCGACCCGCGATCGCGACAATTATCAACCAGTCTTGATTGACGAGCAGAGCCAATCGGTTGGTTTTGATTGAAGCTCTTACCCTATTAATTTGCGTAACATTGTAACTTATTAATCTAAAACTTACAATAAACTGTTACCTCATTTTACTTCACTGACTCGAGACTTTCTCCTTATTGGCTATTATCCCAAAATAAAATCTTATCGCGCAATACTAACGTGTTGCCGATATAACATTGGTGGCAGTGGTGGGATAGCCAAAGTTCGCGAAGTAAATAACAAAAGTTGTGCGCAAAGTGAATAGAAGAGTTGTTAGAAGCAGTGAGAACTAAAAGTTATCCGATCTCCTACTAAACGCATTGCGTAAAAGGAATCGAAGAGAAATGAACACGCTGTCGTTGAGTTTCTAGTAGAAATTGCCTGACATCTTCGCGTCACGGCAAGAGAGGAATCCGCGAACGATCGAGTCGCCGGAGCACAACCGTCATCCCGAGGATCGCCGAAGCAGAACCAACCAAAGACCATCCCAGAGAAGGAAGGAAGACCGAGGATCCGAACAAGAACCAGCCTACAACCTACATCGCAACCAGCAGCATTCAACTATGTACAAGACCATCCTAATGTTAGTGGCGGCACAAAAATGTTACAATTATAGATCAAAGCCAGTTAGGGAAACTTTATGTCCGATGAAGAGCGTTTAGCATCTCTGCGTTTGCCGGGAAAGAATTGTTTATCGCGATCAGAAAATTCAATATTCGACCGAGTGTTAGAATATAAGAGGGAGGAACCCCTTTGCGACGAATTATCAATCAAACGACGCAGAACTTCCGCGGTAAATTCCCATAATACATCCGGTGACACGGACGACGACTTCTCTGACGCCGTCGAAATAGTACGCGGACGACATTTGACGTTTACAGATTTCCCTTTATTCAACCACCACGACCGAACGATAACCATGCAGGCCGACAATATGACCCTGAAAGAAGCCAGGAGCTTAATCCAGCCTTTCGACGGGGAAAGGCCCGAAGCGGTCTACGATATCATCGAAGCATTCGAATACGCTTACGAAAGCGTTGCCGTAAACGACCGAGCCAGTTTATTAAAGGCCATCTTAGCCACTAAAATCATTGGCCGAGCGAAACGTGATCTCCGATATAAACAAATCGACACTTTCGCGAAATTAAAAGAAGAATTACTCGCGCTATACGGTACTCGTCGAACAGTAGCTGCATTACAGGTCGAATTTAATACCTGCAAACAAAAGCACAACGAAACCGTGTTAGCTTACGGCCAACGATTAGAGGCCGTCATGATGGAATTGGTCGACGCAAGCACCGCGAGCGAAATCACTGCCGCGGGCAAGAAGACAATAGAAGGCTACGTGAGACAACTAGCCTTACACAATTTTGAGAGAGGACTCAAAAGGGAATTTCAGGTCATAGTAAAGGCTCGTAACTTCACGGATCTCGGCACAGCCATGAAAGGCGCAATGGAGGAAGAAAAATCCGTCCAAGGTGGCGAATCAATCGCCAGACAAACGCACGTCCCAACCCACACGTCTCAAATCACGTGCCATAAATGTCACAAGCACGGGCATTTAGCACGCGACTGCAGGAGCACGCAAGTCCGCATGAGTCTGCCTGCACCAGGACCGAGCAGAGGAATCCTGAAGGTAGACGTCACGTGTCACTACTGCAAAAAGCCAGGACACGTCATAGCGGAATGTCGAAAGCGGATCAGAGACGAAGGGATGAAGAAGGAAACAGGACCTTCGCACAAGTGGCAAAACGATTACGGGCGAAGGAACCCAAATGCTTGGCCGAAACAGCAAAATAATTTTCCGCCAAGAAATCGTGAGAATAAGCCCACACTGGGATCACTGGAACTCGGCACAATTACGAATATCTCCGAAGAAGAAATTAAGGAGACCGAAAAACAAACAGAGAATTTAAAAATTTGCAACGTCAGCTCGCCCTGGATAGAAGGAGCAATGAGTGACTTCACCGTCGCCTCTCCGCATGCCCCAGCCGGTACGTTGACCTTAAAGGCCGACACGGGCGCGCAATGCTGCGTGGTGCGCAAAGGCGCGCTGAAACCCGAGACACCGATAACACCCTCGACCGTCCAGCTGAGAGGAGTCGAAGGCACGACGTTCAAGGCTCTCTGCAAGGCCACAGTGATACTCGATACCCGAGCTATCTCGATAGAACATGATTTCTATGTGGTGAGTGACTCCGTACCGATGTCAACCGATGGGTTATTGGGAATGGACTTTATGCGAGAGCACGACGTCGATATATTGGGAGGCAAGTTTATAAAAATGTATGGAGATACGAAGCGTCTGGTGAACGCGCAAGGAAAAATTAAACTTCCTCCGAGAAGCGAGAACATCGTACGGGCTAAAACCTTAGAGAATATCATTGGCCTCGTGGAAAAGCGCGAATTAGCCGACGGGATCGTCGTCGGATCGTGCGTAACAGAAACCGAAAACAGTAACTGTATCGTGAGCATTATAAATACGAACGACAAGGAAGTCGAGATGGCACGACCCGTCATAACACTGGAATCGCTGACGCTCGCTGAATTACCGGACGACGCCGAGTCCGAGCGAGCAATATACACAGTCGCCGCTGGAAGTGGGGCTGCCCGCCTAAGAAATCTGCGAAAAGAAATCGACACGGCTCATCTCAACAAAGAAGAAAAATTCGAACTGTTAAAAATTTGCGAAAATTTTGAAGATATTTTCCATTTAGACGGAGATCGACTACAATGCACCGATTTGGTGGAACATGAAATTCCCCTGAAGGAGGGAATACGACCAATTAAAGTACACCCGTACCGACTGCCTGAAACGCACAAAAGGGAAGTCGAAAAGCAGACCGTGGTGGATTTCCGTAAATTAAACGAAACCACCGTAGGAGATTCCTACCCATTGCCTAATATCTCTGAGATACTGGACCAATTGGGAAAGGCAAAATACTTCTCCACGCTCGACCTCGCCTCGGGTTTTCACCAAATTCCGATGGCAGAGAATGATAAAGAGAAAACGGCATTTTCCACGCCGCAAGGTCATTTCGAATATACTCGTATGCCCTTCGGTCTGAAAAATGCACCGCCAACGTTCCAAAGGCTCATGAATACGGTTTTGGCAGGAATACAAGGTACTCGATGCTACGTTTACCTTGACGATATTGTCGTCTATGGCTCATCGCTGAAGGAGCATAACGACCGACTTCAAGATGTTCTTCAACGGCTTAGAGAAGCGAAACTGGCGGTTCAGCCGAAAAAATGTCATTTTCTTCGAAAGGAAACCCATTACCTCGGACACATAATAACCGAGGAAGGGGTGAAACCCGACGAAGAAAAAATCAAAGCGGTCAAGGAATTTCCATTACCAAGAAACGTAAAGGGAATACAGTCATTCCTGGGTCTCGCAGGATATTACCGGAAATTTATAAAAAATTTCTCCCAGATAGCGAAACCACTAACCATGTTATTGAAGAAGGACGTTCCCTTTGAATGGACATCAGAACGAGATGAAGCATTCGAAACATTAAAAAGAATGCTCACAACGGCTCCGGTTTTACAATATCCGGATTTCGCTAAACCATTCCTGATAACCACAGATGCATCTGACAAAGCAATCGGCGCAATATTATCACAAGGCAAGATAGGTGAGGATCTGCCGATAAGTTACGCCAGCCGAACTTTGAATAAGGCGGAACAAAATTATTCAACGACCGAAAAGGAATTGCTTGCCATCGTTCGGGCCGTAGCTACGGTCGACAATTTCGACCATATGTATACGGAACTAAATTCACAGTGATCACGGATCATCGACCTTTAACTTGGTTATTCAGCGTAAAGGATCCAGGCTCAAGACTTATGAGATGGAAATTAAAATGATCAGAACATGAATTTAACGTGGAATACAAAGCCGGTAAAACCAATACTAATGCCGACGCGCTCAGCCGTATATACGCAACAACACGCGCACAGGCACGGGAAACCCGAGCCACACCGTCGCGCGATGAGAGAGCGAGCGCGAAGAAAGACAGAGAGAGCGCGAAGAAAGACAGAGAGAGCGCGAAGAAAGACAGAACGAGCGACACAGAGGACAGCGACGACGACGGTTCAAGCGACGAGGCCCCCGCGGACTCGTGCGCAGCGACCAAGGGAAGCGCGGCACGGGAGGAGGACGACCAGTGTTGCCAGAAAGAAATTCAGTTACGTACTAGACAGTAGCGCCAAAACGTACTGAAAATGCAATTTTCGTACTAAATTCAGCGGGAAGTTCAAATTGAAGTACATGCATTCGAAGTGTATAATGGAGTTCATATTTCATTTATTTTTAATCTTTTACATTGTAAACGTTAAAAACGTTAAAACGTTATAAAATAAAAATGCAAATATCTGTGATATTTAATCGCAGATATTTGATTATCTTATATTATTTTATATGATTATGTGATCTTTAGTAATCTTTAGTATGGTTTACTTATCTTTTCGATTGCGATCTTTGAGGCAAGAAATTTGAAATTGAAACTAATGCTCGATGACACCCTTTTTTTCTCGCTTAACTTCGTACAAACAACACTTTTCTGGATATATATGCAATTTGAACGTAGCTAGTTCAACATATCATAGTCGACTCTGATTGGAGGATTTCCTTACGGTGAAAAGACGTCCGGCTAAATTGATGGAGGTATTTATATACAGTTAGCTGGTAGATAAGATAATGCTTTATAAGACCATCTATTATACATATTATTTGTGACTTTCGAAAAAAATAAAATTAAAGGTGAGACATCCACCACGAAAACGTACTGAATTTACGAAGGGCGTACTGACGTACTGAATGGAATGAAAACGTACTGAATTCAGTACAATTGTACCGAACTGGCAACACTGAGGACGACTGCGTGAGCGACGCGAAGCCACAGCGCCTCCGCCACGAGAAAGAGAGAGATAGAGGCCGCATAGGCGTAAGCTGTCCCGAGCCCGGCGAACGAAAAATCATAATTCGCGAATACCACGATGCTCCTCTCGGTGGTCACCAAGGAATGACGCGAACACTAGAAAGAATAAAACTAAAATACGAATGGCCTGGAATGAAAAAACAAATTGAGGAATACATATCCGCCTATGAGAAATGCCAAAAAAATAAAGTAAGAAGAATAACGAAGGGGCCCATGGTCATCACCGACACTCCGACGAAGGCGTTCGAGAAATGCGCCGTCGACATAGTAGGGCCCCTCACCGTCACCTCATCAAAAAATAAATACATCTTGACTTTCCAAGATTTATTGACGAAATATAGCGAAGCGATCCCTCTGAAAAATCAAGAAGCAGCGGAAGTAGCGAAAGCGCTAGTCACCAAAATAATAACCAAGGGACGCAGGTCCCTAAAGGTTCACGCGAACCGCATAAAAATGTTCATCGAACATTAAACCCGCGACCGGGTAAATAAAAAAAAAAAATTCTTTTTAAATAATAAGTAATTAATTATTTAATTTATCAATTAATTACTAAATTCGTTAAATAATAAGGGGGCGAATCAAAATTCGCCACTACCCTAAATAAATAAACAAGCAATTAGGAGAAAAAATTTTTTTTTATTCAGGATGCGCCGAAAAGCCGCACCCTTTCCCCTCGAAAACATGAATACATTCAATACATTCGTATTAGCCCCGTTCTGGTCTAAATGAATTAATTAATATCCACGTGCCCGCAAGCCGAGCACGGCGGCCGCAAACAAAATAGCCGGCGGAGACCGACAAAATCCGGGAAGGGATCAGTCTCGCCCCTGAAGACCCCATCTCCCCAAAGAGCGTCGACGGCCCGCCGACATCCTTCACGACGACGACGCACCCGCATCGCCACCCTTATAAATTCGTCCATAGCGGACGAGCCGCCCAGCAACCGCTGTGGACGCCAAACCCTCTGAAAACAAAAGAGAGAAAAGTTAAAACAAAACAAAAAAAAAAAAAAAGAGGAAACGGAAAAGAGACACTCACCGTCATCCTTTGCGCATAATTGCGCTCGCAAATTGCTGCCAAACGTCTCCAGGCTGGTGAATCCATGTTTTAATAATTATTATTCCCGTCGGACACGTAATCAAACGGACACGTCTTCGTCGAAAGTTGAAGAGTTAATGAAGCTCGGAGAGAGCTCCAGAGCATGGAGAACTCCCTGAAAAGATAGAAATAAAATAAAAGGATAAAATTTACATACGCTAGAATACAGAAAGTAGACTTACGAACCTACAGTCAGCACCTTCCCACGGAGATAACGCCACGCGTTCTAATTACAGCATCACGATACTGGCAGCGTCCGGAGGACACGCGCGAGACGACCCATGGCCGTACGAGATACGGACTCTCGAGAACAACCCCGGAATCTTATACGAAAGGATCGGAACCATGTCAATCACCGAAGACACATGGAATTTAATTCTACACATAGACTTGCAATCGATGCAAACCAGGGTAAAATTCATTAAGACCGCCCTAAGCGATCTCAACGCCCCTTGTGTCAAACAAGCAACGACCGATTCCCTTTGTAAAACCCTAAACGGAACACTACTAGAACTGGAACAAAAAATTAATAGAGGTATAGAAACCGTATACGAATTATCGGGAAACACCCTGCGAGCTAAAAGAGGCCTTATCAACGGTCTCGGCACCGTAATTAAAGCCCTCACGGGAAACATGGACGCGGACGACGCGGAACGACTAGACGAGGAAATAAACGAATTAAAAACGACGCAACAAACATTTAAAAGTAACTTGAAAGAAAATCTACAAATAGTAGAAACGACCTTAGACATCCTCAACCAAACGGTTAAAAATATTGAAGAAAACGAAACCAACCTAAAAAATACTATAAGGAACATAGAACAATGTATCAATTATGAAATTTCGCACTTAATAATTCGACAATCACTAGACGAAAATATCAATAGTCTTAGCATAATCGTCGAATCATTGCTCGACGACATACGAGAATTAGAAAACTTCTTACCAGGACTCGCTCAGGGTATTATTACACCGGGCGTACTCTCAGGCGAAAAGATAGTAGAGTACCTCACAGACGCACTACCACACCTACCTACAGGACGCAGCCTACCGACCACTATTACACGACAGAAAACACTCAAACTACTACAGCTGGCCGATATTAAAGCATACAATAAAGTGAATGCGATAGTAGTGGCAATAGAAATACCACTCGTCGGAGAACAAGAATACATTGTCAGCAAAGTATACCCACTACCAACTCACGCGTTCAACGACACATACCAATACTTAGAAACGACGGACGAAAACATAATAGTAGATAAGGAACGCCGTACATATGTTCGTAACACCGATTTATACAAATATGTAAAAAATTAAGCGAAACATATATGTGTAAACCCACCCACCCATCCCTTACAATTACAAACTCCGCACCATGCGAAATATTAACTTATGCGATAGCGAACCCCGAAGCAGCAGGATGCACGAAAAAATTAATAACACTTAAGAACACAGTAATAATTCCACTACACCAACAAGTCGTTGGATCTTTGTAGCCCCAACAGACGAGAGAATAACAATATCTTGTAACAAAAAAATTAGGGAGAACGAAATACTAAAAGGAACAGGTATACTGGCTTTGATAGGGAAATGCGTTGTGACCGCCACTAATTTTAAGATCAAAACAGAAAAGAAGACGGTGCAAGAAAAATACGAAACATATTTGCCACCGTTCAATCTAACTCATCTAGTAAACAAATTCGATACCGAACCGAAAGCGATAAGTGAAAACAGAAAAATTAACTTAAAAAATGTAATAAGTAACCCAAAAGAATTAAATGACTTAGGCGTAAAATTGCACACCATGCAGAAAGAGTTAGAATCTGAAGAAGTCCAAACTTCACATTATTATCACACTATAGGCACATATTCTATTGGCACTATAGCAATGTTCTTAATAGCAGCGTACATAATATATACGTATCTGAAGAAACGAAGAGGAAAAACAACGATAGTACAGCCAACGCAGAACATCGAATTTCGAGAACAACCAACGGAAACCATCGAGATAGAGGAAGCTAAACCAACACCTAGGAAAAGGAAAGCGTCCGCTGCTAAACTACACGTTTTCTTCCAACGTAATACACCAAGTACGGGCACGAAATAAAATTAGAATAAAAGGGATAAATAATCAGGGAAACTAAAGTAAGAAATTTGTAAAAGAGAAACGAAAATAAATAAATCCGTTTCTTTCTTTTAGGGGGGAGGGATGTTGTACCCCATAGTACAACGAAGGAATATTCCAATAGAACATTCCAGTAGAATTAAATAAAGATAAAATAAAGAGCGCTGTGACCATATATGGTCACAGCGCAAGTAAAGGTCAAAAACCCCAAACTGCGAAATAGACAGTTTTAGGGTAAAGGCGTGAGACACGCCATCGAAACCGTCGTGACCATATATGGTCACAACGACCAAAATGCGGAACATGCATTTTCTGCATAGCGACTCGCGGGAGCGACCCGCGATCGCGACAATTACCAACCAGTCTTGATTGACGAGCAGAGCCAATCGGTTGGTTTTGATTGAAGCTCTTACCCTATTAATTTGCGTAACATTGTAACTTATTAATCTAAAACTTACAATAAACTGTTATCTCATTTTACTTCACTGACTCGAGACTTTCTCCTTATTGGCTATTATCCCAAAATAAAATCTTATCGCGCAATACTAACGTGTTGCCGATATAACACCTTTATTATTCTATTCTATTAATATTCACTAATTCATCATGTCCTCCGAACTTTCGCTAGATTTAGAATCCTAGTTTTTTTTTATTATTGCACGAGTGAATATTGTAAGCTATTTGGGACTCACCGTACACTTCAATAATATTGCACGAGGTCAAAGTTTCGATGCATCAAATTTTCAAATCGATATATTACGGAAACTATCATCATTACTAAACAAATCCTGCGTGCCTGTGTGGCTGCACCGTTTCATACAAAATGTTTTTGGAAATACAATGGAAGCACAATGTTCATGAAAAATAAACATATAATTAAGAAAATGTCAAGTTAACCTTTCAAATCCAAAAGAATATACCTTTGGCTTCGACTGTATTAGAAGCCCATGCACTTTTTCATTTCGTCTGCTTTCACCACCGTTAAGAAAATGAACATTGGAAACCTATAAGCAGCACCTTGGTCGCAAGGCGAAGATTGCGAGAGCCTCAATTTTCAATGATATTTACCCGTGCGAATCGCTAAACACAACGGTTTCTCTTATTCAGTATTTATTTGTCCGAATACAGTAACGGTTGAGCAAAACAATGCCAGAATTGATGAGGGATGTCGCGTTATATTGATTCCAAAGAATGTGTGGGAAAACATTGACAACTCACTACATTTTCAAAAGAAATTTCATGGTAACCCAGAGTGGCTTCGAAATAGCGACGATGGGGAAAAAAGAAATATGTAGCCCTTCACTATAATTATGCAGCTTAGGACATCATTCCATCACTATCGAAAGCAAAAGTGTCTTTGTTCGCCTTTCCTCTTCTAGTAGGAAGAGGTAAAAAACGTCCAGCGGGGCTATGTATTTTGTATGTAGTTTCAGGGCTTTGCAATTCACTTGTGCAGATTCAAGGGTGGCCTCTGCTCCGGCATCTTCAACCATTGAAATAAAAAATTCCGAAGATTGTGCTTTGCTGACTGAATGCGGATACCCTTCGTGTGTCCTCTTTAAGAGGCAGTGTAACTGGCGACGAGCTACTTGCGCTTGGAAACAGGATCCGTAAATTGTCTGGCACTGAACAACCGATCGCCTTAAAATTTGGAGGATACATAGAGAATTATTGCATAAAGTGCATGACAGTCTTAATTTTCCGAAGTTTTGGAAACATTTTTGCAGATTCAGTTACCACCGGAAAAATGTTTCCAAAATTTTGGAAAAATAGCAG
Source organism: Netelia melanura (assembly GCA_964007305.1). Lineage (NCBI taxonomy): Eukaryota > Metazoa > Arthropoda > Insecta > Hymenoptera > Ichneumonidae > Netelia > Netelia melanura. The sequence goes on from OZ023255.1 coordinate 25,431,138, forward strand.
TAAATTTGTTTTGGATTATACGTATTACAATAATGATAGTCGTAATAAAAGTGTTTGAAACACAGAGATTTTTTACACCACGCACAAGTGACAACAGCTGCTTCGCCGCATATGTCGCATGTCGGTGCATTTTGTGAAAAGCAGAATTGTACCGGATTTTCGAACTTTGGTGGTCTTTCTTCTACATAACCGCTTTTGTACCACGCATATTTAAAAAGGTTTATAAATCGTGGAGAAGAAAACTGGTTGTATGTAAAAGATTGTAATTTAACAATATTACCTCTCAAGTGCAGATTAACGTCGTAGTTGTATAATATTACTATGTTAGAGAAGTGTTTGATGAAGTTTTTCCATACACGGAAACCATAAACATCAAGGGGCTGTATCATACCCGTTATACCTGCAAGAATTACGAATTGCAATTTTAACTAATTGTCTATAGAACTAATGAAACTAGTGTAATATATTTACTTTCTGGAATAGTTAAAACTTGAATATCTTCCTCTTGCATATCCATGTATTTCAACCGCAGTAGGTCATTGGCCGCTTTAAGAATCCAGAAGTATTACGGATTTTGGACCAGTATTAGGAATATATACTTCTTGGAACCAACGCTTGAAATGATCAGTCATCAATTTGTAGAAGAAAGACCACCAAAGTTCGAAAATCCGGTACAATTCTGCTTTTCACAAAATGCACCGACATGCGACATATACGGCGAAGCAGCTGTTGTCACTTGTGTGTGGTGTAAAAAATCTCTGTGTTTCAAACACTTTTATCACGACTATCATTATTGTAATACGTATAATCCATAACAAATTTACTGTTGAAATGGTTATTAAAGTGTTCCGATTATATTTTAATCTTCAAAGGCAGGATATGCCGAACAGACTTTTTCGTACAAATACCATGGTAATCCAGTTACTTTCCGAAGCAGGAAATTATTCCGTAATAGCGAAAGACTTACCAATTTCTGTACCGATATGAAGAAATAATTAAAGAGTGATTTTCATTCAATCATTCACGAATTATTGCAATAAATAATACGCCATTTGTTGTTATATTCATCATTATTATCACGAACGTCTAGTAGTCGAAGAGCAGAACGTTTTGTCCCAATAAACTTTTTTTTTATCTCCGCCCGTTCACGAATGAACAAAGCTTTTGAGTTGCCCCCTTAAGGGTAACGTTAAGCCAAAATAGGGAAATTTGTATTGATTATTTTGACTGATTGAACTTCGAGTCTAACCCATTGTATTTCTACAAATTATCATCCATGCCGTGCGGTAAGAACTTTGAACGGCGGGGGGGTGACTGGCATTTACACATATGTACTCGAGTATTCAAACGAATTTATATTATCGTGAATTTAACCCGGAATGGCTAAAGACCAGCTGATTAGACGATGCAGTTGAGTAAAAAATCGAAAGGTAGTTTAAACCCCTTAATTATGCGATATCGGAAAAACAAAAAAACACCCCAACTTTATTTTGTTACCCTCTACCCGTATGCAAATTTGCATCCCAATCGGTTAAGAACTCTCCGAGATACGTATGAAAAAATTGCAAATTTGCAATAAACAATATGAAATTTGTTGTTATCTGCACCATTCTCATATTCAGTGTATAGTACGCAAAAAAATAAATATATTTGCAATTTGAAATTTTTTCGTATCTCGTATTGTTCAAAAGTTATCGACGAAAAACGAAAAAAAACCCTGTTTTCGAGGGTGCGTTTGACCCCTTCAAAATCAATCTTGGCCCGTATAAAAAAACAGATGTGGCCTATTTTTGTCCGTTCTATGACCATGCCAAATTTCATAAAAATCGGCGAGATACACCTGAGACCGTTTCCTTGTGAGTGTAGTTTATTATGAGGTGCTCGAATTGAACGAAACCATCACGGAACATTGCTATCGGCAATCATTGATGTGTTTGAGCCGAGCATTGAAGGAAAATGGCCGACATACGAGCAGAAACATGACAAAATGCGTTTACAACATGACAACGCCCGGCTATATATTGTACAACTCGTAAAAATCTATTTACTTGAAAGGGTTAAATTGGAAGTCTACCACAATGCTTCCGGAAAGATAGAAAAACGTCATGGCTGACGATAAACAATACTTTCATTGACATTCTTTCATTAACTATTTAAAATAAAGCTTTACTTTTCACTTTTTCATCATTTTTGCCTTTCTTTGTAGATGTTGATAAAATAACTATGAATAAACGAACATTGACACGATAAAAGAAAAGAACTTGTCTTATCACTCAATAGCAGCCGCCTTGATTGCATTACTCAAACTTTCAACCTTCGTCAAATAACATATCGGTCAATTTTCATCGCAAGACAATTAAAAAAACCGTTTCCTTTGTTCTAACGCCAATTTCCTAGGTAATTTCTGTATTCAAATAGTTGAATAATTCCCTGATGTTAGAGATGTGCACCAACACAATCTTTTATTTGCGATGTTCATATAATTTTACATACTGCAATCAGGTGTGCAACCTTGAGTCGTCATTTACCATGGATCGGTTCAAGCGTTAATGTATGTAATGAGGCAACGCGATGGCATTGTAATTCTTAACGGATTTCCAAAAACGGACTTTTTGGGAATACCGAATTTAATAATTTATCAAAAATGAGATTCCTTGAAAGGCATTATAGGGAACTTTATAAAAACGAATTTTGAGATATGTTTGTTGACAACTTCTCAAAACCACAATTTAATAAAAGCCTCATTCTTCACAACATTTGAAAAACTAAGCGACCGGTAAATTCATCGCACTATATACGCGGTCATTTCCACTATACAGTGATGGCCATATAGTTACGCACACTAATAAAAATCATACTTTTTGCTGTGTATTTGTACAATTGTGAAAGAACTCTTTCACATCACGGCTACTAGTTATAAAAGCCTCCTTCGCCATACCGACTAGTGACACCCCTAGACTTGTGTCTGAGAAGGGCGGTAGCCATATAATTTCAAAGAAATCGTAGGAGTAGGAATATCATTTCCAATGCCTGTTTATAGGTTAGGAGCAAAATATTTTTGTATTATCATTTATGAGGCATTTCACATGAGGTTATCCACCCTGAACAGTGAAAGTTTTTCGATCGTTTTGAAATTCTCATGATCGATAATCTGACTGATAGTAAAGCCTCAAGAAAAATTTGAAGATTCTAGTTCAAGCGGTTGCTTTACAATAGTGCTTCAAATGTCTACCGTGTTGGACGTCGTGACTACATTCCAGGTATTTATCTTCCCAAGAAATACACAAGTTTTAAAAAGTCACGAGTGATTTTGAAAACTTTTTCTACGTACTTTAAAAATATGTTATTTATTTTTCACAAACTTAATAAGTTCAACATTTTGTACGATTAATGTTAGAAGCCCCTTTGTCCCAAAAATCGACCCCTTACATTGTAATACAAAAAATTACAAAATAGTAGGATTTTTTCTGAACAAAAAGGTATAGGACGACCAAGATGGACCGAGCCATAGTTTTGAAAATACAATACAATTTATCAGCGGGCGGCCGGTACGTTTGAGATTAAGCTCAAGCGTAGCTAGGAGGTTCACTGCGCGACGCTGCGCGGAGCATCGGTCCGCCACCACCCTTTATAGTTGGTTTTAAAGCACTTTTTCGGATTTCTCCGGCTACGCAACGTCTCGCATATATTTTTCCATACGATCTGACTGCACTAAATTTAAATTGGTCGACAAATACAGTTTTAGACCATTGTTCGAACGTTCAGTTAAGCTATTCCTTCAGAAAGACGATTTGAGGTGGTCGACTCTTTTCAGATGGGAATGATATTTTCTCCTGCAATACGTCTGTGGTAACTAAAACTCATTCAATCTTCTTCGGACAGTTGTAACACTTATTTTTGTATCTAAGTTTGCGGCCATTTCATTGTAAATATCAACAAAAGTCTTGAATCGATTAGTTTTAGATAATCGATGAATTTTTCTGTCTGTCCCCACATCAGTTTTACGACGCTTCCGTGAGTTCCGTGACGTTCAATGAACTTGATAACTTGATAACACGCTATAACGAATAGTTCCAGTTCTGCAGATATCTGTCGATATGGGTTTTCGCTTCTGCGTAAACAGTGAACTAATCGTGGTTGTTTTGACGTTATATTTTTAGGGTTACTAATCACGGTGAGTTAATAAAACGTCTCACAGTAGGACAGAATCCCGAAAAGCTGGCCAAAACCTAAAAAACAAAGATTTTATTTCGGGTTTTTTTTTTATTGCGGGATGTGGAGTAGGGGTATCGAGGGACCCTAAACAACCGCTTCCTAGGCCCAGTAGTCCATTGAAATGTTACATTGACCCTGCATTTATCAAAGTCAGCAATTTTTTTTTCTGGTGCATAGGGGGTGGTATGAAAAGCTTAAGTCCAAGTTTGTGGGGTTGTAACCCTTGAGGAAAATCCGCCATCTTGAAAAAAGGAGTGAAATAGTTTTTGCAAAATAACTATGAAACTATCCACCGCGCAAGAAAAGTATTTTGTTGTTTTTTGTAGGAAATGAAATTCTCTATAAATTTGCTCTCTTGATTTTTTGTCGTAAAATCAAAAATATCAAAGTTATTAACAAACAACGACAATAAATGAAGGAGTAATTTCCTTTAAGTCGTTCTAACTTTTTTTCTTTTCATTTTACAGAAAAATATGTTCAATGCATTTCGATAGAACACCTTCTGACGAATAAGTTTCAATATAAATGTGTCAACTTTTGTTTATTTATAAACAGTTTACAGTGCTGCAAAGGTAAGTGTCGGAGTACTCGAAAATAGACATAAAAATGAACGATTATGCGTCGTTTCTTTGCAAATTTCATTAATTGCGGCAGACAAATTTTATTTGTTGTTATTGCAATATTCATAATAATTAGCTATGAACTCCTCGTAGGTAGAGCGGAAAAGAGTTCATAACTAATTATTATTATTAACTCCTCGTAGGTGGCGCGGAAAAGAGTTCATAACTAATTATTATGAACAATTATGATTTTCGAGTACTCCGACACTTACGTTTGCAGCACTGTAAAATGTTTATAAATAAACAAAAGTTGACACATTTATATTGAAATTTATTCGTCAGAAGGTGTTCTATCGAAATGCATTGAATATATTTTTCTGCAAAATGAAAAGAAAAAAGTTAGAGCGACTTAAAGGAAATTACTCCTTCATTTTTTGTCGTTGTTTTTTAATAACTTTGATATTTTTGATTGTACGACAAAAAGTCAAAAAAGAAAATTTGTAGACAATTTAATTTCCTACAAAAAATAACTGAACAATTTTCTTGCGCGGTGGATAGTTTTTCTGTTATATTAATACAACGATTTTAAACCAAAACCCAAAATATGATGTGCTGAAGCATATTTTTACCTTTAAATGGCTGTAAAATCCTTTAAAATAAACGAAATTTAAGAAATGAGGAGTACAATTTGTTCGTCTCAAGGAGCGCCAAAAAATTTCTAACAAGGAAACGTTGTCAGGTGTATCTCGCCGATTTTGATGAAATTTGGCATGGTCATAGAACGGACAAAAATAGGCCACATCCGTTTTTTATACGTGCCAAGATTGATTTTGAAGGGGTGAAACACACCCTCGAAAATAGGGGTATTTTTCGTTTTTCGTCGGTAACTTTTGAACAATAGGAGATATGAAAAAATTTCAAATTGCAACAATATTTATTTTTTCGCGTACTATACACTGGATATAAGAATGGTGCAGATAACAACAAATTTCATATTGTTTATTGCAAATATGCAATTTTTTCATACGTATCTCAGAGAGTTCTTAACCGATTGGGATGCAAATTTGCATACGGGTAGAGGGCAACAAAATAAAGTTGGGGTGTTTTTTTGTTTTTCCGATATCTCATAATTAAGGGGTTAAAACTACCCTTCGATTTTTTACTCAACTTCATCGTATAATCAGCTGGCCTTTTGCCATTCCGGGTTAAATTCACGTTAATATAAATTCGTATGAATACCCGAGTACATATTTGTAAATGCCACTCACCCCCCACCCTCAATCATCCCCCTCCCGAGCGTTCAACGTTCTTACCGCGCGGCATGGATGAAAATTTGTAGAAATAAAATGGGTTACACTCGAAGTTCAATCAGTCCAAATAATCGATACAAATTTCACTGTTTTGGCTTAACATTACCCTTAAGGGGGCAAGTCAAAAACTTTTTTCATTCGTGAACGGGCGGAGATAAAAAAAAAGTTTATAGGGACAAAACGTGCGGCTCTTCGACTACTAGACGTTCGTGATAATAATGATGAATATAACAACAAATGGCGTATTATTTATTACAATAATTAATGCATAATTGGATGAAAATCACTCTTTAATTGTTCGTTCATATCGGTACAGAAATAGGTAAGTCTTTCGCTCTTACGGAATAATGTCTTACTTCGGAAAGGAACTGGATTACTATGGTATTTTTACGAATAAAGTCTGTTCGGCACATACTGCCTTTGAAGATTAAAATATAATCGCAACGCTTTAATAACCATTTTAACAGTACATTTGTTATGGATTATACGTATTACAATAATGATAGTCGTGATAAAAGTGTTTGAAACACAGAGATTTTTTACACCACGCACAAGTGACAACAGCTGCTTCGCCGCATATGTCGCATATCGGTGCATTTTGTGAAAAGCAGAATTGTACCGGATTTTCGAACTTTGGTGGTCTTTCTTCTACGTAACCGCTTTTGTGCCACGCATATTTAAAAAGGTTTATAAATCGTGGAGAAGAAAACTGGTTATGTGTAAGAGATTGTAATTTAACAATATTATCTCTCAAGTGCAGATTAACGTCGTAGTTGTATAATATTACTATGTCAGAGAAGTGTTTAACGAAGTTTTTCCATACACGGAAACCATAAACATCAAGGGGCTGTATCATTCCTGTTGCGCCTGCAAGAATTACGAATTGCAATTTTAATTAATTGTCTATAAAACTAATGAAACTAGTGCAATACATTTACCTGCTGGAATAGTTAAAACTTGAATATCTTTCCCTTGCATATCCATATTTTTCAACGCAGTTGGACATTGACCGCTCCAAGAATCCAGTAGTATTACGGATTTTGGACCAGTATTAGGAATATATACTTCCTGGAACCAACGCTTGAAATGATCAGTCGTCAATTTTCCAGATTTTGAAGCCAATAGAAATATATTTTCGGCTCTGAACATAGTTTGTTCCACTCGAGGTCCAAATTTGCCAGTAGGTTCGTTTAAAACGATCAACATAGGTGTCAAGAGCTTGCCACTCGCAGAAATCAAAGGCTGTATAGTATAACTGTGTGTTGTTGATGTTTTCGATTGTACTATTGTCTCAACGGCTTTCTGTCCTACTTCCGCCAATGTGCGACCTGCATGTAGCTCTAAATTGAAGCCACTTTGATCAGAATTAAATGTGTTCTCAGCCCCAACGTTGGCTATGTTGATTTTCACTGTTTCTATAAATTCTTTGGCTTTATTTTCAAGTGTATCAGCATTTAATAATTGTTGTTTCGTTACATATTTAGTAATTTTCCGTGACACAATTTTATTTTCGGTTTTGAATTTTGTTACCCAAGAATCGGATGCTTTAAAATCTGGATCTGGCATTTGTACAAGATCTCGCGCACGTAATGCCCATCGTCGAAGGTCGATATCATGGACAGGCAGCTTTTTGTTTAAAGCATCTTTAAAGTTGTTCAACGTATAGTGAGCTATTTTTGTTAACTTTTCTTTGTACGTGCCACCCTTATTTAAATTATGGGCCCAGCGGCGTAACTGCGTTACTGATTTCACCTTTCTAAAGTTCTTTTGAACAGATGATATTTTTCTATTCCCATGTATCCCGGATCTCCAGTAATCTACAGCTCTTCTTTTGTATTCGTAACTTAATTCCTCTACATCTTGGGTACACACATTTTCTTTATCTTCGGGATCTAGGTATCGCTGTAAGTACCATTCTTCTCCACTGTTGTCTTCTACTACGGCTGCTTCATGAACTTCATTTGGTGCCAAAAAATCCAAACCAATTTCGGACTCTATTACCACTCGTTGATCCATCGCTTCTATTATAATGTTTTCTAAATTCTTACTGAACTGTTTCTCCTGTTCGGTGATTGGAGTTTCACGCAAATTCATAGCACTTATCGCTATGGATAGCAGTTGAATAATATTCAACGGATTAATGTACATTTTTATACGTATTTGCAACTGAAAGTTTATGGCTGGCTTCTCCGTCGAAAACTGAAGCAATAACGATCGCTGCAGAATTTATATGACTTGATACCCAATATATCAGCACACAAACAACACACACCGACACACGCTGTCATTAGACCTGCGATAAATAACTGATAAAGTGACCCCAATATTATCGCTCGTTCACAAACAATATTTGCGTCACTCCGTTGACGAGTTACATCAGAAATCCAATGAATCTTTAATCTTTAAACTTTTAATCTCTGCAGATAGGCTTTTCGATACGTCGAAAACACACAACCAATTTTCTTCTCCAAGATTTATAAACCTTTTTAAATACGCACACACTTATGCGTGGTGTAAAAAATCTCTGTGTTTCAAACACTTTTATCACGACTATCATTATTGTAATACATATAATCCATAACAAATGTACTGTTAAAATGGTTATTAAAGCGTTGCGATTATATTTTAATCTTCAAAGGCAGTATGTGCCGAACAGACTTTATTCGTAAAAATACCATAGTAATCCAGTTCCTTTCCGAAGTAAGACATTATTCCGTAAGAGCGAAAGACTTACCTATTTCTGTACCGATATGAACGAACAATTAAAGAGTGATTTTCATCCAATTATGCATTAATTATTGTAATAAATAATACGCCATTTGTTGTTATATTCATCATTATTATCACGAACGTCTAGTAGTCGAAGAGCCGCACGTTTTGTCCCTATAAACTTTTTTTTTATCTCCGCCCGTTCACGAATGAAAAAAGTTTTTGACTTGCCCCCTTAAGGGTAATGTTAAGCCAGAACAGTGAAATTTGTATCGATTATTTGGACTGATTGAACTTCGAGTGTAACCCATTTTATTTCTACAAATTTTCATCCATGCCGCGCGGTAAGAACGTTGAACGCTCGGGAGGGGGATGATTGAGGGTGGGGGGTGAGTGGCATTTACAAATATGTACTCGGGTATTCATACGAATTTATATTAACGTGAATTTAACCCGGAATGGCAAAAGGCCAGCTGATTATACGATGAAGTTGAGTAAAAAATCGAAGGGTAGTTTTAACCCCTTAATTATGAGATATCGGAAAAACAAAAAAACACCCCAACTTTATTTTGTTGCCCTCTACCCGTATGCAAATTTGCATCCATACCGCGCGGTACGAACTTTGAACGGTCGGGAGGGGGATGATTGGGGGTGGGGGTTGAGTGGCATTTACAAATATGTATTCGGGTACTCAAACGAATTTATATTAACGTGAATTTAACCCGGAATGGCAAAAGACCAGCTGATTATACGATGCAGTTGAGTATAAAATCGAAGGGTAGTTTTAACCCCTTAATTATGAGATATCGGAAAAACAAAAAAACACCTAAACTTTACTTTGTCACCCTCTACCCGTATGCAAATTTGCATCCCAATCGGTTAAGAACTCTCTGAGATACGTATGAAAAAATTGCATATTTGCAATAAACAATATGAAATTTGTTGTTATCTGCACCATTCTTATATCCAGTGTATAGTACGCGAAAAAATAAATATTGTTGCAATTTGAAATTTTTTCATATCTCCTATTGTTCAAAAGTTACCGACGAAAAACGAAAAATACCCCTATTTTCGAGGGTATGTTTCACCCCTTCAAAATCAATCTTGGCACGTATAAAAAAATACGTGTCGCCTATTTTTATCCGTTCTATGACCATGCCAAATTTCATCAAAATCGGCGAGATACACCTGACAACGTTTCCTTGTAAGAATAAATTTTTCTGAAAAATGAAAAAATAAAAAGTTACAGCGACTCAAAAAAACGATGTTTTTCCATTTGTTGTCATTTATTGTTAATAACTTTGCTATTTTAGATTTTACGGCAAAAAATCAAGAGAGTGAATTTGTAGAGGATTTAATTTCCTACAAAAAACGACGACATAATTTTCTTGCGCGGTGGATAGTTTCATTGTTATAACGCAAAAATTGTTTTAACCCTTTTTCAAGATGGCGGGTTTTCCTCAAGGGTTACAACCCCACAAACTTGGACTTAAGCTTCCTATACCATCCCCTATGCATCAAAAAAAAATTGCTGACTTTGATAAATGCAGGGTTAGGCCTTATTTTTGTAACATCTCAATGGACTACAGGTATATTTCTTGTTCCTGCAGGATCAGTTCGAATGTGACCGTTACACAAGTCTCATCGCACTACCGAATTTGACACGCACCATACGCTACAGAAAAACCACAATATATTTGTGAAAAATAGTGCAATTGGAAAAGTGTAAAATGGATTCTCTTCATGAAGGTATGTAGAATGAAACACAATTTACATAATTGCAAAATTGTTATTATGAAAAACGCTATTCGTTTTGAGTTGAGGGTGTCTTTTTGCGAAAACGCAAACGAAAAGTAAACTTTCAAGCACACATAACTTTATCGTTCGTCCTCGCTCGTTCTTTGAAATATTTTTTATTGAATTGCTTACATCATAACGAAAAAAAAGCGTCGTCGACAAACTTGCGCATTTTTGCGCGAACGGACGTATGATTTTTTTCCGAAGCCGTGCCGCTTTCCACGTGGTATTTTGGTATAAGGGGGTTTTCCAGATCACTGATTTACATATTATTTTTTAACTTCTATTAAGAACACGATATAATATTCAAATATACACGGGCACGACGCAGGTGGCAGTAGCTCCGTGTTGAGTCAGCGAAATAGAAAGTCGGCAATGATGCTAATGGCGCGCCGGCGCAGTAAGCGAGAAGCTGTAAGCAGTCAGCCGTAAGCGACAGGCAGGCAGAGTCGTGAACCGACAGCGTACGAGTAAAGTAGTGTGAGTGAGAGATAGCTGTGTGCAGAGACGCCAGGTGGATCAGGCTCAGTGTATACGGATACTGTGTGCTGGGTGTAAAGGTGGAGGCAAGTGAGTGCTTTAACAAGTCTGTGTGAGAAAAGAGAACAACAGGGCCGTAGCTAAGACACTGAGGTGCGAGCATCGAATATATCTTGTGACGTTGTACGTCACAGCCTCCCCTGCCGCCGGCTCACCCACGAAGTCGCCGTCCCACACCTGTAACAGGAAAACAAGATAAGTATAAAAAGTTACGCAATATAGAATAGAAACCCGGTGCAAACACTCACCGGCGACAAGTCAGTCACCGCGACTGACCCCGCCAGACCATCATCATCGCCATCACCATCACCGTCACCGTCGTCTGGCCCTGGAAAAAGAAAAAGAAGAAGAAAACCGAGGAATGAACGAGACGAAATCGAAAGGCTACTCACCGGACTGACCCGCCAGCCACCGTATCGTCGTCGTCGTCATCGTCGCCGTCGTCGTCGTCGTCCCCACCGTCGTCGTCGTCGTCGTCGTCGTCGTCGTCGTCGTCCTCGTCCCCGTTGGATCATCGTCGTCGTCGCCGACATCGTCGTCGTCGACGTCGACCAGGACCGGCCCAAATAACCTAGAAAGAAAAAGGAAGAGATTACCGACAAGAAAATAAGGAATAAATTAATGAAAAAGTACTCACCTGGACCGGCCCGAACATGATCCCCTTCGGAAGCGCTCGTCCCGGTTGCCGCACACCACCTCCGAAGAAAACCAACTCATCACGAAGAAATAAAATGACGAAAATCACTCATCACTCACTCGCACAATACCCGACGCCTGACCACCTGTCAGAACACATGCACCCGTCCGTCCCCGCACCCCGGCCATCCATCGGCCGTGCGGCGACAGAGTGACGAAGATGGCAGCAGCGTACGGCGATTACCCTACCCTACCTTATTACCCGAATCATAAATTCCCGTTCGCAAATTTTTCCCATACTTACCGACCGACCTAATTACCTCCTGTTCCCCAATAGATCCCGCTCGCGACAGTCCTAAAATCAATCACCCGTTTGACCCTTCTCCCATCGATCCGTATCGCTGCTGCCTCAATGATCGATGCCGGCCGGTAGCCAATCAGCGCGCGAGAAAATTTCGCGAGCTTCCGGCCGGCCATGCGGCCGTCACTTTGTGACGAGCCGGCGAGTAGATAGGAGTAAAGAGAGAGTATAGCGTGCGAAGAAAATATAGAATAGAGTGAGTGAGAGTGAGAAGGAAGGTGTGAAGATTGAGTGAGAGTGAGAAAGGAGATTGAGCGACGAATTATACGAGGACAAATTGGAAAGAAATAGGATCACGAATATAAGGAAAAGGAAACCGGGATACGCAAATACGAGGACGAACAGGCAGCGAACAAGGATTACGAGCATAAGGAAAAGAAAACACGGAGCGCTGAGGAAAGAAGACTGCAACGGTGAGTGTTTGCACGGTTACTCCCCCCCGTAATATTACCCGACTCGGTTTGAGAGAAATAGCGCGTATTATTCCCCCCTTTTCTCTTCTTTTTGTCCGCGAATATTGCAATTCGAAATAGTAAAATTTCGTTCGATCTCTCGCCCTGTTATAGCCGTGTGGGACGGCCGTTAAGATTAAGGCGTAAAGTTCGAGAAATTTCGCGTAACGGTCATCCTTCCCGCCTGACCCCCCCTCCAGTCCTCACACCATACCCTACAACATCGAGAACACTCGATCGTGCGATCGAGGTACACTCGACCGACCTTCCTCGACACAGTCGAATCCTCAAACCCCAAAACAACTCCCCCTTCCCCCCACCTACCCCTCTCCCTGCGATAGACCGTATTACAGTAGTAGTAAGTGCGAAAAATAATTATAAACGCCAGTGGTAATTACTAAGAGGCCGTTGAGTCGGCGAATCCTCTCCCTGAGATACATTCCCGCTCGACCCCCTTCCCCCCCCGTTCCCTACGCGCTAGCCCAACAACCCCTTCACCGTTCGAGTACGAGTATTTTTATTTTGTTAAATTTTATTCCATTTAAAATAAAATTAAGTGGCGCCCAAATTTATAAAGTGCAAAATCTAGATAATAATTTTTTTTATATCCCGGAGATCGTCCGCCGTTAAGGTATTGTGTGAGAAATAATAAAAGTAAAGGTGATTTTTGATTATTTCTTTCCTGTTTTTTTTTGTTGTTGTTCTTTTTCTTTCCCAAAAATTCCCCATACCCCCCTCCCAACGGCGTGACAATCTATACCCACCCATTTGTAACATTACTACCTACATTTATCTTTATCTATATAAGTATCTATATATATATACCATTCCAATAAAAGCATTAAGAAAATTACATTTCTTAACGCTTCTTTCACTATTAGTTATTTGCTAAGTATGAATACACTCTTCAATAAATTATTGTGTACATTGAATAAAACATAGGAAAATATGTCACAATGTAGTAGTGTCACAATATAGTGAGATATTTTGTTTTCGCTCGCTGTTGATTCTATTCATCGGCTCGTTTCGGCTTCGAGGAATGTAATCCCATATTATTCACTGATTTTAGGAACTGCGGACATTAGAGAAGCACAACAATTGACAAGGAAAGCGATATTCTGCATTATTAAGAATTCTGTTGCTTTCCAAACTGTGGACGATGCAGCCCTCATACTTGTAACGCACGCCTCATACTAATTGGGACATGCATTCTTTATGACTGAAGAAGTGAAAAAAAATGTCTCCTATATATTTTACAAATTACGTGATGTGTGGAAAAATGCCTCCCGGAAGGAAGAGAGGTTATTCGAGAAGAATGCGGAATGGTTAAGCATTCAATTCTTCCTATCTCAGGACGGATCATCTCAAAGTACTTCGGAGTCAAAAGCGATCAGTGGTCGACCTTCTACAAGTTTTTCGGATAGTAGTGGCAGATCACAACGGCGAAAAACGGAAATACTGCGCGAAGAATATAGTTCAGAGGAACTCGCCTTTGCTACGCAGATGAGTCTCCGTGCAAGCGGTAAGGTTCACGCTGCGCAGGTATTGAAAAACGTTACAATGGGAAGTTCCTCCAAAGCGTCGTCTTACCTGTCGTCTTCGAATACCGTTAGAGAAAGAACAATGATGCCTGAAGAAGCATTGTAAGTTTTCGTAGACGGTAGATTTTCGAAAAAAATAATATGTAGTGCTAAGATCATGCTGCAAATTAGTTAATAGTCGAGTTTTTCTGTCATATAACATACTTCGAGAAGCTAAAAATTCTTGTTATCCACCGATGAAAACAATTACATACACAGAGAAACAAGCAACCATAGGAATTCAAGCATTATTAGACCTTACAGAGAAACAAATCGTTTTAGCGCAAGAAATAAGTGCCATTCAAAATATGTCAAACGTTGATTTGGGTAAAATGACTCTTATTTGTAAGTCGGGTTGTGATGGAACTTCATGTCAGAATGAATATAAGTAAATTCACCGATGATGATAGCACATTTACAGACGCGAGTATTTTCTTTACGTCATTAGTTCCTCTGCAACTTTCAAGCATAAATGAACAAAACGAAAAATATATTGTCTGGCAAAACCCTGTGCCTTCATCTCCGCGATACTATATGTAGACCAATAAAAATAGAATTTCTGAAGAAAACTGCGAATACAACGAAATCCGAAATTCAATATGTACAAGGTCAAATTAAAAACTTTTTACCATTTTCAGACATAGTTAAGGGAAAATGTATAAAAGTAAATTATAATCTTGTCTTGCCCATGATAAACGGGAAAGTATGTAATGCAATGGCAGACAATGCAGCGACTCAACGCTGCTATCTTTGCAAAGCTACATCAAAAGATTTTAATGACCTCGATAAAATGTTGAAACTCGAAATTATCGATGATTATTTGAATTTAGGTATTTCTTCGTTGCATTCATGGATAAGTTGCTTTGAATGTTGTTTGCACTTGTTTTATAAACTAGATATTAAAAAATGCCAAGCCCGAACTGCGGAAGATAAAACAATTGTTAAGAATCGAAAAAAAGTTACTCAGGAATCGTTCAAGAAAAATTTAAGCCTTATTGTTGACCAGCCGAAGCCAGGGTTTGGAAGTACGAATGATGGCAATACTGCTCGTTGCTTTTTCGAAAATGCTACAATTTCAGCTGAAATTACTGGAGTAGACATCCGTTTAATCAGAAGATTCCACTCTATTTTACAAGCGGTTTCGCCAGACCGTGCAATTGATATCCCGAGATTTAGAGATTATGCTTGGCAAACTGCGAAATTATTTATTGAATTGTATTCATGGTTCTACATGCCATCATTGATCCATAAATTGCTCATTCATGGTCCGCAAATCATTGCAGCCGTTCTTTGACAATGCAGGATATATTTTGCCGTCTGTTAATTAGCTCCGATCTATATATTTCAAGTGTACGAAAATTACTGAAAAAGAAAAAAAACTGTTGCTTGAAGCTTAACTGTACCCGATGACACGGACACTGAAGACGACACTGATGTGTCCACTATACATACCGATAGTGAATCTAATGATGTGAATATGACTAGATTAAGCTAATGTAGATGTAGTGTAAAAATAAAAAAAATATTTTCTTATCTAATTTTCATGTTCAATTCATTTGTACCTAGGTCCCCGCCGAGACTTTTCTGATTCTTATACATTACCGATGGAATTACGATAAAAATATTTTGTTTATTTAAAAACAAACATTTTATTCGTAATTAGCACAATGCAAAACCCCCCAATACAAAATTTCACGAAAAATAAGAATTATATAATATACTCCGTCGCCATACTGGATCCGCCATTTTTTGTTGCCAAAACTAATATTGGATTCGTTATCAGCGACCCCGAAAACCCCCAAGTACAAAATTTCACGAAAAATAAGAATTATATAATATACTCCGTTGCCATATTGGATCCGTAATTTTTTTGCCGAAACTAATATTGGATTCGTTATCAGTGACCCCGAAAACCCCCGAGTACAAAATTTGAAAGCCGTTAGACAACGTTTTGAGGTTTTGGCCAGCTTTTCGGAATTCTGTCCCACTGTGCGTCTGGATAATTCCAAGGAACAATCGACACTGATGGTTACTGTGTAATTTGCAAAATTTCGTCTCATATAATATAATCTCAGTGAACGTAAGTACATGATCACTAAATAGATAATATTTTGAAATCCAATGTTTGGAAATATCTTCATTTCATGGAATATATAAATACCCAATTTTTGTTATATGCCTAACAGACTACACATCTTAGAAATAAACCATCGGACCAGTTAAATATGTTCGAAAGAAAGGTAAAAATATTTTAAAGTTGAAATATGAAGTGTACGTAAGTATATCGCCGCCACTGTAAATAGGCAATTGCAGATTATTGCCATGGTTATCTATATCCGCATCGCCCATTCCCCTGGTAACATCTTACCATTGTCCATCCGTTCTGCCCGAATTACTCATATTGAATAAGCGTTTGAACTGGTCATGTCAAATGAATGTTTAAGCTATTAATGCCGAATGAGCTCCTGAACCAGATGAGTAGTTAGTATTGTAAGGGCTAATAGTACCCCCCTTGAGCGAATTCGAGTGGCAACTTCCCGACATAACCGGTGAGCATCAGCGTATGAAACTAGTATGTAGAAGGAAAAATTATAATCTCACCCTGGCTAACTCTCGTATTTGTGGCCCCCAGTTTCCCAGTAATCCACATATTTCCTCCATGGCTTTGTCTTCCCGTTTATGTTTTTCGTCAACTGAGATGCCACACAGCGGTGTGATGTCACCCACTATACACTCAGCCAGATCATGGACGAGAGTCATTTGCATTATTCTGAAAATAATTAATTCGTTCAATAGCTAATAATTACACTCGAAGACATATTTATTTTCCACAATGGTTAAATTCCGCAAGCAAAGTGTTAAGTTACACCGGTCGCCATCAGATATTCATATAGATAATCCAAAATGAACTTAATCTTTTAAAACCCATTTATTTAAAACAATAAACAAGTTTGAGGAGTATACTATATTTTTATTATCGTATTGTGTGAAAACAAGATAGCTGCTTATATGCGACAAAATGAACATAGTGAAAAGTTACGGGTCCGGGATAAAACAAATATAAAGAGAATATTATTCCGTATAACGGAATGTGGTAATAGAGTCAAAATGTTGATTTAGATATTATCATTTAACTATCACAAGATTGAATAACCATAAAAATGTTGATAGTGATAAAATTACGGTGATTCACTTGCTCAGGAATCTGTTGTTCAATGCGGTACCTTTAGTTTTTATATGTTCGGCATTGTTGCGCGGATTGTAATGGGGTTAATACCATCGAGTTTTTTAGTATTTTCTTCAGGACATTATATTCTCCTACAACGATGCTATTTTACAACTAACATTCGGGTTAGAATTTGTAGAAAGATTTTGCAAAACAATTATTTAAGCTAAGGCCTGATTGTAATTATATATTAATTTTGACACGAAATTCTTGTCAGCTACAATAAAAATATTTTTCTGACACTGTTATTCTTTAAAGTTGATGTTATTCGATATAATATCTTCGCTATACATCAATTTTTGTTTTCAATGTATTTTACCGTAATGTACTTAAGTTTTTAAAGAATGAAACGTTTGCTTGGGACTGTAAAAACTGCTGATAGGATACATTATATCACCCATGCTAGTTATCAGTAATATCGTACGCATCAAGGTACAATCAGAAAACAAACAGTCTTTTCGTTATGATAATTCTTTACGTATAAGTTGACCATTTAAGAAAGAAGCAACACGTAAGAAAAAGGAGAATGAAATAGGGCATACTTCGTCTGATCCAATTTCTCGCGACTGTCTATGAGGAACGATAGCATAGCCATTCGATACATGTGTCCAGCAACTGTCTCAGGCTCAGCTACATCTCGTAGTACCCAACCCGTCCTCTTCATATGCTGCAAAATAAAATTTTAGACAACAATTAGTATTTAATTAACCATTATAGTGCTGCGATATGTTATTCGTAACTTAAGGGAGCATTTGTCACTGTCTAACGCGATATTACATGCAAACAGAAATCTTTCTCGAAAACGTGACGTACACAGCATTAAATACTTGATATAAACACGTATAAAATTATTATGCGCTATCACATATACTGTATATCGCCTCCCCTCCCGTAGTATCGCCTACTCCATATACTGCAGTTGCATCGATGACATGTCTTTCAGCCAATTGTTTGAACACCATTTAATAGTGATATGAATATATCAGCTTCAGCCATAAAACGTATGAAATTGTATACCATAACCAGGTGGTTCGAAAAGGTCGTACAATAGTGAAAACTACTTGGCGTTTCAGGGTAAACCTTCTTAACTTTTAACAGAGCCTCCTGTTAGGCTTATACAATTCGTCCAAAATTATTCCAGTTTGTCGATCTCTTCCAAAAATATGTTCAGTCCAATTCCGGGTTTATTCAGGTTTAGATGCTTAAAAAAGGCTACTTTCCTATATTTTTAAGGAAAATGTTATTTGTTAACACCGGATTTTACGTGTTAACTTGTCTTATTGTTCATACATGTCAATTATTAATATTATTGCTGCAATCGAGTTATCAGTCTCGACGTATGGATCTTGTCCGAATCAAAGCGATGTAACACACCTCTCCTTTTTGCTGTGTATATATAAATTTGTGCTAACGACGCCGGATAGCTGTGTGAGTTGGGAAGGTAGAATGAGAGCTTCCTCGGAGTTTCTGGACACGACTCGCCGGGTATTCAGCGGTTTTAGTTTATTTTCATACAATTTCAATACACGCACAATGTGTATCGACGTTCTTCACTCGCGATTGCTGAGTCGGTATAAAACGAGCGCACCGAAGATTGTCGAAGCGTCGCTGAACTCTATTATGTACAATCAATTCGATAATCAATATTAATGGAATTTAATATTTATTCTCAATAAATCTCGGCGCATAATGCCGCTCAGATAATTGTCGCTATAAGGGAATATATTGGGTTACGTTAAGTGCCGCTAAGGATAGCTTTAACGTAAAGAGTTCTAAATCAAGATTAAGGGTATCCCAAACTCACAGTTACACTCGCGAGACTCTAACAATATGTATGACAATGCACTTGCCGCTAAGGTATGAGTGCTCGTCGACCGATGGATATGTCCGCTAGGACGTAGAAATCAATGAGGTCAGATGAGTGATCGGGTCCTCGCTACCTTAGGGGGAGGCGCTATAGAGGTCTCTTGGTGGGGATTGATTGTGAAATATCGGGAAATATCGGATTGGCAATTAAGAAATCGGTAGTTTGCGCCTTGATGATTTCGCAATGGATATCGGGGTTTCGGGGAATCGTTCGGAGAATCGCTAACTTCGCAGCACGTGGCATCGTGGTGGAGGATTCCTACGCGGGTTCAAGTACCTTGAAGAGTTTGATGATTGAGATGCGTGTAGAGTCACAGATTATTTAACCAAATAATATATTATAGGCATAGTATACAGTTTATTGAGCTTAACAACAAACTCTTGAAATATATAAACAATTTTTTTTTACTTTTTTTTTACCACTTTTTATACATAAAAATAGGAGACAAGCGTACCTTTACGAAATTTAGCATATCCTTGACAGCGTTGATATCTTGATAACGACTAATGTATTGAATCTCTTCGTGCTGCGGTGCGACCTTTATATTTTTAGTCAGCCCAGGTCGTAAATCTGGGTCCCGATATTATTTTACGGACACAACAACCGAAGAGTCTTCACAACAAATTAATGTGGTGAAGATGGTTAAATTATTCACACTGTATTAAAAACAAAACGTATTTTATTTATAACGTTGTACACTGTGATGTCTTATTGTTGAAGTTGAAGAACTATTTGATTACACGCGACAGATTTGTTAATTGAACAGAGCAGAAGAACAAGACTCAGAATGTCAGCTGGGGGAGGAGTTGAACACGAAGCTGAATTTTCTATCGCTGAATTCGATTGGCTTTGAAATTTAAAGAAGGAATGACTACCCTTGCACCGCGACGGAAAAACCTGAGTCGGTGGGTACGCAGATCGCGGCTGATGGTAATTAACGCACATCTGCAAAGGAGTCATAACCTCCAAAAAACCCACTTGAACGATGGTTTTTATAGAACCCTTCGGTACGTGATATTTTCGAGTTTTTAAGGATTGCTGGATTGATCGTCATAAAAAATGTGCATCGCAGATTTCGTTGCCGAACGAGTTGGGAAATTCCCACAACCACGTCTGTTCTTCTGTCTCTCTATTTTATATGACCAAAAAATATATATTTCTTCTATCGTTCCGCTCGCGACGGAACAACTAATCTAAAACGAAAAAAGAAATAATAATATTTAAATTTAGTATGAAAGAGGTTTTTCTACATTCTATGGATATTAATATTGATAATTAAAAAATTAAAGAAATCTAAAAAAAATGAGAGTATTTTCACAGTTTTTGGCCCCAAAAAATACTAAAATACAAATTTCGATACATTCGTTATATGTAAAATATGTGGTTACAATTTCACAAAGATCGGTTCAGTGGTTCCGGAGAAATCACTGCCGCTGACCGAAAGAACGTTGTTTTGACAAAAACGCATTTAAAGTACTTTTAAGAAAAAACTCTTACCTAACATTAATCAGTGATGTCTGCACCATGCAAAAAGCCTTCTATTCCGGCTTTTTTCTGTTTTTTTTCTGGCCTCTTTGAAAGATTGAGAGCTGTTAAGAAGGTTTATGCGCGTTTTCTACTCGTATACTTATATCATACTTACCTTGGGGACTGGACCTACCAATATATACTACATGTATAAGCGTTGGCGAACCTGCCGTTCGGGTGTCCTCGGATCGCGTCGGTGCACGCGAGAACTCGAGCGTTAGTGATGGGAGAGTCGGTTGATCTCGTCAGGCCAATCTAAACGCTACCTGTATTTAGACACCATAAAATAAACGATCTCGCGACAAAGTAACTTTTTGTCTATTTACTGTGAATATATTTTATTCAACCTGACTCTTACCTGTTTCTTATTCTTCCGCAACTGCTCAGGTCTAACAGGTTACGGGCTCAGGCACCATTAAGAGAGCAAGAGGTGTGCAGAAAGAAAGAGGTTTGAGACAAGGCTTCGTGCACCTCGAGACCGGTATAATAAAAAATCAACTATCTTGAAAATTTGCGAAGCAGAAATCCAGACCATGTGGGCAAACGTTTTATGCTTCCGCGATGTATGTGCGAATCTCAGCATAGAGTGTCTAGCGATTTGGCGGCACGAATTATCAAGGATGAAAGTTCCAGATGCAGTCGTTATTTGTGTTGAACGATATCATGGAGGTAGTGGATGGAACGAAAGTATATCCCGTCGCGGTGCGGAAGCGAAGTAGCCGTGAAACAGTGGGTGAAAGATGACGCGGCAGCCAAATTTATCATTTCATCGTCGTTGGAGAATGCAGAGGAGCAGTGTGTGTTATCGTGTATGAACGCGAAATCCACGATGGACAAGTTAAGCATCATACACAAGCAAACGACTGGGGTAAATAAATTGAGGCTTTTACAGCGGTTTCGCGAATCCAGAATGGCCGAGGAAGACACGGCTGTACAACATGTGGCAAAAATTCAAAACATGGCAAGATAGCTCAGTGACATAGGTGAACAAGTGTGATAGGCGAAAATCGTGGTTAAAGTACTTGCAGGGTTCATATCAAGATATAATATGTTGCGATGTTCATAGGACAGTGTAACACTTGAACGACTAACTCTCGATCTCCCCCAAGAGAGATTGATATTAGAAGACATAGGGCAAAGTATGGAAAATGATCCAGTAGCCGCATTAGTTACGACAAAAAAGTGGCAAGAAAGACAGACAACAAGAAGAAATCTATGAACACGTAAACGAACATTGATCGCTTCAAATGTCATGAAATGGGGCATTTCGCGCGACAGTGCAAAAATGGTTTGAAAAAGGCGGGGACAGAGAAAAACAGCAACTGTGCGTTCATAGCAGATGGTGACGAAGATAGTGCGAAGTGTGCGCCAAGTGATTGCGAGAGGAAACGCGATGCAGACCAATCCGAGGGTCTCGCAGCAACTGCGTGCGAGATAATGAAGGTAAGTCAAAGTGAAATCTGGCTTTCAATAGTGGACGTCACGTCTTTGAACCTACCGTTGGGTATGGTTGACAGATTATCGGCAGAGCAAAACAATCTTGCTTGGGGATAACGCAGTATGCAATGGTATCGATGAAGGAACTGTGACAATATAAAAATTGATCGATGGTGTCTGACACGATGGCCACATGGAAAATGTATTACTAGCTCGAAAGTTAAGAGGCAGTGTGTTAGTGTGCGGAATATTCAGATGTTTTCGATTTCGCCGCGATAGTGTAGAGATTATAGTATTTGGCTACGAGGCACCGCTGACTCCCGCTATATGGCATGGCGAGCGTATGCCATGAAGCTCCAGTATGACAGGATAGCCCAAACGCCGAGACCTCGTAGCGATATGCGGCCGCCCGCGTTTTCCCCGCAGCCTCCCTCAAAGGGCTTGAATTCACTGTAGCGCGTTTACACTGGATTTTTTTTCTCACGCAGCTAGCGTAACAACTTGCTAGCACTTGAAAACGATGCTTCATGGGCTGGATTAAAGTACACTTTTTCTAAGATTTTCATGATTATAATTTGAGGTTAACTTAGATTACGCATCTTTTCTTATTCTCTGCTTGTCTCCCTGTGTTTGTCGTACAGATGATCTGTTCTCATGGCCGTTCTAAAACGCTGATTGACCCGCGATGCCGCCTCGTTACTGATAAATTCCCGACGAGTCTCGATCGCGCTACGAACTTTTGCACAGGAGTATAGTACAGGATAGTTAGAATTAAAAATGGCAGAACGGATGGGCAAGCCAAATTATTTAGGACAATTAGAGGGTTATTTAGAGATGCCTAAATGGACCGGATTCCAATAAAATTTCCTTGCGCTTTCACCGCCATTTTGAAAAATAAATAATCGCCGGTATCTCGGTATCCTACCAGTTGGATTTTCATTTTTTTCTGTTTTTGTGGGGAAAAATATTTGTTACCACTTTTGTTTGAAGAATTTTTTGATATCTAGGTACGAAAAAAAGTTACGATAAAAGAAGTGCAACTAATTATTGTTTACAATTGTTTGTTGTTAATTATAGCGCGGTCTTTCGACATTATCAACAAATTTTTCAAATAAAACTTGGAGAGGACTCAATTTCCAACAATTTTTGTATAACTGATTTTGTGATAACTTGGATATTACTCGCGATAGAAAGCGCCAAAGTTGTCTTTGTGTAATTGCAAGGAATCCTAACGCAATTGATATCCAGCAATGCAAGATAACCTAAAGATGTTATAATCTTATTATTATTATTATTATTATTAAAAAATTATAATAAGACATGAAGCGTATGATGCTTTAATATAAAGATGAATGAACGTATGACGCTTTATTATAATTTTTTAATAATAATAATAATAAATTCATAATTAATTAACGTTAATAATTTTTGATTAACTATTCAATTATATATATTATACTAATAATAAGAATAATAATAAAACTATAATATTTTCAGGTTATCCTGCATTGTTGGATCCCAACTGCGTTTCGATTCCTTGCAATTATAATGAACAAAGATAACTTTGGGGCTTTCTATTTCAGATAACATTAGAGTTATGGTAAAATCAGTTATATAAAAATTGTTAGAAATTGAGTCTTCTACAAGTTTATTTTTTGTAACTCTCGTTGGTTTTTTTTTTTTTTTTTTTTTATCTTTATTTATAGTCGCCTCAACATCTGAGGTCATTGGCGACTCTTTTCAGTCTTACATTTGTGTAGATCTGTATGCTTATTATTTATAGTTAATACATCTGTTTTTTTATTATATATTATGGTAAATGCCAATATCCTTGAGAAATTTAACAGTTTTAATTGATCCTGTTTTATCTTTCAGGCAGTCTTTTAGGTTTTGTGGTAGTCGAGTGATGGTTCTTTGGTGTTGGTATTTAGGGCATTCTATTAAAATATGTTGGACTGATAATTCGGTGTTACATAGATTGCACATTTCAGCTTGAGATTTAATCATTAGGTGGGCATGAGTGAGATTGGTGTGGCCGATTCTCAGTCGTGTTATTGCTGTGTGTTCCCTTCTGTTGGGGAAGTCGGGAGCTTTGTCTAATATCGACTCTCTGATTTCGTGCAGTTTAGTTAACCGACATGTGGCCCATAGTGAGTCCCATTTACGTATAACGGCTTGGCGGATGAAACTTTTGAGTTCGGGTAAGGAGATCTTGATGTTATCTATGCAATTTGTGGCGTAAGAGGTTGCAGCTTTCGCTGCTATATCAGCTTTTTCATTTCCCTCGATGCCCCGGTGGGCTGGAACCCAAACCAATCTGACATCTCTATTGTCGTTTGCTAGATCTAAGATTTTCTTCTGTATTTGTTGGATTCGCGGGTCAGAGATTACTGGATTGTTAATGGCCAATAGAGATGATAGAGAGTCAGTGAAGATCGCAGCCTGCTGGATGGTGGTTTCTTCGATTATTGTCAGAGCTTGTAGAATGGCGAAAGCTTCGCATGCAAATATTGAGAAGGCTGTCGGTAGCCTGTAGGAAAGAGCCGTGTCGTCCAGTACTATTGCGCATCCTCGTTTGTCTTCTTTTATAGATCCATCCGTGTATAGTTTTGTATAGTTTGCATATTTGTTGTAGATCACATTGTTCAACATTTCTTGGTTCTTCATAGGTGATAGGTGTAGCTCTAGATCGATGTTTGGACGTACTGTGTTCCAGGGAGGGATAGGATTGGGGGTTCTTTGGTAGATTTTAGGTAGAGTGAACTCCAGCTCCGTCAATGCTTGCTCTCGTCTAATTATTAATGGCTTACGCAGGTGAGGATGGTTTTCATATTTCATTACTTCCATGTGAGCGGGGCAATTCATTTTTGGAGTCGCGCATATGAGGCCTAGTCTTCTTAGAGGTATTGGTGGGTCACCCGCTTCGGCTAAGACGCTCTTGTTTGGACTAGATTTAAATGCTCCAATAGCTAATCGAATTGCCGTTGTTTGGATTGAGTTTAGCATCTTTAAGTTTCGGTCTGAAGCTGAGCTGTATATTATGCTTCCATAGTCAAGTTTTGATCTAATTATCGCTTTGTAAGCAGTTAATAGAACTTTGTGGTCGGCACCCCAATTTTTGGACGCTAGAGTTTTTAGGAGATCCAGTCGTTTCTTACATTGTGATTTTAGAGTTTTTATATGAGGCGCCCATGACATTGTAGTGTTGAACGTCAGCCCCAATATTTTCGTTGTGTTTACCCTTTGCAGTTTACAGTTATCAAGAGAGAGCTCGACTGCAGGTGAGTTTGTTGTGTCGCGTTTGGCGATTACTATGAAGTGAGACTTTGTTTGGGAGAATTTGAATCCGGATTTCTTGCACCAGGATACAAGTTGGTCTAGTGTATCTTGCAGGATGTCTCGTGTATTCGACAGATTCTTCCCTGAACATAAGATTGTTAGATCGTCGGCGAAGAGGAGGCCCTTCACCGGTGGGATTATATTCTTAAGGATATCATCTATTGCGAGTAGAAAAAGGGTGACGCTTAAGACAGATCCTTGCGGCAGTCCGTTCTGCGTGGTAGTAGTTTTTGATAGAGAGTTCTTGACGCGGACGACGATCGATCTGTTGCTTAGGAAGTTTCTCGTAAAGTTCAATATGTTTCCCTGCAGTCCCTTTTCTTTCATAATTTCAATGACTCGGTGTTTCCAAATCATTTCATATGCTTTCTCGATGTCCATAGAAATACATATTGTGTGTAGGTTGTTTGAGAGCGCGTTGCATATGTGGTGTTCCATCTGTATTAAGTGGTCGGAAGTGGATCGGTATTGTCTAAAGCCGTTTTGGTATGAGGAGAGCCAGTTATTTGTTTCAATTACCCATTTGAGTCGTCGGTTTATCATTTTCTCTAGCAGTTTACATAGGTTACATGTAAGGGAAATAGGTCTATAATTTTTGGGGCATGTACGATCCTTTCCTGGTTTGGGTATAGGGACCACTGTAGCCAGCCTCCAAGTTTGCGGGAAGGAGTTTGACATCCACATCTGATTGTATATTTTGAGAAGGAACTGCATACCCGATATTGGGAGATTTTTTATGAGGATTGTTGGGATTCCGTCTGGTCCTGGACTGGAGTTTTTACATTTCGACAATGCTATTTGGAGTTCCTCTTCTGAGAACGGTGCGTTTATGGGGTGATCCTTTGTACATTCCGTCTCTGTTCGTGCAGGCTCTCGTGTTGTTTCGGTCGTGTACTCCTTCTCTGTGTTGGTTTTGAATTTCATGAATTCAGGGTTGTAATTTCGATCATCAGAGTTTGCGGAAAAGGTGTCAGCGAGTAAGTCAGCCATCTGTTGCGCTTCTGAGACGAGATTCCCGTTTGTGTCCTTCAGGAAAGTAGTGAAGCTAGTTCTTGGTTGTCCTTCAATTCGTTTAAGTCCATTCCATATTTCATTTGCCGGTGTGTTCCTGTTGAGTGATTTTACAAAACCCTGCCACGATTCGCGTCTACTATCTTTCATTATTCTTCTCGCAGTCGCTCTGCGTTTTTTATATTCTATTTTATTTTCGAGGGATCTGTGTCGTTTGAATGTATTGAACGCATGTTTTGCTGATTTTATGGCTTCACTACATTCGGTATTCCACCACGGAACTTCCTTGTGGTTTTTGGGATGCTTTCTCATCGGTATTGTCGCGTCGGCTGCTTTGCGGATTTTTGAGAGAAAGGTATCCAGCATCTCTTCAGTATCGTGCCCGGTGTAGTCCGTTTCCCTTATCAGAGAGTCCAGTGTTTCTGAGAATAACTGCCAATTTGCTTTCTTGAGGTTCCACGCGTTTTCAGGGCTTGTATTATGTTCTTTGGAATTATTTACAATAATGTTTAGGTGGAGGGGAAAGTGGTCACTGTCGTATAGGTCGTTATCGGCTGTCCATTCGATTTGTTGCGCGATGCTTGCTGAGCAGATGCTGAGGTCTATGGCACTCAATGATCCTGATGAATTGTTGAAATGCGTAGCTTCGTTTTCGTTCAGTAGCACGAGTTCTGGGTTTTCCAGCCATCTTTCAACGATTTTTCCTCTGCTATCAATTTTATTTGAGCCCCATAACGAGCTATGACTGTTGAAATCTCCAGTAATGATAAAAGGTTTTGGTAGTTGGTTTGTTAAGTTTTCTAGTTCCTTTGAAGTCAGTAATGTGCTGTTTGGGACATAGATGTTGCATAATGAGACTTTGTGGGGAATTGAGACGGATACCGCTACTGCTTCAACGTTGGTGACAAGTGATATTTCTTTGCTCGGAATATTGTTTTTTATGTATATTACAACTCCCCCACTGGCGCGCGTATGATTTACTCGGTTTTTGAAAAATTTATTGAATCCTCGTATGTCAGAACAGTATTCGTCTTTAAAGTTAGTTTCTTGTAGGCATAGTATATCAGGGGCGTACTTATTTCTTAGGATTTGTAAGAATTCGCGTCTTGCGTAAAAACCGTTTATGTTCCACTGAACCAGGTGCATTGGGTGGTTATATATTCAGAGAGCTATCGGATGATTCATCATCCGTTGCAGGAACTGGTTGTTCATGTTGTGTGTTGCCATGATTAATTGAGACCGATTCCAGATTTTTGATTATTCTGCTAAACCGAACTTTCCCACCTCGGCTTGTTAAGAGAGGATATAACTTTCTTAGCATCTCACTCAACGTGTTGGTATTAGTACTAAATTCGGTTGCTACTTCAATCATATTTTGTTTGTTTTGGGCCTTTTCCCAAAAGTTCTTGAACTGTTTGAAATTCAGCGGATAGTCATCTGGGTTTGTGTCCATTTCTTTTTCTATGTGGACGAAGGTCTCTTGTTTTGGGTCCGTTGTCTCTCCTATCTTCTTTGTGGGTCGTGTTTTTTTTTTCCGGTTTTGTGTTGTGAACTCACTAGTAGGTATTGGTAGAGGTGGGTAGTCTGTTCTTTTTGGTGTAGTTATGTTAGCATCATCCGAGAAAGATGTGGAGTCCGAGAGGGGGCGTTTTAGTGGCAGTGAGGTGTTTGCTGGTAGATCGGGCTCCATTTGTTCTGTCGGGGATTTGTGGGTGTTATTTGGTGAAGCGGTCAAATAGTTCGCTTGGGAAGCGACTGTATTGTTGCGTTGCGGACAGTTTTTGGCAAGGTGCCCCTCTTCTTTACATACAAAGCAGCCCGGCGAGTCAGTCGATACGAATATTGTATAGTTTGTGTCCTCGAATTTTATTTGTATCGTGTCAGGTAATTTTGATACGTCTTCTGGTGTTACAAATACTTGTCGTCTAAATCCTAGTATGTGAGAGAATTCAGGATTATTTATTCCGGCGCGGAGGAATTGAAACTGTGATGTAACGTTGATGTTCTTGGATCTCAGAATATTTTCTATTTCTGTGTGGGGTATAATCGGTGGAACGTTCGAGAATAACACTCTTTGGTTCTTTGTTATTAGTGGTCGGATCGGTAGACTCCTACCTCGGAGTGCGATTGTTTTGTGATTCTCTGTAAGGTCGTCTGCTATACCTTTCGTGCTTACATATATGCAGATTCTGTTGTTCGAGATTTTAGAGATGAATTTTATGTGTTCTTTACCAATTTTTTGTGCTATTGCTACTGCGTAATCTTCCAGTTTAGAATCCTCTATGGCTTCGATAATTATCGCTTGATCTTTGTTTGGGAATATTTCGGTTTTCGTTGCTTTTGCATAGCTATTGTTTGTTTGCGTCGTCATCTTAGCTTAGTAGTTTAGGGGATCTCTCTGTACTCAGAGAGTTCCAACGTGGGGCTTTAGGGATTGAGAGGATTAATCACGGCACTGTTTACACTCTTGTAAGGCGTTTTCGAGGAATGCCCTATTTTGATACGTGGTAAGCACAGAGGCGGGGGGGGGGGGGTATCTACACCTCGCGACCGCACCGATAGACACGTCCGTACTCGACGGCGTTTCACCGTGAACTCTCTCGTTGGTTTGTTTACATGCCGCTTCATACCCAAACTCTGCACAGTCGTTAGCAGCTTGTTTGTGTAGAAGGACTCCGTCATACAATCTATGTTAAGTCTCCCACTATTAGACACCCTTCTTTTATCGTTAGTTCTTCCACTATGTCCTCTAGGAATCTTATAAACTCACCACGTGACGCACTTGGTGAATGGTACGCTACAATTAATAATCCTTTGTACATCTTTACTTTTATTTCTAACGCCATATACCAGCAGTTTGCAACAATCTTTTTTTATAATACTACTTCGTAACTGACCTCATCTCTCACATAGAAAGCGACTCTCCCTGTACTCCTATTTTCACCGTCACATCTGACCATACTGTAACCCGATATACTCACTTCGCAGTCTTCGATTTCCGGGATTATCCTAGTCTCTAATGATGCTACGATTGCAGGATTTATTTTCTTCATAATCTGATGTTGTATCTCGTCTCGTATGTGCTATTAAGTCGCATTATTGAATCTGTGTGTCTTGCTCTATTTATCTTTTTCAAAATTTTTACCTGGAATCCGTTTCCTTTTCCATGCAGATGATTCTGTTTTATTATCATCTCAACTATTTGATCCTCTTCAAGGTTCATTTCTTCTTCTTCCAAATTAAAAGTTTTTATTTTCCGCTGAACACCCTTTGGCTCTATTATTTGGTAACTGCGAACTTTGATTTTAACTGTTTTATTTCTTGCGCGATTTCACATCCCAGACTAATTGCTCCATTTCCTCCTTTCCTCATCTTCGATACCCCTATTGACATATTTTTTATATCAATGTTCTCTTTTACGACTTTTTTTGTCTTTTCACTCTCTTGCTGCTGCTTTGGTTTTATTATAATAATATTTTTCTTTTTTTTTCTCTTTAACTGCAGCACAATAACTACGTGAGACATCTCCAACTGGCTCAATATCCCACATCTTCTTCATATCTTCCAGCTCTTTTTTGAAGCCTTCAAGTTTCTCTCTAACTATACTTCTAATCATATCTCTTATTTCGTCTTTATTAACCATTTCATCCCGAACCTTCCTCACCAACCAATCTATCTTCGACTCTATGTTGGGACCTTGTACTTGTACCCGCTTCTCACCTCCCTTTACCGATTCGCGTTCCATTGAGCTATCTTCTGCAGTGTTATTAACCTTTACAGTATATATTTCGTATTTACCGTTACATGCAACCAGTTCATTTGCCGAATTATACACTTTATGTAATTTCTAGCAACTTAGATGAAATATTTTATCTCAAGCTGTGCATCTTACAATCGGTGTTTTTATTTCCCTCCTACATTGCCTACATATCTGTATTACTTCCATGTTTGCTCATACTAGTACTTGCTGGTAAATTGTCTTTATCGACTTTGGGTGAAAGCAAATATTCGCCAAATCCACGCTGATGTCGCACACCTGTATTGCCGATTTAAATCTGTCCAGTTCCAAGCACGAACTGTGCCCTCTAAACCGTATGCATATTCGATGACTTAGCACTGCATCGGTGTAACATGGAGCCTACTGGTTTTCTTACTTCACAGCCGTTATACCCGCGAGAAAATGTTCCATAACTTTTTACGGGTCGTGTCTATCGTGCAGTTTTATTACTCAAACTGGTCGTTGCACCTATCTGCACATGTTGGTAGTATGCTAATGATTTTTTTTTAACTATCCACTTTGAGAAATGTGACTGATAAACGGAGCGCACTTTAAACATGTCTGTCAACTCTGAGAGAGAGGGAGAGAGAGAGGGAGGGAGGGAGGGAGGGAGGGAGAGCGGGAGAGAGAGAGAGAGAGAGGGAGCGGGAAAGGGAGAGGGATTGATTGATTGATTGATTGATTGATAAGATTTATTATGCCCTAGCGAGCTATGGGGCAAAAAATTTACAGAATAGTTCTGCCACTTATACGACTTATACAATGCTTGAAGTCTTTTATAACTTACAAGGAAGATCACTTAGGTGTCCCCCTCCGATTTTGTTGAAACTTTGGTATGTGGTAGAGTATCGAAAACTAAGCGACACGTATTTTTTTTTATCGGCGGAAAAACGGTTTTAGGGGGTGAAACATACCCTCAAAAATTGGGGTTTTGTTCATTTTTCGGCGATAACTTTTTAACGGTACGAGATATTAAAAATATTCAAATTGCAACAACCCTTATTTTTTTACGTACTATACATTGGAGACGAGAGCCATACAAATAACAATAAATTTCATGTTGTTTATTGCAAAATTCGAATTTTTTCATACGTATCTCCAAGAATTTTTAATCGATTGAGATGTAAATTTGCATACACGTGGAGGATGGAAAACTAACGAATACATGTTTTTTATTTTTCCAATATCTCGCAATTAAGGGGTTGTAACTACCCTTCGATTTTTTAGGCAAGAGCATCGTATACTCAGCTAGCATTATGGAATTCCGGGGTAAATTCACGTCATTATTGACGTTTGTGTGCATGTTTGTAAATATCCCGGCCTCGCCACCCCCCAACAAAAAATTAAGGAGCGAACCACCCTTGTGTTTATCTTTCCCCCACCCTCTATGAGAACGAGGTGGATCTAATTGAAGGAAACCTGTTCTATTTTGATGGTAACACAAAAATATAGTTGGGGTGTTTTTGCATGTTTTCCAAATAGCAACCTTAAGGGGGTAAACTACCCTCTACCCGCACTTTCTTACCGGGGTCGTCTTTTCCAATTTAACACGTCTTGGCCGATTCAAAATATTTCTAACAACTCCGAATCACCGTTTCCACACGTTGCGAACTCAATATGAGACCCTGATCGAGAGAGGGTAATCGAACCTCTCTCCATTTTCCTTTTCATTGGCGATTTAAAAAGTTGCTACGCTATACTGATGAATATGGTTTTGGATACCTGTGGATATTTCGCATTAGTCTCTAATGGATTAATCTGTATTAATCTCTAATGGGTATTTTGCATTAATCTCAACAGGGGCCGAGGAAGGGAGACGTCGAGATCTGCCTCTTACTCCTCACTTTTCTAATGTTTATCAGAAACATGTTTTCTATACGCGCACGGATAAATACTTTTTCCACTTACTTTCTTTAATGAGATAATTTGTTTCATTAAAAGAAAAAAATGCACACATAGAGATGCATTCCCGGTGTTTATATTAGACGTTTGCGCCATTCTTCTGGATACTAATGGGTGCTAATATAAATTTACATTTAAGAAATAATATAATTAAGTTGCAATCTCTTACATATAATCAACTGACGTCTCCACGTTATACAAATCTTTTTAAATACTCATGGTTCAAAAGTAATTATACAACAGAAAGGCCAGAACATTTTGAAAATCCGGTCGATTTCGGTTTCAGCCAATCAAAAACACACTGTGAAACACCTGGCTGCAATCATATAGCAATTGTAAAATGCGCGTGGTGTAAAAAGTCTCTATGTTTGCAGCATTTTTTCGAAGAATACCATTATTGTACGTACGTATGAGCCATAAGTTGTAGTGTAAATTATCATAAATGTATGAAATCTATAGTAGTTTTCATATTTTGCACTGTGTATTCGGAAATTCGAGTTATTAATTAAAACTCGCTTACGGACTCGTACGTCTGAACTAGTACACTGCGATAGTTTACCGCCTTTTATAAGAAGCATCGAAATAGAAAAAATAATTCCTCGCCTTACGATATCAATTGCGAAAACGCATTCAATGAACTATAAAACTAGGTCGGCGCATAGATATCAAGTCATATCACGTTATGGCTGAGCGATCGGAGTCCCGCAAATTCCACAAGAATGACGCAAACGTCTAATATAAACACCGGGAATACATCTTTATGTGTGCATTTTTTTCTTTAAATGAAAACAATTATCTCATTAAGGAAAGTAAGTAGAAAAAGTATTAATCCGTGCGCGTATAGAAAACATGTTTCTGATAAACATTAGAAAAGTGAGGAGTAAGAGGCAGATCTCGACGCCCATTAGAGATTAATACAGATTAATCCATTAGAGACTAATGCGAAATATCCACAGGTATCCAAACCATATTCATCAGTATAGCGTGGCAACTTTTTAAATCGCCAATGAAAAGGAAAATAGAGAGAGGTTCGATTACCCTCTCTCGATCAGGGTCTCATATTGAGTTCGCAACATGAGGAAACATCGATTCGGAGTTGTTAGAAATATTTTGAATCGGCCAAGACGTGTTAAATGGGAAAAGACGACCCCGGTAAGAAAGTTCAGGTAGAGGGTAGTTTACCCCCTTAATGTTGCTATTTGGAAAAAATGCAAAAACACCCCAACTAGATTTTTGTGTTACCATCAAAATAGAACAGGTTTCCTTCAATTAGAGCCACCTCGTTCTCATAGAGGATGGAGGAAAGATAAACACAAGGGTGGTTCGCTCCTTAATTTTTTGTTGGGGGGGGGGGGGGGGGGAATATTTACAAACATGCACACAAACGTCAATAATGACGTGAATTTACCCCGGGATTCCATAATGCTAGCTGAGTATACGATGCTCTTGCCTAAAAAATCGAAGGGTAGTTACAACCCCTTAATTGCGAGATATCGGAAAAACAAAAAACATGTATCCGTTAGTTTTCCATCCTCCACGTGTATGCAAATTTACATCTCAATCGATTAAAAATTCTTGGAGATACGTATGAAAAAATTCGAAGTTTGCAATAAACAACATGAAATTTATTGTTATTTGTATGGCTCTCGTCTCCAATGTATAGTACGTAAAAAATAAGGGTTGTTGCAATTTGAATATTTTAAATATCTCGTACCGTTAAAAAGTTATCGCCGAAAAATGAAAAAAACCCCAATTTTTGAGGGTGTGTTTCACCCCCTAAAACCGATTTTCCACCGATAAAAAAAAATACGTATCGCTTAATTTTCGATACTCTACCACATACCAAAGTTTCAACAAAATCGGAGGGGGACACCTACGTCATGTTCCTTGTTAGTAGCTACGTACCACGTCCTATGCTGTCGAACAGTCGCAGAATAATGAGAAATACATGATAGCATATTTTCTTACATTTACTTTACTTAAAATTTACTGAATAATAAGAATAATAATACTAAAACTAATAATAATAATGAATGAAAGAGCAACGCCAAGAATATCTCAATTTGACACAATGCAAGATGGCAGCGACCGTACCTCACATCGACGCAAGTAGGCAATTACAGACTTAAGTTTAAAGTGACACAATCTTCACGCATACGCTAAAAGTCATAGTGTCGTTTGGTGATGCTTAGTGCTCCGATTCGAATAAATAGACATGTAACCGGCTCTTAAATACGTCAATTGATGACGACGTTCGAATTTCCGCAGGTAGCGAGTGCCACAGAAGGGGTCTCGCAATCCGAAACGAGCGGTCGAACACTTCTGTAAGGTGAATGGGAATATAAAATGTTTGTTCGAGCCGCCTCCCAGATCACCACACCCTTGGGTTTTCCCTAGGTAAGATTTCGCATAAGTACGGTGGCAGATGGATAAATAGCGAGCGATAGACCATTGTTCCGAGATAATATAGCCGCCGACCCTTAACCAAAAGCCAATTTAACCTCCTCCGGTATGGAGTTATCGACTCATCTCTACGCAGATCAAATATGAATCTGATACAGTTATTTAGTAAAACCTCGAGCTTGGAGGTTAGGGATCCAGTAAGATCATGGTATACTAAACAACAATAATCGAAGTGGGGCAAAATGAGAGCTTTGACTAGTAAAATTCGTACGCCGACACTGAGAGATCCCTTGTGGAATTTTAATTTGTGCAGAACACCGTGGACCTTTCGAGCAATATTAGCCACGTGCCTGTTCCACGACAGATCCGTGGACAGAACGACGCCCAGGTTTCTGGCCACTGATACGAATGGCAGGGCCACTGAACCCAAGGGGATGGGAGGAATGGCCGATACATATATCTCACTGACATAAGGCCTGCTGCCTATGATGAGACCCTTCGACTTGCTGATGTTAGTGCTAAGCCGTTCGTATCCGCAAACTTCGCGATGACCTCAATATCGTGAGCGATTTTGGTGATCCCGTCGTTTAATTCAGCTCGACAATAATTTAGATAAATCTGAGTGTCGTTACCGAAGATCATGTGATCACAATAGCTGAGGTTTGCGGCAATGTCGTTGATGTATAACGAGAATAATAAGGGACCAAGGCCGGAGCTTTGCGGAACACCTGCAGACAATTTAATAGAATCAGAGCAACCACCCTGATCATCCGTAACCACTTGGGATCGACCTATCAGGTACGAGTGAGACCACCTTAGGGCAGGGTCGGCGAGCGCTATCAATCTCAATTTCTTCAAGAGGTTTAGATGGGGCACTGTATCGAAGGTCTTGCTAAAATCGAAGAGAACTAGAATGGTGAGCTTTCTTTCGTTCACACCCCACCGAATATCATCAGTGACCCTTAATAGCGCAGTTTGTGTACTATACGTGCGTCGGTGTGCAGACTGCCTCGGATCAAGAATATATTTTCGACATTCGAGATAGCCAGAAATTTGATCGAAGATAATTCTTTCCAATATCTTTGAAAACTATTGGACAAAAACAGTTCGTCGCAAGTCCGCCTTTACGAGCTTTACCGAGACGAGTCTCGAGCTGGCAAGATTCGGTCAATCAGAGGCAAGCGTCTCGGTGGAAGTTTCGAGAAGGAGCGCGACAAACTGTCGCATGAACAAGCCTTGGCGTCCGGCTAACGAAGGCGAAGAAAAGCATGCGGCAGTTCGCTCAGTGACGTTTGAAAAGCTAGACCTGTTTTAATTATCCTGAAGAGTTGTTATTCTTTATTATATTTTCCAAGAGTTGTTATTCTTTATTCTTATATTCTTTTATATTCGTTTATATTCTTTATTATTTTTTTCATTGAGAGTTACGCGAGTTAGTGCGGTCCAATGTTTAAATAAAAGACAAACCGACCAAAAAATATCTTTTGTCTCGGCATCTCCACCTCCCTTTGAAGACAAACCGACCAAAAAATATATTTTGTCTCGGCACCTCCACCTCCCTTTCACGACTTCCACTGTTGAACTATTCAACAAAAACTCTGGTAAGATTGCAATTGGCCGTGTGTCAGATGGCGATCTCGATGTTTTGACCTTTAAAAGCGGGCGAATCAACGCACGCTTCCATTGATGAGGAAAATGCGAGAGCTCAATAGAGAGATTGAAGATGATCGTCAAGTGTGTGATCAGCATTGGAAGCGATTTGGAAATGATGAAGTTCGAGATGTCGTCTGGTCCTGCATGAAGCGAAGTCGATACAAAGCGACTCATGCAGGGAGATTGATTGATTGATTGATTAGGTTTATTATGCCCTAGCAAGGCTATGGGACAATGTAATACACACAAGTTTGCAAACCTTTCTTAATCTAAATGATAGAAATTTCTATAATATATGCAAAGAAAAAAAGGAGAGGGATTGAGGGAGGGACTTAAACATTCACTATGCCCTAGCAAGCTATAGGGCAAATACTACAAAAGATGTGCAAAAACAACGAAAGATCTAGATGATTGCAACACATAATGATAGATACAGGTTCATACAAAGCCTTGCAGAATGAGTGACAAATACATTATTCCTTACAACTAAGTTCAAAATTAGGACATAAGAATATGTTTCTTACAACTAAGCTTAAAATTAGGAAACAAAAAAAAATAATTATAATAATAATTGTTAAAGTGAGTATGGTAGAAGTAAAGTAACAATTGGTGACGACATAATAATTCAAGCTAGTACTGAATATTTATTATATTATCGAAAGGTACACTTTGTTTTAATATCGCCGTGCCATATTAACATCGTCAGAAAAACGGAAGTGGCAATATACGTCGGCGCGGTGCGCAAGCGGAACCGGTCGACGCGAGCGCCCAAACCGACCAACCAATGGGTGTGCAATAATCGTGGCGTGAATTTTGAAAATAATTTTGACACAGCCTGTCGCCGCGATTACGTCCTCGATTGGAGGATGGATGACCTTCTATCGTAGCATGCCCAGAAGGGTTAGGCATTTGTTCAGTTTGAGCGCTGGAAAGTCGCAGGCCATCTCCGCAGTCGGGACGTATTCCTCTATTACTTTTTGGTTCAATATTTCCCTTATATAGTGATGTCGGATGTCAATGTGTTTAGTCCGACCATGGGAGACGGGATTTTCAGACAATCTAATAGTGCCATTATTGTCGCAATAGATCTTAATACTGAAAATGTTGCAAATGTTGAAAACTCCGAGCTCAGAAAGAAAACGTCGCAACTAATTTGCGTGTTTTGCTGCTTCGGTTAATGCCATATACTCAGCTTCTGTGGACGATAAAGCCGCGGCCCTTTGTTTTCTCGGTTCCCAAGAAATAAGAGATCCACTCATCTTGAAGGCATACCCCGTATACGACCTACGATCTAGCTGACAATTTGCCCAATCAACATCTACTAATCCTTTCAAATTTTCATCGCTCTTTTCGTAAACCAAACCCACATCCAAGGTTCCTTTCAAGTATGGAAGTACGCGTTTAGCTGCAGTCCAATGGCTATGATCGAAGCACGAGTTAAATTGGCTCAAATAACTCACGACGTGAGCGATGTCGGGTCTCGTACATAGTGCGAGGTTCATTAGAACGCATATGATCTCTCGGTAAGAAGTTTTTGACTGATTGTCACAGTCTGCTGTGCACGGTTTCAATCTCACGTTCCGATCCAATGGGGTAGCTACTGGGTTAGCGTTAGCCATGACAAATCGATCCAAAATTTCTCTCATGTATCCTTTTTGGTTCATGGAAACTCTTCCACGACTTTGATTGAATTCGATACCGATACAATATTGTATCGGGCCGAGATTCTTGATTTCCAACTTGTTTGATAAAATTCGTTTTACTTTGTCAATTTCGTGTTTGTCACGTGATGCAACTACGATGTCGTCCACATGTGTTAAAATAACTAGTAGCTGTTTACCTTGTCCCTTTAAAAATACACAGGGATCAGCCGATGACTGTGTAGCTCCCCTATAACGCCTTCTTTAGAAGGCATACGATGTCGCCCGTTTTTATGTTTCGCAGCATCTTCGCTGCTTTTACGGGTATGTCGCTACGCTCCGGCCCCAGGTAAATTAAGTTTTCAAACCCTCGTAAAAGATGCTTCGGGACTTCGAGTAGAATTCTTTCGTTTAGGGTTCCGATTAGGTACGCACTCGTTACATCGAGTTGCTCGACGAACATAATATCGTTCTGTACGGCGATGGCCATTATCGTGCGTATTGACTCTGTACGCGCAACTGGAGCAAATGTCTCAACAAAATTGATGCCAGG
The DNA here is from genome assembly GCA_964007305.1 of Netelia melanura. NCBI lineage: Eukaryota > Metazoa > Arthropoda > Insecta > Hymenoptera > Ichneumonidae > Netelia > Netelia melanura. Next base: position 25,469,634 of record OZ023255.1, read on the forward strand.
ACGCTGTGAAAATCCCCTCGCTACCATGCGAGCCTTACGCCGCTCTAAAGGCGGCTTTCCACGGTCCGTGATATCGCGGATTGTTCCGCACGACAGACAACCACAGACGGCCAGAGACGGCCACAGACGTCCACGCACCGTGCACCAGTCTCTTTCCACGGTGCGTGTCAGTCTGTATGTTTTGAGATTTTGTCATTCCAAAATGCAAAGTGAAAGAGAACGCACTGCTGCAGCTGCGGGTCTTGTGGTATTATTTAGTGATTACCATACTTTGCACCCGAGAAAAAAACAAAAAGAAACTACGTTGGTGGATGTCGGTGTACAACAAAAGTCGTTCAAGGTAACTATAATATAATTTATAAAATTATATATATATATATATTGTGACGAGGCAGTACGCTCCTCGCAATCCCGCTAGAAGAAAATATTCGAAGGAATATTAGACAGGGATAGGAACAGCAGAGTCGCGTCGTATCACACCCGTGGCGAAAAGAAATTGTGCGAGATAGCAGAGACTGTCGGCGAGAATTCGTTGGTTTCAGAGAGACGAAACGTCAACATTCCCGGACGAGCGCGATAGACGACGCCCGGCGAACGAAAGAGAGAGATGGCTGTGCCGGCGATCGAGGGACAATCGTCGTGAGAACCCCCACCCTCTCCGATAGAGTAACGATGAAGCCGGCAAGCGTGAGCGAAGGGCTCACGCGTTAGTTCGAATTTGGGAACGAGATCGAAAAGTACGAATTTGGAGACGAAAACGCGAGTGCAAATTAGGCGACGAAAGCGAACAGTCAGAATTAACAAGAGAGTTACTGAATGGTCAGAGTAGAGGATAGAGAGTGCGAAAGGAAAGATAGAGATTGGAAGACGCGTGAAGAGTGGAGTGAGAGAGTGAGAGTACGGGAGTGAGCGCGAGAGCACTGTATCGGGCTGGAGTACGAGTGTGAGAGAGAGGACGAGAGCTAGGATAACCGACCACCGCTGCGCGACGAGGAGAGAGAATCTCGGCGACTTAGAAGGTAGGTGCATGCCGATGCAATATTTTCGTCGTCGATGCGAGTCGTGCGCATCGTCGTACGCGTGTCAGGGGAGCGTGTCCGTCTCGTACCCCCTCGTACCGCCGATTCTTAGCTGTGCCTACCGGCGTCACCGGAGGACCGCGGTACATTCTTACGTGTGAATGATAGAGATAGAAATAAAGAAATGTATTATCGTTGATGCCCGAGCGCGGGATTTAATAAACGAGATTGTTAAGTTTTATGTTAAATTGCAAAAGAGTGCTCACACATTATTTTGTTAATGTTGTATTTGTAAATGCTTGCCCTTCGAATCCCACCATTCCTGATTTCTAGCCGAGTGATGTTGAGATAGAAAAGGTTAGAAGGATCTTTCCCCTTGGTGTTTCGGGCCGATAGAAACACCTGGCGCCTAAACGGTACATGGAGAGAGACAGAAGAGTAAACGAAGAAACACATTGGGCATCATCATAGATTTTGGGCTGGCAGCTCGTCAGCGTCTTTTTAACGAAATTTTGATGAGGGCGAGCTCGTCACAATATATATATACACAATTATATATATTTATATATGAACTCTTTTCCACACCACCTACGAGGAGTTAATAATAATAATTAGTTATGAACTCTTTTCCGCACTACCTACGAGGAGTTCATAACTAATTATCATGAACATTGCGATAGCAACAAATTAAATTTGTCCGCCGCAATTAATGAAATTTGCAAAGAAACGACGCATAATCGTTCATTTTTATGTCTATTTTCGAGTACTCCGACACTTACCTTTGCAGCACTGTACAATGTTTATAAATAAAAAAAGCTGACACATTTGTATTGAAATTTGTTCGTCAGAAGATGTTCTATCGAAATACATAGAACATATTTTTCTGTAAAATGAAAAGAAAAAAAGTTAGAGAGACTTAAAGGAAATTACTTCTTCACTTTTTGCCGTTGTTTGTTAATACCTTTGGTATTTTTTATTTTACGACAGAAAGTCAAGAGAGTAAATTCGTAGAGAATTTCATTTCCTACAAAAAATCATGTAATAATTTTCTTGCGCGGTGGACAGTTTCATAGTTATTTTGCAAAAACTATTTCACCCCTTTTTTCAAGATGGCGGATTTTCCTCAAGGATTACAATCCCACGAACTTGGACTTAAGCTTTTCATGCCTCCCCTATGCACCAGAAAAAAAATTGCTGACTTTGATAAATGCAGGGTCAATGTAACATTTCAATGGACTAATTAAATACTCTGTGAAAGAGTTTTAATCTCATCGCAGAAATGATCGACAGCAACCTAAGAGGTCTGTCACATTTAGGGAATGCAATCTTGGACCAAGATTGACTATTCAAGATCTTGGCGTCTTTTTTCTGAATCAAGATTGGTCAGTTCGAGATCTTGTTGAGATTCGGGTCGAGATCTTGGTCGCGAAACAAGATTTTCGGGATTTTCGAGATTGAGCAGAATAATTGAAAAAAATGCGTTTTTTTTTGTATCAAATACTGCAAATTGGTAGTAACCAGTATTTTAATATTATGTAATATAATTAAGTATATTTTTCAAATTAAACAACATTGTATGAACGCAATAATCAACGTTTATTTTAAAAATGAACAAGAAACAATCAACATTTTAGTGAATTAAATGAAATAAATGCAATAATGCAATGAGATCACAAATTATAACCTATAATTTACGTAATTTAATGAAGAACTAAAAGTTTAAACCTATTGAAAATCCTTTTGAAAATGACTTCTCAAGAAACACAGTACGCTTAAAGTGTCATCACCTAATCGGCACCGCATATCAGTGGCTAAATAGCCCGCGGCTGAAAAGGCCCTTTCTGCCTCCACACTAGTAGGAACGAAAGTTAAAAGGCTGTTAAAAGCGAATTTCAGGTATTGCCCTCTTTCTCCTCCGTACTCATAAAGATTCATTTCTTTTTTTAAAATTGCGTCAATTTTATCAGAAATCAGCGCTTTGGGTTGCTGCAGTTGATTACATGCTTTCAAGGCCTGTTCGAGTTCCAGCTGCAGAGAAGTTTCAGTGCAAGCCTGTTGCATTCTTGAAATTGGCTGGTCTTCATCATCATCTTCACTAGCATTTTCGGATAAAATTTGATTTTGTTTGTTTATTTGCAATCGTTTCACCAAGTTTTTTATGTTCATTCTGATCGAGCTTTTTGCCGGTAATTGAAATGTTGTATCAGTGCCGTATTTTTCTAAAACCTCTCGATACTGAGCTGGATTTTTAAGATATAATAATGTTGCAGTTGATTCAAGTCGACATTCAGAAATACGCTTTCTCATGGCAATAGCCAAATTCTCTGACAATGGTGTCTTTAATTCTTCCAACTTACGAACCATGAATCGCAAAGTATACTCTGCACTCACTAAATCGGTATCACGGCGGCACAAAACTTCCACTGCGAGTTTAACGGGCTCAAAAGCATTTTGCATACTGAGGAGAACAGCATGTTCTTCATAATTAAAAAAGAACTCAGAAGCAGAACCATACCCCAAATCAATAAGTGTTTTGCTTACACATTGTTTGACTCTGTTGTATGTAGAGATCATGTTGGCAAGACTTGACCAGCGAGTTTTGCAGTCTAATACCAGTTGAAGTGTTTTTCCGAATTCTTCCTTGATATAAGTTTGAAGTACGTCATTTTTAGTTGGGGAGTTCTTAAAAAGTTTCACTAGTTTTCTAAGTTTTGATATTATTAATCGGTATTCTGGAGTCAAATCAACTTGCCTAAACGGCAATGAAAAACGAAATCCAATATCATCATCATCTTCGTCGTTTTCAGTGGCTCCATCAGAATCTGCATTATACTCTTCTTCTCGAAATGAATCTTCATCTTGGTTAATTTCTTATAGATGACATCTGTTATTCCCAACTGGATGCCATGAGCATAACATAGTTGATGAAGTGGTTTTATTAGTTTTCCAACTTTAACCATCACACTAGCTGCATCCGTGGTTATACCAACAACATCTTCCTCTAAAGAAATTTCATATTCCGATAACTTTTCACTCAAGAGCTCAATACATGACTCTGAAGGCATGCTTCCAAAAATTCTTACTAAGCCTAAATTCCAGAAAATGGGTTGGTTGTTGGTGTGCGACTGAATATTTATATTTAAAAAGCGGCGGTTCCTTCCCGAAGTCCATTCATCAAAAGTGAGGGTTCACCGTGCTCTTTAAGCTTCATGATCATGAGATCTTCTTTGACTTTCATTTTAAGTGTAGTGCCATAAGCCATTACCATCATTTTAATAGAATTAGATGAAGTAGGCAGTTTGTGTCCCTTTGCTGCAAAAAGACTGCGTAGGTGATCACAAGTGCAGAACACTCTAAAGGGTAACCCATCCTTAGCTACCATTCGTGACACCATTTTTTCTTTCGAGTTTTCAACCAGTTTTGGGAAATAATCGACGATTTTCGTTTTTTTTTTGTGGCGTTGGATTGAAATCAAGCTCCGCAGACGCAGGATCATTTTGATTTTGAATTGGCAAGTTAGGCACAGATGCAGACGAGGTCGGGCTTAAAGTTGATATGACACTAGAACCACTGCCACTGCCACTTGTTCCTTCCTCCACACTCGTTAAACATTTCGTGTCAATTTTGTGAAGAGACTTCATGTGAACATGCAGGCCCTTTGATGAACCATTTGAGAGTTTGCGAATAGCGTTGCACAATTTGCACTTAGCATACAAACCATCCACGGACTTTTTGAAGTATTTCCATACCGGCAAATTACTTTTAGTAACGTCCATAAATACTTGATTTGAACTGTCCTTAGACATTTTCACTTCTTTGAACAGTGAAGTAAGGAATATTTTACGTAATTATTGTATAATTATATCGGAATAAGTGTATTCGTTCCACCGGAGATAGTAACTAAAACAATAGATGCACGCAACACGCAACGTCGATTATAGAACGTGATTAGTCGCTTCTTTCCCCGTCCCACGCAGTGTGTCGATATGGGTCGGGTTTTTCGCGCATGCGCAACTGAACAAGCATCAGTGAAGTATCAATATCTAGCGAAAAGAGGTATCGGGCATCGGGTTCATTATTCAACCATTCTGCTAAGTTTGTATTAAACTATTACATGTCATTAAAAAAAGGTTTTAATACGTATATAACTTTCAAATAAATAAAAATGGTATAATATGTGTATATGTGATATAACAAACATCATTTATTAACAGATAAATAAAATATTTTATTTTAGAATCTGAAAAAGAAAAACATGATCTCACACTAGTGACATAGCACGGCACTGTCTTCATGCTGCTGTTGCCGCGCATGCGCGAAAAACCCGACCCATATCGACACACTGCTTGCTAGTCGCCGGTCGGCCGAGCGCGGCGCGCGAGACGACAGTTCGCGCTTTGCCGCGCAGGCATCAACACGTACGGTATGACACTACGCGCGCTCAGTCTGAAAATCTCGAAATCTTGTTACAATCTTGGACTGTTTTGTCAAGATCGCGAACAGGATTTCGAAATTCAAGATTGATGGCTTTCAAGATTGAATCTTGGAAAATCACTCAAGATCTTTGTGGAATCTTGATCTTGCAAGATCAAGATTGCATTCCCTAGTCGCATTCACGCGGCCGTTGACCCGCGATGCACCACAAATATTATTGTTTGGTGACACCGGAGACGGGGAAGGAGGAGGATCATCTAACGATATCCACCACGGCTGGCAGATCGAGACGAGGGGAGGGAGGAAGCTCGCACCGGCACACACGAGAGAACGCATGAGGTGCGACGAACGCGACGGTCGAGAGACGACTCGCAGGAGGATTGACGAGTCGATTAGAAAGTCGTCACGCGCCTCCCACCACGGATTAGTTCGCGGCACAGCTCAAGACGATCGGCGGCAAAGGCATCGAGACAATTAATTTCTACTTACAATTATTACTCATTGAAAATTTCTCCTTCCAATAAATAAAAATTGCAATTCGAAGGGATAATTCTAAATATTCAGTTGTAAGCCTATCTCGGTACAATTAATAAAGGCCAAGTAGCCGAGTAATTTTTATCACCAATTGAATAAACAATTAATTACCTCACCAAACCAACTTACACACCACGTAAACGTCAAACCACCCACACACAAAAAATATAGTGAAACGTTTTGCCGTTTCAATATATATATATATTTTAACCCTTTCGCTACGGACGCATTTTCCGGCGTGCTACCCTCGCTGAACATTGAGCGACTACAGTCACCGTTTGTACATAACGTAGCGATCGTCAACTGTTGGGTGACTTAAGTTACTGGTCGAACGTAGCGAGCGTCAGGTGTCGGGTGACTATAGTCACCGCTCGTAGCGAAAGGGTTAAATTAAATGGTTCAATAATGAACTACCTTACTAATAAGTAATTAAAACTACGTGAATACAGGCGGATATCATTTGTAATTTAGCACTCATAACATGTGTGTGTCCGCGCGCGCGGACACACACACACACACACACACACGCACACACGCGCACACGCGCGCATGCACGCACGCACGCACACACGCAGGCACACACACACGCACACGCGCACGCACACGCACACGCACACACACACACACACACACACACACACACACACACACACACACACACACACACACACAGGAGATGTAAATCCGACCGTGCAACCTCCACGTGGTACATCTTGGTTAACGCTAATGCCGGCGGTATTGTACTTTTGAAGCCTTATAACTCGAGAAGTAATTCATGAAAAAATATTTAATTATACTGTTTTGGAAAGCTCTCGAGATTAGCTACAAGAATATGTAACAAAAAATTGGGGGTGCCATTTAAAAAAATGGAGGTGACCTTCACGTGACCTTCAAATGACTCTTCAAGGTCAATTCAATGGTACCATCTAATAGTTTTTTCAGAACCATACAACTTTTGTCTGAAACATTTTTCTCTCAAATGCTTTGTTATTGAGATATTCGACCGTTTCCAGACTTTCCAAACACCCTGTATAATCCTCATAATACTTTTGATACTGAAAATGAAGGTAAAGTGCGTCCAGGCTCGTGGCGAAATGAACCTGAAGGAAATACATCCCTGATATCAATAAAGAATATACCAATAAGGGCACCTTTTTCTGCTAAGCCAATAAGAGATAAATTTGCAGAATATTTTCAAACAGATGGCGCTGTATCGTGGCAAAATAATTACGCTTACGCATTGGTCGAATAATGTGTTCCATTATTCGAATATTACTCGAATAATGTGTAACCTTAACTGAAACCAATGTTTTCGCAAAATAAAGCAGAAAAACATTGCTTTTCAACATTGTAAACGCCACTTTTGAATATCCCGACCTGGGAATTAGGCACTGCCGATGAAGCCATAACGTTACTTCATACAAAATAAATAACGATGTTTTGAAGGTTTGGAATTATTCGATTAATCAAATATTGTTCGAACATTGGTTCTAGCTGATCCCGTAATGTTAAAAAATATATCACTAATAAAGTTTAGTTGTGATAAATAAAGATCTACTTACCTTAGAATTCTTGGTTTTTTTGGCTTATAAATACCATCCAAAAAAGTAGACATTATGTTATAAAACAGCCACTCAGGTTTATAGACTTCGTCAGCTCCACTTCCAGTTCCCATGGATTCTTTAACTTTTGTTCGTTGTCTTCTGTATGTCGACATTAAATTGTCTCTTTTTTTAATGTCCTTGATTGAAATAGAACCATCTTTTAATTTAATTTTAATGCGGCTCCATGCATCGAACGCGACGTTCTTGTTCTTGTGTTCGGGGGCCAAAGAATCCCATAAAATTAAAAGTTAAAAATTCAAAAATTTGTTCATTTGGCCACTCCATTTGTCATCAAGAAGAAAACTCGTCTACTGTACGCCTGTACAGCTCTCAGCGGAATGACAAGTTTCGACATGCTCGTCCATGTTTACACGGATGAACTCGGGTTGCGCCGCACGGGCTCGCACCGCACTTTTGAACTTACCGATTCGCGATGGATCGGACGCACCGCGACGGACGCGTCCGTGCTAGCACAGACGAGACCCTTTGCTCGGTGCGTTGGTGCGGCCTGGTCCGCGTCCGTCCGCGATATCGCGGACCGTGGAAAACCGCCTTAAATCCCCATCCCATCCTCATCCCATTCTCTTGAAACTTATTTCGACCGACTGCCGATTATCTTCTCTTTACTAAGTCTGGGAATAATTTCCCATGTGTCATTTTTTAGAAGCGATTTTAACTCGCGTGCAATTGCCTTCCACCATTATTCCGATTCGGGACTTTGCAAACCGTCGAGAATCGGTATTTCTGAAATGTTTGTCTCTTCGTCGAATGATTCCGCTACGTTTGCCGGGTGATAGACCTTTCTCGGTCTCCCCCCTGAGTCCAGTGATTCGATATCTTCTGCATCCGGAGGACCTTCGTCCGTATTTGAAATCGCATATTCGGTCGTTAAGCTTCTCGGTATGAATTTCCATTTCGACGCTTTCTGGATCGGCGGTGCAGGGTGACCAAAAATCCTCGCGTTCATCGGTCTTCGTCGAATCCATTGGTTTGTTCGTGAATTCGACATCTCTGGCTATTTCGATTTTTTTTCATCTGAAATCGATATGCGATATCCTTTACTAGTTTCAGAGTAACCGACAAAAACACCTTTTCGTGATCTTGCTTCAAATTTGTCCTTTTAAGGATTCTGTTTCAGACATGTGACTTCATGACCGAATTGAAATAACCCACGTACGGGGGATGTCCCTTCCATTTGTCGTATGCAGTTCTTTCATTGTGACAACTTGTAGGGCAACGATTCAAGATATAGTTTGCCGTATTGACAGCTTCAGCCCATAAGAAATTCGGTAACGTGGATTGCACAAGGAGACATCTCGCCGCGTTCAAGATGGTCCGATTCTTACGCTCAGCAACGTCGTTTTGTTCCGGCGTATGGGTGATTATCAACCTTCTCTCAATTCCGTGCTCTCTTAGAAAATTGTTAAAATCATTATTTACGTACCCCTTTCCGTTGTCAGATTGTACGAATTTTATTCTTTTTCCCGTATGATTTTCTACGAAAGCCGTGTAATCCTTAAATGCTTGAAAGACTTCGTCCTTTCGTTTGAGAAAACGAATTTCGCACCACCGAGACGCGCCGTCTATAAAGGTCACAAAATATTTAGATTTTCCGATGGATTCGGTGCGCATGGGTCCGCAGACATCCGTGTGTATAATTTCGAGAATCTTTGAATTTCTTTCGAATTGTTTAGGGAACGGTGTTCTTGTCATCTTTCCTTGGGCGCAAAATTCACAACGTTTGAGCGTGTGTCAATTGTCATGCGTCTTGGAAAAAGGCATTATAGCCAACGTGGTGTATCGCGTTGTTAATATATTTATGATTTTAATAAAACATCTTTCAAATATGCCGAAAGCTAATGCAAAAAAGTGGACTTTCGTTTCCGGCGCCGCAGTGAGCGAACGTATGTGCGCGGTGTGTGGGAAGGAAAAGAGAGAAAAAGTGAGACAAGAGATAGGTAAGGGCGTGAATAGTGACAGGAATAAAGGGAAGAAGGGGTAGAGGAAGCAAAGAAGGGGTAAAGGTAGAAAACAGGTAAGAAAGAACGTGAGAAAAAAGTTAGGAAAATTTGCGAGACAGAACGGAGAGCTAGGGGGAGAGAGAAGACGAGACAGGTGAAAAGAGAGGAGAATAGAGCAAAGCTCAAAGGTGCGGACAGTGGACGGGCAGAGAGGGAGGCGAGAGAGTCAGCAGGTAAGCAAGGAAAGTAGCAAGTAATAAGGAAAAGAAGGCGGGAGAGTAAGCGTAAGAGAAGGAGACAGCTACCCGTAAAAGATGGGGAAAGATGAAGAAGCAGGGGGCAACGGGAGAAAGTGGAGAAAACGGAGGCAAGAGAGGACGGAAAACAAACGCGGAAAGGCTGCGAAAAGAGAAAAGAGACAGCATGGGAAGCATAAGCAGTATAGGAGACTCGACAGAGATATGGGACAGGAAAAGAGAGGGGGGAGAGGAGGGAGAGGAGAGGGACAGGGAGGAAGAGGCGAGAGATTCAGGGAATAAAAATAGAAGAATAGAAGAGGCACAGAGAGACGAGGGACGGGAGGAAGGGGCATTACAAGTGACGATAAAAAGAATGAGATAAGAGATGAGGAAGGGGAGAAAGGAGACAAACAAGCAAGAAGACAGAATGGAAGAGGAAATAAAGCAACTGGAGGGGGCCCTCCCTGCAAGTAAATGCAAATGGAGGGGATACAAATGGGCAAATGGACGACCGAGAAGAGAGATGGAGAAAGAAAAAGACAGAGATCTGGGGGAGAATAGCAAAATTCGAAAAAATAATGAAGGAGCATAACAACGAAAAAAGAATTTAAAAAAATGGATGGAAAATATAGAGACAAAAGATTAGAGAAGAGAGGAAGGAGGGCAGAAGGGAAGGTAGAACGGAGAGGGAGTAGAAAATAAAATAAAAGCGTTAAAAACGAAACTAGAGGCGAAAGAAAGAAAAAGGATAACGAAGAACATAACAATAAAAAGAGTAACGGTGAGGAGGAAGGAACGAGGAGAAACAGCAAGGAAACTGATGGGACAGTTGGGAATAAAAGCAAGAATGAAGAAGGTAACTGCGATGGGCAGGTGGAAGCAGGGAAGGGAAGGGACGATAAGAGCAGAACTTCAGAACATGGAAGGGAAAAGGAAAGTAATGGAAAAGGAGAAAAGATTAAGAGGGCAAAAAAAATAATAGAAAATGAAATGACGTGGGATGAAAAAAAAAAGGCAAAGGAAGCTAAGAAAAATTGCGGCAAAGGAAGACCAAAAAGAAGAGAGAGCGTAAGTGTAGAACATGGAAAGATGATGATATAGGGGGTACGGTGGAGATGGGATGAGGAGATTGAAGGCCTGAGAAACGGAAGAGGAAGGGCAAGATGGAGACCAACGGATACGAAAGCAGGAATAAGAAAAGAAGAGGGCAAAGAGAAACGGCAGCAGGACGAAAGGAGAGGACAAAAAAACAAGGACAAGAGGGAAAGTGGGGACAAACAAGGATCAGAAAAGGAGGGACGAACTACAAGGAGAAAGAGAAAGGAGGACAATAGGAGGAGAAGGAGAGGAAGTAAGGAAAAGGAGGAAAACAAGAAAAGGAAAAGGGAAAAGTAGAAGACAAGCAATGGAAAATAACATACTGGAAAGTAGCAAATCTTACAAAGATATCTTACAAAGAATTTTGAAAGGCAACAAAAGAATGGGATGTAGTAACGCTAATGGAGATATGCATTGAGGAAAAGAACTGGGAAAGGATAAAGGGGAAACTACCAAAAGGGTATAATTCGGAAAACAGTGGGTGAGACAGAAAAATAAGAGAGGGAGAGCCATAGGCGGAATGATAATGGGAATAAGAGAAGGGATAGAAATAAAACAGGGGGAGAAAGAGAAAGAGGTAGAAAGGATGACAAAGGGCATGGGACATGGTAGCGGTATATGTGAATGAAGACATAGATAAAAGAATAAAGAGGCCAGAAACTGGATCGAAAAACAGAACAACGAGGAAAGAGTAATCCTAAGAGGGGATTTCAACGCAAGACCGGGTATGAAAGGAGGAAAAGTGATGGTGGCGGAGGGAGAGGAGGAAGGACGGAAATCAAAGAATAAGAAGATAAACACGAAAGGGTGAAAACTAATCAAGGTACTAGGAGTAGGATGGGAAATTCTGAACGCAAAAATAGGAGATGAACAAGGCGAGTTCACGTTCACCGGAGGAACAGGAGAAACGGCGATACATTACGTATTAGGAGATGAGGGAACAAGGGAAGGAGTGAAAACAATGAATATAGGAGATAGAATGGACTCGGACCATCACCCGCTGATAATGTGAATGAGGAGAGGAAAGGTAGAGAGAAAGAGAGAGAAAATAAGAGAAAGAAAGCTAGGGAGCGGAATTTCAACGGATAGCGTGAAGGAAGAATATAAAAGAGGATTAGAATAGACAGAAGAAGGATAAGGACAAACGATACCAAATACAGGAGAAAGCATAAAAAGGCAATGACATGAGGAGAGGAAAACTGAGGAAAAGAGAAGAGACGAAAGAAAATAGGGTGGTGGCATCACGAAGAGGAGAAAAAGAAAAAAGAACATGAGAACTAAGAAGATGGAGGAAAGAGAAAGGAGAAAAAGGGAAGTACACAGAGAAAACAAACAGTACAAGGCGTGGTGTGATAAGAAGAAAGAGGAAGAAAGAGAGACGATGACAAGGGAGATAGCGGAAGCAAGGACGGAAAACGAAGTGTGGGAGATAGTAAACAAGGGTAGAAAAAGTAGAAAGAGGGTTAACGATAGTATAAAAAAGGAGGAGTGGAAGTAATATTTTGTGAAGTTGCTCGAAGAAATAGAGAAGAGAGTAAGAGTAAAGGAAAAAAGGAAGAGGCCGAACAGAGCAAGGAAGAAATAAGTGAGGGCGTAAGGGAGGCAATTAAGAACATGAGAGGATCGAAAGCGACAGGAAATGACAATATCCCGAACGAGACATGGAAATATGGAGGAGAGGCGACGATTGAGATGGCATGGGAAGTATGCAGGAGAGTGTGGACGGGAGAAGGATGACCGGAGGGATGGAAGGAGGGGGTAATCGTGCCAATAGTCAAAAAAAAAGAAGGGTCGAAGGCGGAAGACTATAGAGGGGTGACCTTGTTGCCGACAATATATACAATACACACGACGATATTGGGGAGGAGACTAGAAGAGGACGTAGAGAAAAAAAGGATAGTTCCAGTGAACCAGACGGGGTTCAGGAGAGAGGTAGGGACTACCCGTGCAGAAATTTTAGCAGGGATACAGCTGGATTCTGAGTTGTACCTCGGGCTCCTAGTCGGGATCTAGTGCGATATCGGATCAAATTCGAGGACGAAATGTAAGATCCGTAAACTGGATTCCATTAGGAATCCCGGTCCGAATCCGTTAATGACTCTAACTGGATTCGAGCAGGGATCCCGATCCAATCACGTAAGAATTGAATGCTGAAAGCTTTATATTAAATACTAGCTTCTACCCGCGACTTCAAGGAAACAAATTAAAAGCAGCAGGATAGGCTGAGAAAATAATAAGTATGTATATGAAAAAAGTGTATGTAATTGTACGATCCAAGAATTGCATAGCACACTTATTGGAGTGTGAGCTAATTCTTTGCAGCACGTTTCAGAGGAAATTTAATACTTTTCTGCACAATTTACGCATTTATAATGCCAGCGGACGCATGGTTCGTTTGTGAGACGAGTGATGGCCATGCGCCACCTGTCGGTCGTGACCGGTACTATTACTACTATATCTATATATATGTGTATTGGTCATAAACTCTATGCTCACCACAGGCTTCAAATTTTTTCCGATGTGGAAAACATCTGGTTCCTGTAGGTATGCCCGTTTTGGGGCATCGCTGCCATATCCTGATCAGGATATGATTTGCATGCTCTGAAAGTACATTGGTGCCATCGTTTCGAAATCTCGTCACCGACGCAAATTTCTTCCGATGCGGAAACCATCTGGATTCCTGTAGGGACACCTGTTTTGGCGCATCCCTGCCATATCCTGATCAGAATATGATCAGTAGTTTGGTATCCTTGTCAACATTTCTGCACGGGTATAGACAAATATATACGTGCTAAATTACATAATAGGGAAACAAATTAATAGAAAGAAGAGGAAGCTACTAGCAACGTTTATAGACCCGAAGGCGGTCTTCGACGAAGTGGATAGGAGGGTTTTGTGGAAGTGCGCTAAAAAAGATGGAGTGAGAGAGGGATTAAGAAGAAGGATTGAGGAGATATACAAATAGATAACGAGTAAGATCAAAGCAGAGAAGGAAACATAACAAAGTTTTTGGACGGCGAAGGTAGTGAGAGAGGGGTGCCCGCTGAGCCCAGCGTTATTCAACTTACTAATAGCGGATATGGAAGAGAAAATGGATGGGTGGAGTAAAGGTAGGGGGGAGAAAAATCTGCACATTGGCGTACGCAGACGACGTCGTGATTATGGCGGAAGATGAAGAGAGAATGGAAAACATGATAGGCAGGATTGAAAGATATATAAAGGAAAAAAGGCTGGAAATAATGTGGGAAAAGCAAAGGTAATGATATTCAGGAAAAAAGGGAGACACAAGAAAACGAAATGGAAATGGGGACGGAAAAGAATAGAAGAGGTAAAGAATTCAAATATTTAGGATACGTGAACACGTATCCTAAATATTCATACATATGGTATACATACAGTCGTATGGACAGTGATGGGATATGGAGCACAGATATGGGGATGAGAAGAAAGAAAATATATAAAAAGGATACAAGAAAGATACTTAAGACGGATGACGGAAACTGAATGGAGAACATCAATGGGTATACGGTAAGGGAAGAGGCAAAGAGGGAGAAGATAAAGACAAGGACGGGAAGAAGGGTATAGAAATAAGAGAAAAGAGGAAGAAAGAAGATAAAACAGCAGGGCAGAAGAGAAACAGAAGAAGAAAGGCAAGTGGAATATGAGGAGGTGGCAAAGGAAGATAAAGGAAGGCAGAGACAAGAGAGATGGGAAAGTTTTAAGGAATCAAGGTTTAACAAATGGTACAGGGAAATCATAACGGAGGAGGTACCCAGATATCTCAGAGCAGGATGGCGGGAGGAGAGATACAGAAGGATAGATACGTACAGATTAGAGAATGAAATGAGAGAAGGGTGGTCTTGGGAGACAAAGGGGGAGAAATCATGCGGGCTGTGCGAAGAGGAGGAAGAAACGCGTTAACATGTATTGGACAAATGCATAGGGGAAGGGGATGAACAGAGAGGAGTAGGAGAAAGAATAAGGGAGATACTAGATGAGAAAGCAGAAGGGGAAAACTGGATGAAGGAAATAGATGGCAAAAGGAAAGAACGGGAAGAAAAAAAAGGACGCGGAAGGATAGCAGTAGAACGGAATGAAAAATGAAGGATTGGAGTCAATGAAACGGAAACGAAAGTGATCGGAAGAGGGAGAAGCGAGTAAATAGGAATAATGAGTAAGATAAGATATAAGAGATAAGCAAAAGCGGCGAATACGAGCGAGGTGCAAATTAATAAGACGAGCACGAGAGAAACAATGACAAACAAAAAAACAAAACAAAAAAAAAAGACAATGCGAGCAAAACGAGAAGAAAACATACAACGGCAAGGAAATAAAACAAAGGAGATTGAAAGTAGGGTAAAGTAAGGTAGGGTAAGGTCAATGTAAATATAGCATAAGGAACGCGAAAGTATGTAAGACGCGGAAAGAAAATGTAAGACAGATGTAAAAGATGTAAATAATGTAGGAAACAAAGTCATTGTAACCCTAAGAGAAACTCATAAACACACTTCACGTCGAGCAGTAACGAAATAAAGCTTAATAATGAAAACATTTCAGACATTCCAAATTTGAATATTGCAGTTCAATATAAAAGAATACATACGAGGGCAGGGGAAGGTATAATCTACTATAATATAAATGGCGGCTAATAGTTATTTATTATTACTCCACAAATAGATTTCAATACGTAACAACTGGAATCATTGCCTATTTAGCTTTCTAAAGTAGGAAAAATAGGTGCATGTGAAAACAGATTGAACCATGATAATTCAAGTTATAATTAGGTCAACTAACATTCGCGGATTCTTCAAAAAGATTATGATAAAATTTTAATGTAAAATTGTTATTAGATACAACGCTCCCTTTGTAGACGGAGAGTTGACAGCAAAATTCGTTGTCTGATTTCTAGATCGATATTACCCACCTTATTATATTGCCTAAACATCAGTGATTATTAATCGGGATGTCTGGCTGGCTTTTAGTGGTGGAGGCGGCCGCGACATGGCAGTTAAAGGGTTCAAAAACCAACAGAACGTAACATTGCGTGCGCCAATTTTTGGTGTAGTAGTTGTTTATGGTTTATTGTTAAAAAAACTTATACCAGACACATTGGTTGGTGGAAAAGTACCACCAGACAGCGTTATAATAAGAGTGCGAAAACGTTCCTTAATCGTGGTATAGAGACTTGTGTCGAAGTTTTTCCTTTACAATAAACCGTCAGTGTTCGCACTCGCCCTTCGAAATGCGAGGAAGCATAATTAATATAAATTTTTTTTGGCCGGTTAGCATGGGATAGGAGGGAAGAACGGCAGGTGGAATAATGTGAGCTGGTCAGAATGATCGTTAGACGCTTTCTTTTTTTGTTGACGGATGGTTTTATTGTCGAGGCGCGGTCGCGGATCACACGAGACGCGTATTCACAATGCACAACGACGTGATGGGGTTTTAGTGCAATTGCCATTGCTGCGAATTAAACTGAGCCTTAGCAGCGGTAGCGATTTCGACTCTGATGAGAAGCAGAGAGCGACTGACTACCGGTTATAATTTTGCGCGACGTTTTGAAAATATGCGGGGAAGTGAGGACAGGCGGGAGTTACTAATACATAGAAAGCGAGGCCTTTACAGGGCCTAGTACGCCTGAGTCGAGGGTACCATATGTTTACTCTGATTTCGAGTTCGATCGACGCAGAATAAGAGCGTTTAACATTTCTCGTGACGAGTGAAATATTACGCCTATGAAATGATCATCTCTCTTAAATCTGAACAATCAGCAAGCTGTTCGGCTCAAAAATTTTGTCTGACAATACATATATATATAATACTGACGGCCGTAAAAGAGATGGATTTAAACCTTTATTTAGAAGATGATTTGGGAAGTTTTTCGATCTTTGTCGTTATCTGGGGGGCTGTTGGGCTCACAATTTTTGTCTGGCAATGCCTTTACATATTACTGACATATATATATGCATATTTCTGAATGGGTTTGTATGTAGGTACATCCAGATGTCTGCATAATAGACTAATTTCTTGCTTTCAAGAATCATATTATTTTGGGAAGAGTTTTTATAAACAGCAATGCTTTCCAATACGTGTCAAAAAATGTACAAATGCTGTCGAGATTCAGATTTGTGAACAAAAGTCGAAAATTCTCGATCGTGTCTCAACTCGGCTCGTTGCATTTGACAAACATTTCTCTTGCGATGAAAGTGCGAGCTCGGCGACTGACGACTCCCATCAGCGAGAGGCACGTGTACAAGCGTCAACAAATCTACATAATGTTGCGAATCTGAAGGTCTACAGATTCTTACAAAATACAATTTACAAAAATCTACACATTCCTTACATAATATTCGTGTTTCAGACTTTTATACGTTATACGTTTTATTTCTCCTATCCTAAGTACATATATCTGTGATAGGGAAACGAATAAAGAAAAAGTGTATTGCTAAAAGTATTACACTGTTACACCTTTTAACAAAATCTAAGTGTAATTTTTTCAATACGTAATAGTCTGCACTAGACAAACACTAAATTATATTTTTTGGCATAACTTTTTTATGTGTAACCTAAAAAGCTCAAAAGAGAGATCTTAGGTTATTCTCAGGTTAGTAGTCGCATAAATAGAATTTTATTTGTATAAGTATGATATATGGCTGAAAATATTCCTTTCTCGACGAGAATTAGCCCGTTTATGCCTTTTTTTTATGTTCGATTGCCTATTTTGCGTATATCACCACTCACTCACTGATTATACTACTATGATTTACACTACATATAGAGTATACGCTATTTTGAATTAGTAAATTATAAATGACTATTCGTCTCTAATAATGTAATTAGCGCGTAATTACGATAGTGTGCGTTTTTTACTGACATGATAGCAGCGAGCCGAATAAACCACGCTGCTCAGCTGCTGTCGTCGATAACTCTGTTTTTTATGAGAAGAAAATTTTGAAATAATAAAGCCGCATTACCCGTTAGCTATTACATTTAGGGCCAATAAAGGACAATACTTTTTTACTCGGAATTCGATTTTCTACCATATTTTGCTATACAAAATATTATTTTTTTAAAATATACTATTAAAATGGTTATTACAGATTCCTGATTATATTGTACCTAATCCTCGAAAGCAGTACGCGACGAACAGAATTTCTTCGTAAAAATACGATAGTAATCCAGTTACTTTCTAAAGCACGAAATTATTCCGTAATAGCAAAAGCATTACGTACCTCTGTATCGATATAGGCGAAAAATTGAAGTATGATGTCCACCAGTTATTCTCAACTTATTGCAATAAGCAATACGCCATTTGTTGTTGAATTCGTCATTATCATTATGAACGTCGACTAGTCCGAGAATGCAACATTTTAGGGGGTTATGCAAGTTATGAATATGCACTCACGTATTGAAACAAACCTACAGCAACGTGATTTTAATCCGAAATGTGCGAAAGACTAGCGAATCGTGCGGTGCACTTGGGTAAAATACGAAATAGCGGTTTGACTCTCTTCATTATGATATCAAATACAAACAAAAAATGTATGCACTATTTTCCCATCATCTACGTGTACACAAATTTACATCCCAATCGGTTAAAAATTCTTGGGGATACGCGTGAAAAATTTCGATTTCTGCAATAAACAACATGAAATGTGTTATTATCTGTATCATCCTCATTTCCAGTGTGTAGCAGGCAAAAAAATTAATGTTGCAAGTTGTAACTTATTCATATCTTGTACCGTTCAAAAGTTATCGACGAAGAACGAAAAAAACCCCTATGTTCGAGGATGAATTTCACACCTTCAAACTCAATCTTGGCATGTATTCAAAAATACGTGTCGCCTATTTTCGTTCATTCTGCCAACATGCTAAATTTCATCCAAATCCGAGTATTCAACCTGAGACAGGTTCCTTGTTAGGAAGTGTTACATGCGACGTGCAGTTCGAAATTCCGATCAGCAAACATACGACCACTAAACAACCGATCAGGTTAAAAATTGGCAGATACGCAGAGCATTATGACAAAAAGTGGGTCTTGGTATTTTTTCTCTAAAGTTTTTGCCATTATTTTCCAGATACCCTCAAAATTTTAACGATGAAGGCTCGAAAAAGTATGAATGGTGTTTTTGAACCGTTCGTCGCCTGCAACGCTATTTCCAAAATTGTGGAAACAAATACAAGGAACCACTATTTCCCAGAATTTTCCGTGTATCTGCTAATGTTTAACGTGATCGATTGAACAGCACTCGCTGGAGTACTGATTGAAATTTCGAAACACACGTTGCATGTAACGCTGACTAAAATTAAAAATATTATATATATATTGTGACGACTTATTTTTCCGACAACCGGGGAAACACCTTCTGCAATCGTCACCTTCATCCGTCGGTGCCGCGTTCGCGCGTCCGCAAGTGCCGACTTGGGCGCCAGTCGAGTTTTGTTTCGCCGGTCTTGACAACCGGCGCAGAACCGCCGATCGCGGGGGGAACTCGCCGCGATTGCACCAACTAGTCATCGGCCAACACGCAACAACAATAACGACAACGACAATAACGAGGTCGGGAGGCGGGAACAATCTCCCGAAGACACAACAAACAGGCCGATGACCGAAGGGGCTGCTTTTTGTTTTGCCGGAAGCAACGAAACCGGGCTGACCTGGACGCGTTGGTGGGCACACGACGGTGACGGGATTGCTCGGCCGCTCAGTCTGCAAGGTTTGGCAGAGAGGGTCGGGATCGGCGGACAATGGATGCGAGAACTCTAACTCGCGCGAGCAATCGGCTCGAGCGCGGCATCGAACACGAGAAACGGAACCACAACTAAATCTGAATTTTATTATTATTCAGGAACGGCACGAGATCGAAAGCACTCTGAATTTGAGCGATATTATTCTCCGGAAACATCACGTGAACGCAACTTGGCGTCGGACAAGTAAACGTCGAACGACTTACCGAGCTGCCGAAGACCTTGGCTCACCTTCATCGCAGATCCCTCCGACGTAGCTTACCTCGCTAGGACAGAGCGTTGCCGGGGGTATCCGATCAGGCCGAGACACGAAAACGCGAAGGCAGCGCGATCGCTGGCACGACACTCGAGAATGCGCTGTACAGAAATTATTTTATTTCCTTCGTATAGTGCGAGAACTCAAGTATCGTCTTGGGGGACGAACGCGAACGTAAACAATGCGAGTCGAGATCGGAGCTCTCACTCTAGAGAAGGACGACCGAGAGATAACGCTAGAGCTCGCGTACGGAGAGAGAGAACGGCTCAACTCCGACGCGTAACGCGAGAGCGAGTGAGACACCGAGTGTCCGACACCGAGCGTATGCGAGGACTTATTAGCAGGGGGGTGACACTCCGGCTCCCCCACTCCTTCTTATTTGGAGTTCGTTAGATTCTTCCGCCAACATACGAAAACTAAATATGAAACGTGGAAAATCGCGGTAACGGTCGCAACAATGCTTAGACGCATAGCCCGCGCCTGCGCTATCAAATCCAGTATGGTGGAGATTGGAAAGCGAGAAAGTGTGTATTTAACGGTCGTACAAAAAAACTTTATTTTCTTGCGGAAGTGTGAATTGTTTGCTAAAAATTTTGTATAGACGTTGATAGTGCCGTTAATCGGGAATGCTCTCAATTCAGTGTGTAGTGCAAATCGGCGAAATACCAAAGCTAAGTATCCATAACCTAGTTTTTTTAAAGCGTGTTGTGAAGTGCTACACATTGATATTTTTATAATTTTGCAGATTACCGAGGAACCGAGGATGAGCTACTCCAAAGGCATGGTACCGTATTGTAATCACGTACGATATGCGGGCGAAGGATATCAGCCTTATTCAAGGTTTCCGAAGGATCTGGAACGGTAAGCAGGAATAGTAATGGTTGGGTATTGTATGCGGAACGTGTTTAACAATTTTCTATTTTCCAGGTGTCGAATTTTCATTCCATCGTAAAACACCATATTCACAGGTTTGTAAGATTAAATATTAGAGTTGTAATTTTTTTTGTAATCTGTTTTTTAAGCAACAGGAATGAAAGATGCACGGGTATGTATGTTTATATATAAAGTAAAGAAACGAAACGAAAGAAACAACATATTTTCAATTGCTAATCGTTATATTTCTGTTGCAGATCACGAGGAAATGCAGGAGCAAAAGCCGACCTTCCCTTTGCCGAATATCGAAAGCGTGCCATCGACTTCTAAGATGCAGTATCACGCATCGGGTGAGTTTTTCAATCTATTTTGATTAAGGGCTCACATACGCCAGCCCGTGCTAGAATCTCAGGGACTTTGAGAAATTATTATAAAGTTTATACGATAGAAAAAAACTGAAATGTTCATTTTACATTTTGTATAAAATAACAGTAATGTACTTTGAAAACTTGTCGGTATGACAAACGAACGAAAGAATCTGATATTATTGTAATTTCTGAATTGTTTTTTACAGGAAATCTGGATGCCGCCGTGTTCCCCTGCTAGCGAGACTGGATGTGCTATCCCGTTCAGAAGATTAGTTTTCAATTAATACCAATTTTTTAAACTTAAAACTAATAATTAAAACTAATACAATTAAATTTTAACAATATGTTATATTTTTTGTTCATTGCAGTAGTATTTTGTGAATAAAATATTCTTATATATATATATATATATGTATGTATTTTATAAATTTTTCAATATATACAGTAGAACCCAATGAATCGTAAAACCTCTCCCGCCCAATTTTGAATGTTGCAGAGCGCCAACAGTGCAGAGCAAAATTTGTTTCAGAGTTTCGTTTTTCATGGTTGGTATAGAAAATCTAACGAACTCCGTCTTGACCAATCAGCGTCCTGTCAAATAACGTGGGTCCAAAGGGACCCACGCAGGGGTCCCTTTGGACCCACGTTAAGCGGGGGGTGACACTCAATGCTCTTTAGCATTGAGTGTCACCCCCCTGCTTATTAGTGTCTCGATCGCGACGCTTCGACGACTCGCGGTAGACTGATTGATTCCCAATCTTCGAAATCGCAAACACCCATCAATATGAGGCTAAATTTTCATTGCCGGTAACTACTGCCCTCTCCCTTTGGTCGAGAGAGAGGCTAACTATAACGAGAGCGATACCTTGTGACCGTGATTACCAGGACTCCGAAAATCACGTCACAATATATATATATATAAGATGAATATTTCCGATACTTGCATCGACTTTATCATAGCTGCCGAATAGACAACTAACGCGCAATCAAAATACGCACGTTTTGCATTTTATTTCATTGCATTCGGTGGAAAAATGAACGAGTATAGCCCGGTCGCCGGCGCCCGAGCAAACACGAAAGCAATACCGTCTTGTACGCGTGCAGATCCGCCTGAAATAGACTTAATGCGTAACGCGCGCTCGTATCGTGTATAGAATATATGTATACACGAGGCCGGTGCACATGGAGACTAGAGTAAAGGAGTCTGGATGCATATCGCGCAATCGTCCCAAACGTGACCCGAAAAAGCGAGGAACGATGTTGGTTCGAATTGAGCCACGGTGAGCACTCTCATTGCTCTTAGCTAACTGTGAAGTGTGGCGTTGGTGACGAAATGAAATGAGCGGGATATAGACCCCGGCGAAATATGTCATCTGACGCGTAAACAATTTTTTGTAGAGAGTTTTACGAAATTTAACGATGGAATGCGACGGAAAAACAAAAAAAAGTGCAGTGAAAGCGATATTATAATAAGCAGGTAAGAAGAAAGTTTGTTGTTATACTTCGTGGATTAAATGTTAATTGAAGTGGGGTTGTGATACTATGAGGCATATATTTTTCACGCTCGGAACCGACTCAAATTTCGAGCAAGAAATTTTCCTTGCTCGAGAGATTAACATTCATATCGTAAATTGCAATGCAAAAACTATATTAATTTTATTATTTTTTCCAGATTGTTTTATCGGAAATGGGCAAACTGTGCTCATACCCGGGGTGTCGAACTGGGAGACATGCCGAGAAAATGAAATGAACGCGCATGGGATTGCAGCAGTTATCCATTTTCAACATTCCAAAGGTAAACATTTTCAGGTCCTACGTTTGTTTCTATCAGTGCAAGACATCAAACACGCTTTATTATGCAAATGGGTGCGTTTATGCCAGCCAAACACTTAGCAGCGCTGCTTAGTAATCAGCAAGCGCGGTGCTCTTGTAAAACAAAAAATCACAGAGCAGCGCTGCTAAGTGCTTTGCTGTCGGCGATGCACCCAATATGTTCAGTGACGCGGGCCGCGGGCCGAATTGCGCTGACAGTGCTTACGACCTATGCTGAAGCACGCGCGTTGGCACTCTAAGCACGCTGTGAGTGCAATTCAGACCGCGACCTTGGATATTCAATTTCAAACTGCTCAGTTTTGTCGGTAACATAAATTTTATTTTTCTGCAGCATATGGTAGAGCGATGGAGCGAGGCCAGCCGACACCGTTACTTGCAAGCTAATCTTATTTGCGAGCTTCACTTCTCTGACGATAGCATAGTCAGAGAAGATCGTATAAACGCGGCTGATGGGAAAACTGTGAGCATTCCCCACATCTTACCTTTGCTCACCACAGATGCTGTGCCCATCGCGGTAAATAACAAGCTAATAGTAATATTTTTTTTTCGTCTATTTTGCGTCTTTGTTCAAATATATATAGCGACCGATCTCTGAGCCATTCGAAGACTCGTAATTAGCAGCCGAATTTGAAAACTAAGACATTATTATACATGTTGTATAATAGTCGTGGCTATTACATTTTTATTATTTTATTTAGTTATTTTTGGTTATTTTATTTTTTAGTTATTATTATTATGTTTGTTTATTTTTATGTTGACAGGAAAACGTTGGTCAACCGGAGGAGAACGTCCCGTGCAACCCGTTACCCTGACCGTCCGATGAAACATATTTGTTTACTTTTATAAAAATTTGTCTACAATTTATCAAATAAAAATTTGAACAAAAGCATAGCAATATTATTTATCGATATTATAAGCTGCGTTAATCAGACAAAATGTACGACAAATCGCAAATCAACGATTCAAAATCACCGCGCTTGACGGTCTCCAGCAGAAGTGACGCCGTCAGGCGGAGCAATTATCGGATTGTTCCTCGCTTTTTCCGACCAATTTTCTAACATTGCCTTCGCACTCCTGGTCTCTAGTCTCCCTGTTTCTAACATTGATTTCGGTCTCCTTTACTCTAGTCTCCATGTCCGTGCGGTAGCCAGGCCGGGTGATAGTTGGTGACGGAGGAGGCTAGGCTTGACAATGTAACATATTTAAATATATAGCGGCAATGCTTTCCTGCATTTGTTTCGGCCTTCGCCGGTAACCGTCGGACTCTCCTGAGAAAATTTCGCCAACGCATTCACACGGAATTTCGGTATACTTTTTTTCACATGTCGGTACGATTATCAATATCTGTCAACAATTTTCAACAGTGGGCATTCATTCAGTATTGCATAAAATCTAATGAAATAAAGCTGAAAATGCATTTTTTTCCTTGTGGACTGGCTCTTAATATAGAAATTACGATTCAGTCCGCGCACCCATACGAAATTCTGCGATTTCTCCAGTGATAACTAAAATTGCAAATTTGTTTTTAATATTTCGAGAAAATAAATCGAGAGCTAAATATTGGCCTAATTCTCCGTGACTCATTCTGTGATTCTCTGTGTGACTGGCTGTCACTGATTCTTAAGAGGCAGTGTAAGTCAGCGGAAATTTCAGACGGCTTCGGTAGTGCAGAGCTCGTAATATTTTGCTAAGCGCCGCCGCCGCCTACCGCTAGATGGCATGGCGCGCGTATGCTACGAAGCCCCAGTATGAGAAGATCGATCGATCGATCACGTGTCGAGTGAATTATTAACGATTATTAAAATAATAATAATAATTAGAGGCAAATTATTGAGCACAATTACGTCCGACCCCTTGTGGCATTCTTTTTGATACGTGGGCAAACGTTTCTACCAAGGGAGTCTTGCGTAATAAGAGGAATTTAACGGGGGTATAACATAACCTCGTTTAGGACGAGACGCGCAAGGGCGTACCCAGGTAATCCTGGTCGTCCATACGGATAAAGATGAAGACCAGTATCACAGGCCACTAAATGGAAACCCACGCAGTTCGCAACTGTTTACATCGTTGATGGAGGAAGCAGGGATGGTAAATAAAGGTAGGAATAAGAGGGCGAAAACAGACGTGGCGACAGAGGAAGAGAACAATACAATACCGGGTAACTCGGAGAAACGCTCAAAAAAAGGAGCCAATGAAAAGGTCGTGGCCAGTGATGGAGGGCGTGTAGATGCGGGAGTAGCTAAAGTGCAGCAAGAGCTTAAATTTGAAAAACATGATAAAGGACCGTTCGTCGTTCAGTTACAAAGAGCAACGGTTGGAGACGATCCCGTTAGGCCTCTTCTTCCATTAGAAGTAAGTAGGTTGGTGACCAAGACCGGGATTAAATTCTCGAGCATACAAGCTCTCACAAAGAAGATCTGGAACATTGCCTTCGACTCAAGGGACGAAGCCAATAGAGCACTAACGAATCAGTTCCTTTCTGCCGAGAAATTAAAAATATTTCTACCAAGCTATCGTCTCCTGCGAAAAGGTGTTATCCGTGGTATTTCTAAGGATATGTCTATCGAAGAAGTCATCGAGGCTATTAACCTGGAAAACCCTAAACAAAGAGCGGCACAGGGATTTAGATTTCGGAAACGAATAAAGGTGGATGAGAAAACTGAATGGGTCGAGACTCCGTCTGTTTGCATCACGTTCAGATGCCAAACCCTTCCCGAAACCATCTACATTGAGAAAACGGTGCTCAGAGTTGAGCAATACATCCCGGCGATTAGGCAGTGTTACAACTGCGGAAAACTGGGTCATTCCAGGAATTGGTGTAAGGACAAAGAGAGATGCCTGAACTGTATGGACTTGAGACATCCGGAAGGTCAACGATGTGAGAAAGTCCCAAAATGTATTAATTGTACCGGGGAACATAATGCGCTCAACAAGGACTGCCCTCGAAGAAAGGAGGCCAGTGAGGTGAACGAGATTATGGCTCGGGATAATGTACCATTCATTACCGCCAAGAGGAACCACGAAAAACGTATTAGAGGTGTGGTACCAGTGAAAGATGGTAAGAATTTTCCGGTGATGAATGCGACTGCGCAGCAGCACCAGCAACAAAGGCTACGCGGAGCGGATGCACCTCAGGCTGACTCGGCCTGGAATGCACCTCTGCTTATGCCGCCTGAACCGTGGAAGAAACTTCGGAACATCCAGGGAAAAGGAGTGGACCCCCGTATGCGGAGAAGCCCATCCAGAATCCACGAACAACTGGAACGGCTTAGCCAAGCCTTAGAAAGGCTACCGGAAGTGGACAAATTTTTCGAGAGGGTGTGGAAAACTCTGCAACTACACAAACTAGCAGTTACGGAAGCAAGGACATCGAACGAAGGAGTAGGCCTGTAGATCGACGAGGCAGGATTAACGGTTGACTGGAGTATGGACGAGGATGCGGCATCTGGCAGCAATGGCTAACTCACGTAACAAAGGTCTAAGAATTTTGCAGTGGAATTGCCAAAGCATCAGACAAAAGATGCCTGAAATGCAATTACGAACCAAAGACTACGATATTATCCTCCTATCCGAAACATGGTTGGGTTCTGAAGAGATTATATATTTACGGGGTTTTGACGTAGTAAGAAAAGAAAGAGACAATCGCAGTGGCGGTGGGGTTTTGATTTTCATAAACAATAGGTTAAAGTACGAGCTTGCCGAGAACATATTTGACTGCGACGGCAAGATAGAACTATGTGCCGTTAAGATTTTTTTGGAGAAGGAAGAAATGCTAATTGTCTCTTGCTATAGGCCACCGGATGTGAGGATTGACCGGACCTTATGGGAGAGGTTTTTTCTTCAATTTCACGGGAGATATCTCGTGGCTGGTGATTTTAATGCACATCATACAATGTGGGGTGATAGACGGTGCTGCCAAGCGAGCGTCCTGATCGCAGAGAAAGTGGTACAAGAAGAGCTTGGGATTTTGAATGGAACAGAGCCTACTTTTAGATCTCGTCAGTACGAAACAGAATCTAGCATAGATCTAGCCTTAGCGGATATTAGATCTCTTCCCCTATTTCATTGGGCGGTGGGTGATGACCCATGGGGAAGTGACCACTATCCTGTTACCATTGAATTCAAACGGATCACTGAATACAGGAACTTCAATGTAGAAAATAGGCGGTTGTACAACCGAAAAACCGACTGGGCTGAGTTTAGAAATATATTACAGGAGAGGTTAGAGATCGTAGAATCAGTTATTCAGGCGAAGGATTTAGATACCCAGGTTAAATACACCACATTAGTGGCTACAATAACAGACGCGGTACAAAGCTGTACACCACGGACGCGGACGGGAACAAGAGTTGATAACGCAATAAAGTCTCCACCAGCTCCTTGGTGGACTGAAGAGTGCGATAAACTTATACGGATTAGAAAAGGCGCCTTCCTACGAATGAAAGAATTCTTCTCCTATGGAAATTTCATAAAGTATAAACAAGTAGAAGGGAAAACCAAAAGCAGACTCAGGCAAATTAAGAAGGAGCGGTTCAGGGAACTCACTCAAAAATTTACCAAATATACAAATCAATCATACATTTGGAACAAAATTAAAGCCTTTAATAATAGATTAAATTACTCCGAGAATAAATATGCTTACAATAAAAAAAGGGTGGAAAACGGCGAAACCACTTTCGCTAATTTATGCCCTAAATGGGTACCACAAGCGCAGCCAAGTTTTGAGGAAGGTGAAGGCGATGCGTTTCTCGAAGCACCTTTCACTTGGGAAGAATTTGAAATCGTACTAAAAAAAATTAAGAATCAACTCGGCTCCAGGCTTTGACAAGATAGACTATCTAATTATTACGAGCCTTACCAAGGAATACCAAGTGATGGTACTCGAGGTGTTCAATGAAATAATGTTGAAAGGTCAATTCCCGGGTGAATGGAAAAACTATAGGGTTTTCTTTATCCCCAAGGGGGGAGCTGATAAGGTCAGGCCAATATCCTTAGCACCGTGCTTACTAAAAGTAATGGAAAGACTGATAAACAACCGGTTATCGTGGTGGGTCGAATATCACAATATTTTACTTGCGACTCAATTTGGGTTCAGGAGGGAAAAATCTTGTATGGCGCTCGTGACCTCAGATGTCAGGAACGCCTTTGCGGAGAGGGAACACATAATAGCATTATTTCTGGACATCAAAGGTGCATATGATAATGTGCTTGTGGATATACTTTTGGATAGACTGAGAATGATAGGGTTACCGGGCAAACTTAGAAGGTTCATATATCAGACGATCGCTGAAAGAATTGTTCACTGCCAGTATGGTACGATCGATGAAAGTTTGAGATGTTTTAAAGGCCTTACTCAGGGAGGCGTCCTTAGCCCCCTCTTATATTCCTTATATACATGTACGTTTGAAAACAGAGTGATGGGAGTTAAAATTGTACAATTCGCGGACGATGTCTGCATATATCGAAAGTGCAGTGATGTAAGAAGAACCCTTACGGAAATAGAGTCCGCAGGTAAAGCGAGTCAGCAATTTTTCGAGGCAAGTGGACTAGAATTAGCACCCGAGAAAAGTAGTTTAGTTGTATTCAGTATGTGCCAAAAAACTAGAAGGGGCGAATGTTTCATAACGATAAACGGAGTTCGAATTCAGTCGCAGCAATCCGTAAAATTTTTAGGGCTTCAGTTCGAGGCGGACCTAAAATGGAACAAGCAAATTCAAGCGATTGAAAATAAGTGCCTAAAGGCATTGACGATCATCCGGTGGCTGAGAACGACGTGGTGGGGCGCAGATCCCGGGTTACTGACCAGATTGTATTTAGCACTAATAAGATCTAGAATTGAATATGGAGCTATAGTTTTTTACCCACTCAACAAAAGTCAAGAAACTAAGCTAGAAAGAATTCAGTATAGGCAATCAAACTGGCGCTGGGACTCAGGGTTTCAACCCCCAACAACGTGGTTCTAGGCGAGTCCAAGATCCCTCCCTTAGCAATGAGGGTTAAATTTTTGGGGATGAACTATCTAAGTAAAGCATTTGCTCTCGAAAATAATCCTGTAATAAACTCAATAACCAGAGGAAATGAGATATGGGAAAACCCGACAATGATAAACCGACACGATATGTCCATGCTATAGGTATGCTTTAGAGCAATCGAAAATAAAAGCCACACCATAGCGGAAGCGCGTCGACCGCTAGCCTTCAACTGTCAGTATGAGGCGCTCACTTTTAGGGCGGCGGTAGCTTTTGAGGAGGGCGCAGGCATACGCGAGGCTCGTAATAGTGACAGAGAATTCAATACAGTATTTTCTAAACGAATCACGGATACCGAATGTTTCTTTACCGACGGATCTAAAATGGAAGCGGCAGAATATGTGGGACTAGCTACGCTTAGGCTCACTGGAGAAGAAATAAAACCGTTTCGTATCTCAGGTATGGCATCTATTTATACCGCGGAAGCTGTGGCTATTGTTGAAACCCTAGAAATAATTGATAAGCTTGAGGCGACGGAATATACTATCTTTTCCGACTCGAAAAGTGTACTCCAAGCACTACATGGTCCTGGGAACCTATCTGGGTCATATTTAATAACTCTTATTAAAGAAAAACTATATAAATTAGAAGCAGTTGGAAAAGAAATACTGTTTGTCTGGATTCCGGCGCATAGAGGCATCAGGTTTAACGAGATGGTGGACGTAGCGGCTAGAAATGCAATCCGTCAGGGGCGTGACTCGCAATTCCGAATACCCAGCTCTGATTTAAAAGCAAGCTGGCGTAATATAATGAACAACGAATTTGATGAATGGTGCGGAGCTTCCAGCCAGGAGAAGGGAACAGTATATTTCGAAAAATTTTACAAGAAGAAATCGTACCCCTGGTACGATAAGTTCAAATTGCAAAGAAGAGCAATCGTCTCTATCTCTAGAATAAGAAGTGGTCATACCTCACTGAAGGCGTCCTTATTCAGGGATAATATAATAGAATCGGAGATCTGTGATTGCGAGGGTGCGCCCGAGAACGCTAACCACATATTTTGGCAATGTACCTTATGGGATACGGAACGAAAGGTCCTACTGAGAGATTTGATTAGAATAAGAGAATACCCCCCGTATTGTATTGAGACCATGTTGCACTCTATGAAACACGGCGTAATTATAGCTTTGGCAAAGTTCATTAACTCCATTACACTATTTATCTAAAAGTCTGTACGATAAGACACAAGATACTCTATTAGGCGAATAAGGTCAACTGTGATTTAAAACCTTGTGATCTACTGTAAGAGAATTTCCCACAAATGTAAAATATTTTTGTTAAACTTATAGTTTGTGACAGGAGATGTCGATTATTGTCCTTACCGTCGGAGAACATTGCCCGGGGGCTCCTCGGGAATCTTAGAAAATAAGAATCGATTTTAAATCTAGGCGCTCAAATTCTGATAGGGGAAACTCCTAGACCAATTAGGACATCGAAAATGCGACACAGCGAGCCACGCGGTAACCGGCACGACTCGCTCGAACACTCTGCGCTGTGCCCTCGAAGAGCGAGGTTCGATTATAGTAAACGATTATATTCAGTCTTAATATATTTCGTGTGTACATAAAACCACTGTCCATCGATCATTGTCTAACAACGAAGAGTCGATCCCCGAGAAGCCCTGGT
>OZ023255.1:25500455-25631144 GCA_964007305.1 Netelia melanura
AAACTAAGGTCCGGCCCATCTTGGACATTATATACTTTTTTGTTCAGAAAGAACCCTACTATTTTATAAATTTTTTTTATAAAAATCGAAGATGTCGATCTTTGAGAAAAAGTCATTTTTAACATTAACCTTAAAAAATTGTTATGAACTTATTAATTATGTTAAAAATAAAAAATATATTCTTAAAGTACGCAGAAAATGCTTTAACAATCAGTCCTGAATTTTTTTAATTGGAATATTTCTCGGCTACATTCGAACTCAAGCCCGAACGTAGCCTGGAGGGTCGCCGCGCGACACTACGTGAAGCGCCCGCTCGTTGGTAAATCCTACTGTATCTCCGAAACTAAGGTCCGGCCCATCTTGGACATTATATACTTTTTTGTTCAGAAAGAACCCTACTATTTTATAAATTTTTTTTATAAAAATCGAAGATGTCGATCTTTGAGAAAAAGTCATTTTTAACATTAACCTTAAAAAATTGTTATGAACTTATTAATTTTATTAAAAATAAAAAATATATTCTTAAAGTACGCAGAAAATGCTTTAACAATCAGTCCTGAATTTTTTAAATTGGAATATTTCTCGGCTACATTCGAACTCAAGCCCGAACGTAGCCTGGAGGGTCGCCGCGCGACACTACGTGAAGCGCCCGCTCGCTGGTAAATCCTACTGTATCTCCGAAACTAAGGTCCGGCCCATCTTGGACCTTATATACTTTTTTGTTTAGAAAGAACCCTACTATTTTATAATTTTTTTTTATAAAAATCGAAGATGTCGATCTTTGAGAAAAAGTCATTTTTAACATTAACCTTAAAAAATTGTTATAAACTTATTAATTTTATTAAAAATAAAAAATATATTCTTAAAGTACGCAGAAAATGCTTTAAAAATCACTCCTGACTTTTTAAAATCGCTATATTTTTCGAGAAGATACAAACCTGGGAATGTTGCCACGACGGCCAATATGGTACAAATTTGAGCCCCTATTGCTAGGCAACTATTTGAGCTAGAGCCTTAAAATTTTTGCTGAAGCTTCACTATCAATAGGACTATCGACCATAAAAATTTCAAGACGATTAAAAAACTTTTATGTTTTAGGCTGGATGACTTCATGCGAAATGCCTCATACATATTTCTGAATATATTGAGACGTTTCCCGCCCTGGCCACGTGCCGCCATCTGCCACCGCACCTGAAAATGAAAACAGAATTAGAAAAGGACAGAAAAGATAAATTCAAGGAAAATAAGATAGATGGAAGAGTTTCTCCAAAGTAGAAGGATAGAAAGGAAAATATATAAACGAGGAAAAATAAGGAGAAATCACCGAAATTTCTAATCACTTCAAAAGCAAGAAAGTCTTAAGAAAGCTGGTACATTACTCTCCGAGAGGAGAGTGAGGGTGGCTAACTCGAGACCGACTCGCTGGAGAAGAAAGAGGGAATAACGGGCTACGGTATAGAATTTTAGAGAAGAATTTGAACCGAATCCAGCATCGGCGAAGTGAGAAAGTCTTAAGGAAGCTGGTACATTACTCTCCGAGAGGAGAGCAAGGGTGGCTAACTCGCAACTGACTCGCTGGAAGAGAAAAGGAATAGACGGGTTACCGTATCAAGTACAGGGAGCAATTTTTACGAAGATCAAAAATCTCTCAAGCGAGAAATTCTGAGAAGGCTGAGAAGAGTATGCTCGGAAGAGAGAGCGCGACAGGCTGACTCGAGAACAACTCGCTGAAGAGGAACAGGAAGAAAGAAGAGGGAGAAAAATTCAAGACTGAAAGTTATCGAGACAAACGGATAAGGAGAAAATGTTAAGAAATCCGTAGGTGCGGAGAGAAGCAAGCGAGAAAAGTATGCTCAAGAAGGGAAGAACAGCGAGGATCTTTGGGGATAAAGAAAATCACCATCGTCACAATTAAGTGAAGGAAAATCAAGAAAGGATTGTTAAACACTTACCGATATCACATTACCACCCGGTGCAAATTCAGCAGCGGTAGTCTATAAGCAGCACAACAGGATTTACAAAGACAGTAAGCAGCGGCAGCACAACCCCGAAAACATCCAAGTAACGGCAGCAACAAAACAAATTACCGTTGCAAGCCCTGAAAGGGAAAACAACTGCAGTACAAGAATTCAAGCACATAGATTAAAAAGGCGAGAACTCACCTCGTGCAGAAAATAAACCATAATTAGTCTGAAAAGCTCCCAAGCCCAACCAGCAGCACTAAAAAAATTAAGGAAAAGTTGCAAGAAGAATCCAACAACAAACAAGAGATTGAAAATTTACTTACCACGGCGAATTAATCCCAAAACGTCGCACAAAAACACACCACACATCCGCGATTCACCACGGCGCCGCCATCTTAGCGGGCACGCCGCGGAGCATCGATTTCCAGTGATTTACTCCGCAGCCAATCAGCCATATCAATTACGGAAATTTCATCACGGTGCGCGCCAATCAACGCACCGAGCGACCAGTCGAACGCACGAATCGACGTCATAGATCAAGAGTGGCTTAATGTACTGAGACAAGTGTGTGAAGGTAGTCACGAAGGAAAAATAAAGAATAATTAAATTTTCTTTGTCGGCTACCTCTCGAAATACCTTAAGTCACCTAATCTACCATTACTGTACGAAGGCAAGTGTGTGAAGATAGTCACAGAAAGGGAAATAAAGAATAATTAAACTTTCTTTTTCGTCTACCTCTCAATATCCCCCGAGTCACCGAAACGAACATTACATTTGGCGCCCGAACAGGGACTCGAGGGTTTTGAGACAGAAAAAGAAAGAAAATGGAGACACCGGGAGAATCACCAGGAGAAACTCCAGAACGACAAGACATGGAACCGATGGTCGAGAGCCCAATGGAGGAAGGGACCGTTATGTCCGAAGAAATGCAAATTGAGATGGAAGAATCAATTCGTTTATTAATGCGAGAACTTAAGGAGGTAAAAAACGAACAGAACAGGGAGAGGATTCTCCGAAATGAAAACTTTAAGGAGCAAGATGAAAAATGTGTATTACGATGCAAACAGACACAAGAGTTTGCCAGACTCGAGTTTCAAGAAGAACTCGACCGCGTAGTGTCGCAAACAGACCGGAAGATCACCATTGCCCAGGACACGCTAGCGGCGAACATCGACGAAGTCGACAGGGAAAGGAGGGCCGATTTCGACGCGTTAGAAAAAAAATTACAAAGAACAGTGTCGAATATGAACCAGGTACACGAAAACGTGAAAGCAACAGCAACGGTGGCCAAAGCAAATCGTGACAAACTCGGATATTGGGAGGAAGAATTTCGAACCAGGATGTCACAGACCATGAATATAACAGGAGCAGGCATGAACGTCAGTCAGTTATACGTGGCCAAACAACAACCACCGTCTTTCTCCGGGGATGGCAAAGAGAGACCCATTCGATATTTAAGGGATCTCCAGCAATTTTGGAGGGTGACCGGAAATACGGACCTCCATTATTTAATCGGAACATCACTTAAGGGAGCGGCAAAAGACTGGTGGAGAGTGGTGGAAGACGACATCCACACCATAGACGAATTCGCCGAAAAATTCAAATCGAGATACTGGAATCGAGAAATACAAGCAAAAGTAAGCCGAAACCTAGAGTTTGGGGCATATGAACTCGACGAACATAAAGCAACTCGAGCAGAATATGCAACCAGAATTTTCGGCAATGCAAAAGATCTGGGCAAAAGCCTATCAAATGAGGAAATCATCAGACATCTCGGAAATCATTTTGATGAAACCATAAGGGCAGCAGTCCAAATAGGAACGGTAAAAACCGTCGACGAGTTCCTCATGCTACTCGAGGGAATGGATGGGGCAGGATTACTTAATGCCCAGAAACGTAGTAGCCGAACGAATAACGGCACCGATGATAGCTATCAGAAGGAGAGACGAGACAGTCGATGGAAGGACCAGCGGGGATGGCAACGGGAACGAAGCTATCAAAACCCACCACCACCAAGATGGTCCCACAATCAGGGTCAAGAACGGGACACCCGACGACAAAACTGGGGTGAACGCCCCTGGACGAGAAATCAGGCCCCCGAGCAAAGGACCTGGGGACCACCGAGGAAAGAAGAAAAAGAGGAAACACAGAAAAACGACCTGCCAGCAACCACAGACACTCAGGACCAGGGAAACGGGTCGACGTTGCACCCGTAGTCATGGCAATAGAAGCCAAACATGAGCGAGGTGCAACGGAGGAAGACATGCAACTGGCGGAGCTGGAGGAAGTAAGAAAGAGACTGAAACGGAACGAGAAAACCAGAGAGCGAAGAAGAAGGAAGAAAGAACAGGAGAAGACTGACATCCTGGCAATTAAGAAGACACCAATAAGTAACAATACATTCGAAAATCCAGGACAATACCTAGCCGAAGAAGGCAGGACATCGGTACAAGAAGCAGACCGCAACCCACCATGCCCCGTGGTTATGGCCTGCATAGCAGGAAAAGAGATCCCCATGCTGATCGACAGTGGAAGCGAAGTAACATGCATCTCAGAAGAATGCTACGCAGGATTAGCGACCGAGCTAGAAGGATGCCCAGTGTTGCCAGTCGTCGGAGGGGAAGTACAAGGGGCCTTTGGAGGCAACAAAAGCAAAATCAAGAAACAAATGATGGTGGAGATCAAGATCCATCACGCGGCGACGATTATGCCACTCATGATCGTACCCAAATTAAGAAGACAGGCCCTGCTGGGAATCGACGGAATGCAGAAATTCAGAATGCACCTTGATATCCAGACGGGAACAGTAAGGGTAGAGGACACACCCATCCTGTACCTAGACGAAAAAGGATGGCAAACAATCCACGGCCAGACAGCAACGACGATGGAAATCGAGCGGGAAAAGGGGTCAGAGGGAAAACTGACGGAAGAAGAAGTCGACAGAAAATTAAAAGAAGCCGAGGCGGTGCCGATAGACATTAAGGAACAGTTCAAAACGATCATTTACGAGCACCAGGAGCTATTTTCAGAAAAACCGGGGAGGATGACAGCCTATGTCCACAAGCTAGTAGTGAAGAACCCAACTCCGTATCTTCACCGGTCATACCCAATCCCGCTAAAATACAGGGAAAAAGTAGGAGAAGAAATCAAAAGGATGTTAGAACACGGAGTCATTGAGAGAACGACAAGCCAATACATAAACCCAATGGTAACGGTAATAAAGAAGAACGGGTCAGTACGCCTATGCCTAGACGCACGGCAACTAAACCAGTACTTGGTGGAAGATCATGACTCGGCACTACCAACAGACGAAATCTTAAGAAGATGTGGAAAAGCTCGGGTGATGTCAAGTCTGGACATGACCAGCAGTTTTTGGCAAATCCCATTGTCTCCCGAATCCCGGCAGTATACAGCATTTCTCCATGAAGGAAAATGCTACCAATTTACCGTAACCCCGTTCGGATTGAAGACCAGCACGGCAAGCTTAATAAAAGCGCTGGACATAGCACTGGCCGGCCTGGAAAATTTTGTATTAAACTTCGTCGATGACATCCTATGCATATCCGAGACATATGAAGAACATGTGCAACACATGGAAGTATTATTCCGAAGGCTCCGCGAACACGGCCTGACTTTGAATTTTGACAAGTCAGCATTCTTTAAGGAACAAGTGGAGTTCCTCGGCCACATCCTAACAACAACCGGCATCAAACCGCAACCACAAAAAATCCAGGCAATCAAGGAATTCCCAGAGCCAAACAATCTGAAGCAGCTTCGGGGTTTCTTAGGGCTTATTAACTTCTACACGAAGTTTACCAGCCAACACGCCGCAACAACCGTGCCCCTCATAGAACTGCTGAGGAAGGGAGAACGGTGGAATTGGGATGCACGAAGACAGAAGGCATTTGAAGACACAAAACGATTATTTGTGGAAGACATCATATTGAGACATCCGGACCCCAAACTAGGATATATCCTGACTACAGATGCCAGTGGTTACGCGTTGGGGGCGGTTCTCGGACAAAAAAATGACAAAGGAGAAACAGGAGTGATAGCATTCGCAAGTCGAACGCTGAAAGGAGCCGAGTTGCGATATACAACGACGGAAAAAGAGCTACTAGCAATAGTCTGGAGCCTCCAAAAATTCCGATCATACCTTCGGGGGGCCAAAATCCAGATTATCACTGACCATAAGGCGCTGACATTTCTAAAAACCTGTCGATTCGGGGGGGACCGGCTGCTAAGATGGGCGCTCTTGATTCAGGAGTACGACCTAGAGGTGAAACATTGCGCAGGGCGTGAAAATTTGGTTGCAGACTGGTTAAGTCGACCAGAAATTAAAGAAAATGGGAAGCAAAGTCACCTCATAATGGCAACGGTTCTGGCGCACGAAATAAACCCGGAAATGGAGGAATGTTTCCGCACTTTCGGCAAGGAGCAAAGAAAGGACCCCACGCTGGCGGTCATATGGGAGGAAATCATGGAGAAAAAAGGGCGGAAAGGGTATAGAATCAAAGAAGAATGCCTACAAAAGAAAGACAATAAAGGTACATGGAGAGTGATCATCCCAAGAGGATTATTAGAGAAAATGGTCAAAGAATGCCATACACTATACGGACACGTCGGGGCAAAGAAAACATACCGCATATTAGAGGAGGATTTCACACATCCTCATATGGCAGAACGGGTGCGGAAGATCCTCGCAGATTGCGACACATGTCAGAGGAATAAAGTACCGACCCAGACCAACTATGCGAAGATGCAGACAATCCTGCCAGAAGGACCAGGGGATCTACTATCGATTGACTTTTTTGGTCCACTACCAACAGCCAGCGGCGGCGTGAAACACATACTGGTCACGATCGACGCGTTCTCGAAACTGGTAAAACTATATGCACTCCGACGAGCGAACGCGGAAGCCACAATAAGAAAAGTCTTTCAAGACTACGTTCCGAAATATGGGAAACCAAAAAAGATTCAGTTCGACCATGGGACGCAGTTTACTTCAAAATTATGGCTAGACAAACTAGAAAAAGAGGGAATAAAAGGTATTTTCTCATCGATCAGGCACCCACAAGGAAATATAGTCGAACGAGTAAACCGAGAACTAGGAAGATTCTTCCGGACGTTTGTCGAAGAAAACCATATCGGATGGGCTCACTGGTTACCAGTGATCGAAACATGCATAAATGATACACATCATGAAACGACAGAGGTCACGCCAACGGAACTCCACACAAAGAGGAAACCTTTCCGAATCTGGAGGAAGTGGATACTGGCACTCAACGAAGAAGAGGTCAACCAACTAAGCCAGGAGGATAAAATTGCCCTTGTAAAAGAAAGGATCCGCAAGAAAGGCGAAAAAAGAGCAGAAAAATTCAACAACACGCATGCAACAACGACCTTTGAAAAAGGCGAAAAAGTGCTCGTAAGGGCACTCAACGTCTCAGATCCGAGTAAAAAGAAAACGGCGAAATTTATGCCACTATACGAAGGTCCATATGAAATTAGCAAATGTGTAGGCATAGCGACATATCTCCTCCGCGACCCCGCAACAGGCCGGGAGAGAGGAAAATTTCATGGATGTTTATTAAAAAAATACAAAGAAAAAACTTCTCAAGAAGATGAGGAAGAGAAAGGACAAAAACAAACAACCAAACGATAAAAGAAAGAATACTAGAAGAAAAAGCAAGAAAAGATAAAAGAAAAGATAATCAAAACCAATGTGACTAATATCACTAAGGTGAAACGATCGAAAAGATAACTCGATCGAATCAATAGAGGGCAGATAAGCCAAAAGGAGGTGAAATTCGAAAGTAGATCGAAACCCTTAAGGCCAAGATGATCAAAGGCTAACGGAAAAAAGAGCGAAACCCCAAAAATCAGTTAAACACAAAAAGCGAATAACGAAGCATGAACGGTGACGAAGAAAAGAAAAATTTTCCCGAAACCAAAATCAATAAAAAAAAGAAGAAGGCAAAGCGGCGACAAAAACAACGCAAAACAAAGAAAAAAAAAAGATTAATAACAATAAAGTATGTCAACGATTTCGAATTATTCACAGTCACGGATGAGAATATTCGGGCGTGGTACCCAGGAATATCATTGGAAGATCATTCAACCGATAACAGTGAGAGAAGCAACAACCATGGCAAGAACGTATAGAAATTGCCCGATTGAGGGAATTAGAGGAGAATATCTGAACGTGGAAGTGATCGGAACAATATCACCGGAGCTACTGTTCAGCTATATACCACGAGACGGGTACGAAATCCCCGAGATACTAAAAAAGATACGGGATATAAAAAACCCCGATCCCAGTCTGGAAGAAGAAATGTACAAAGGAAGAGGCATCCTCGTTAGAGACGGCAACACCTTCTCCAGAGCGAACATAATCAAATTAGACCAAGAAGAAGACGAGCTCAAAGTTTGGTTGGGAGATTACGGACGCGAGCTCTACTACGAAAAAGAGGAGTGTTATGAACCGCCAACGTGGACGTACGGGTACCCCTGGTTAGCAATCCCATGTGCAATCAGGGGACTCAAACCGACTAAAGGTCACCTATACGAGTGGGAAACGACCGACCATTTAAGGGAAGAGGTACGAAAGACCATGTGGAACGTGAAAGTAGAAGAAACACGCACGGGAACAGAGGCGATCTATGCCAAATTAACAAACGACGAGGAAAACTACACCGACATGGCCATCAGGCTACATGCGGCGATACCAAACGAAACTCATACGACGTTCTACTGGCACAGCGAGGGACCGAATCTGTCATCGAGAACCGATGAATTAAGGGTATGGCAAAAATACGCCGGTCGGCCCCTGACAAGGGACGAGATACTGGGAAGAGCAGGAACCACGCACACACCTCGACCAGCAACACACAACCACGCCTACAACGAGGACAGCGAATACGACGAGGACGCCTCAACATACATCCCGAGCGACGACGACGAGGAAGACCCTCCGCACGATTGGAGCATGTTATGGCCGCGTTATCAAGAAGAAGTCCAACCGTCAGATGAGGAGCAATCCGACACAGCCTCGGTCACGTCAATTTAAAATAAAATAAAATTTTTTTGTTATATCAACCCACGACTTTTACTTTCCTCACCTTTCCTAAAACGAATATTCAAAAGAAAAGAAAGCAGATAGAAGCCAAAAGAAAAACAAACCAAAAGCAGCTCGAAACAAAAGACCAAATAAACTGAAAGAAAGCAAAAACAAAGCAAAAGAAATTTTATTTAAAAAGCAGATAGAAGCAAAAAGAAAAACAAACCAAAAGCAGCTCGAAACAAAGGAAAAATAAGACTATATAAAACAATCAAAGCAAAAGAAATTACAAACAAAGTAAAGAAATAAATAAGAAAACCTTAAATAAAAGCAAGAGTAATAGAACAGAAAACAGAAAATGATAAGAAATGATTTTCCCTCGCTGCGCATACTCAAGCTGCGAAAGAAGGTACATCATCCACAGCTCAGCATGACTCCGCGTGGAAAAATCAGGGGGGACAATGAGACGTTTCCCGCCCTGGCCACGTGCCGCCATCTGCCACCGCACCTGAAAATGAAAACAGAATTAGAAAAGGACAGAAAAGATAAATTCAAGGAAAATAAGATAGATGGAAGAGTTTCTCCAAAGTAGAAGGATAGAAAGGAAAATATATAAACGAGGAAAAATAAGGAGAAATCACCGAAATTTCTAATCACTTCAAAAGCAAGAAAGTCTTAAGAAAGCTGGTACATTACTCTCCGAGAGGAGAGTGAGGGTGGCTAACTCGAGACCGACTCGCTGGAGAAGAAAGAGGGAATAACGGGCTACGGTATAGAATTTTAGAGAAGAATTTGAACCGAATCCAGCATCGGCGAAGTGAGAAAGTCTTAAGGAAGCTGGTACATTACTCTCCGAGAGGAGAGCAAGGGTGGCTAACTCGCAACTGACTCGCTGGAAGAGAAAAGGAATAGACGGGTTACCGTATCAAGTACAGGGAGCAATTTTTACGAAGATCAAAAATCTCTCAAGCGAGAAATTCTGAGAAGGCTGAGAAGAGTATGCTCGGAAGAGAGAGCGCGACAGGCTGACTCGAGAACAACTCGCTGAAGAGGAACAGGAAGAAAGAAGAGGGAGAAAAATTCAAGACTGAAAGTTATCGAGACAAACGGATAAGGAGAAAATGTTAAGAAATCCGTAGGTGCGGAGAGAAGCAAGCGAGAAAAGTATGCTCAAGAAGGGAAGAACAGCGAGGATCTTTGGGGATAAAGAAAATCACCATCGTCACAATTAAGTGAAGGAAAATCAAGAAAGGATTGTTAAACACTTACCGATATCACATTACCACCCGGTGCAAATTCAGCAGCGGTAGTCTATAAGCAGCACAACAGGATTTACAAAGACAGTAAGCAGCGGCAGCACAACCCCGAAAACATCCAAGTAACGGCAGCAACAAAACAAATTACCGTTGCAAGCCCTGAAAGGGAAAACAACTGCAGTACAAGAATTCAAGCACATAGATTAAAAAGGCGAGAACTCACCTCGTGCAGAAAATAAACCATAATTAGTCTGAAAAGCTCCCAAGCCCAACCAGCAGCACTAAAAAAATTAAGGAAAAGTTGCAAGAAGAATCCAACAACAAACAAGAGATTGAAAATTTACTTACCACGGCGAATTAATCCCAAAACGTCGCACAAAAACACACCACACATCCGCGATTCACCACGGCGCCGCCATCTTAGCGGGCACGCCGCGGAGCATCGATTTCCAGTGATTTACTCCGCAGCCAATCAGCCATATCAATTACGGAAATTTCATCACGGTGCGCGCCAATCAACGCACCGAGCGACCAGTCGAACGCACGAATCGACGTCATAGATCAAGAGTGGCTTAATGTACTGAGACAAGTGTGTGAAGGTAGTCACGAAGGAAAAATAAAGAATAATTAAATTTTCTTTGTCGGCTACCTCTCGAAATACCTTAAGTCACCTAATCTACCATTACTGTACGAAGGCAAGTGTGTGAAGATAGTCACAGAAAGGGAAATAAAGAATAATTAAACTTTCTTTTTCGTCTACCTCTCAATATCCCCCGAGTCACCGAAACGAACATTACAATATATATATTCGGAAATATGTATGTATCTACACATATATCGTATATATACTGTGACGTGATTTTCCCGATGTAGGGAAAAGTCACCGTCCCAAGGCCGTTATCGTGTTGCCCTCGCCGCACAACCCAACAATCGTACGCGCTACCGATTCTTGAATTTTTTTTATACTGCCGTTAGGGATAGATTTTTGGAAGATGACAGTGTTGTCAATGATATGGTTTTAGGGAGGAAACGGCACGGCGCTCGATCCTGACGAGGAGAAGAGTGCTCAACGTAACGAGTTACCCGTCAGGAAAGAACGGCCGGCGAGTACGCGCGAGAAATTGATGCAGGTCCGGCTGCAATACCGGCGCCCCGCTGTTAGGTGCATCGTGCATGAGGGGAAGCGGAGGTTTTAGGATTGCGGGCGAGAGCGGGAACCTCTCGTGCTGCCGACGTAAGTGCTCCCCGATGCACGATGACCATGGAGATACGATTTTCGGCGTACTCGCAAGATCTCGAGTAACGTCGATAATTACGATTTCGTTGAGATAAGTATTGTGTCAGGCGAGAGGGCAGTAGCTCTCGGTGATAGATTTCAGATTTCGGCTGATTGAGAGGTGATTGGCTGAAAATCAGTAGTTACCGTGTCGCGCTCGAGACCAGAGGTGTCTCGCGAAGCATCGTAGAGAGAGCGAGGTGTCTCTGTCTCGCATACGCGCCATGCGTATGCTGAGTTCTCTCTCTACGTACGCGCTCTAGTCGTGTCTCGCTCTCGCTTACGCGTCACGTATAAGTCGCGCTCTCTCCCTCTACGCACTCGCTCTAGAGTCGTTGTTCGTCTCTCGCCGAGGTGAGAGGTGTAAGTTCGCGTACGCGCTATAGGGAGTTCCGTGTAGACCCGGCTCCCTATAGAGGAAATAAAGTCGTGTTTCTCGATCGTTCTCGAAAAATAAATTAGCTCTCGCAATATAAAATTAATCTATCGATTCCGATGGTTAAAAATTAAGCTCTCGTGATGGTTATTGTGAGTTGTTTTGCTGACGATTTCGTGCTCAGAAGTTTTCGTGAGTGAATTCGCAGAGTTCATGTTCTGGTTTTTCCGATCGAGACTCAGTCTCTCGCGAAAAATTAACGATGTTTTGGTGCCATTTCGGAGTGACTTACCCCGACCCTCTCTACCATAATCGACAACCTGAGCGGCCGAGCGTTTCCGGTTTGTCGATCTCGCTGGCGCATCCAGGTGGACCGGATTGTCACCTCCGGCGAAACAAAAGTGACCCGATCCACGCAGGTAAGTCGTGAGCATGGAGGGGCCGGGTCGTTCCCTCCCGACCCCCAGGTTGTGCCGGTTGTCGATACCGGCGAAATAAAAATCGACTGGCGCCCTGCCGGCAAAATTGCGGATGCGGCAGCGAGAGAGAGACGACCGAAGGTGACGATGGCGGAAGGTTTCCGGAAATTCGTCCCAATACATACATAGATACATACATATTTCTGAATGATTGATATATCATTCGTATTGTTTGATTATATATGATTGATGATATCAATATATACAGGGTGATTCACGTAACCTGAAACTTTGAAATATCTTGAAAAATACGCATCGTACAGAAAATTCGTCAAATCGAAACTTTAATGTCGCTAAGGGGGGCATCCGTTCATGCTCAATTATACCCACCCCCGTGCTCCCTGTCAGCGGGGCGGGGGGCAACTTTGATATCTTAAATAGGAACCCCTACTTTTTATCGCAGATTTGGATTCTACGTCGAAAACCACGTATGATTTGTCCGAAACATTTTTTGTTTTTTGCAATAGGTCGCGATATAATCGCAAGTAATGAAACAGAAGTTGAATGAATAAAAAACAGCGAAACACGTATTTAATATTTGGCGACGGGCTGTTCAATAATGATAACGGGGTGATTGGTAGCATAATTCGGGAATGACGACGAAGACGTATCAGAACCATTGAACAGCCCCTCGCCAAATATTCAATACGTGTTTCGCCGTTTTTTATTCATTCAACTTCTGTTTCATTACTTGCGATTATATCGCCACCTATCGGAAAAAACAAAAAATGTTTCGGACAAATCATACGTGGTTTTCAACGTAGAATCCAAATCTGCGATAAAAAATAGGGGTCCTATTTAAGATATCAAAGTTGCCCCCCGCCCCGCCGATAGGGAGCGCGGGAGTGGATATAATTGAGCACGAACGGGTGCCCCTCTCGGCGACATTAAAGTTTTGATTCGACGAATTTTCTGTACGATACGTATTTTTCAAGATATTTCAAAGTTTCAGGTTACGTGAATCACCCTGTATATATATATATACAGGGTGATTCATATATATATATTCATATATTCATATATACATATATATTGTCACGCCGTTCGGGAGGGGGGTATGGGGAATTTGGGGGGAAAGAAAAAGAAATAATTAAGACTCGAATGATAACTT
Organism: Netelia melanura; assembly: GCA_964007305.1. Taxonomy (NCBI): domain Eukaryota; kingdom Metazoa; phylum Arthropoda; class Insecta; order Hymenoptera; family Ichneumonidae; genus Netelia; species Netelia melanura. Next base: position 25,513,978 of record OZ023255.1, read on the forward strand.
TTATTCTGACAATATTAACAACGGCGGACTATCTCCGGGGCAATAAACAAAACAATACTCTCTTAAATTTTTGGGCGCCAGTTAATTTTTACATAAAACAAAAATTAACAAAAATAATACAAAAAGGAAGAAAACTCAATAACTGGCTGAAGGGAAGGGCTAGCGTGAAGGTAAGGGAAAAGGATCAATCGGAATGTATCTCAGGGAGAGGATTCGCCGACTCAACGGCCTCTTAATAATTACCACTGGCTGATGTTAATTCGTAGATACGTGTTCGATATCGTGCCTTATATTTAAGCGTACTCGGCCTGTCGCAGGGACAGCGGTAGGTGGGGGAAGGGGGAGTTGTTTGGGTTTGGGAAGTCGGCTGTGCCGAGGAAGGTCGGTCGAGGACGATCGCGCGACTCGCGCGATCGAAAAGTTTCCTTTGTCGACTACTGGGATAGGTTGGATGGGGTGGGGGGTCAGGCGGGAGATGACCGTTACTCGTACTTAGGATGATATTCGCTACTTTAAATACGGTAATTTATACAGCCGTCCCACACGACTTTTGAAATGAACTATGGCCAAAAGCAAGGGATAACGCACGCAATAAGAAGGGGGGGGGGGGGATACTCTATACAAATCGACTGCAAAAAGGGAATAGAAACTCGAGCAGAAATGTACCGATAATACGGTTGGCCTGTGCACACACTTACGTTCCCGTGACAGATGTTCCTCCTCGTCGTCGTGGCTCTCGTTCCCTTATTCCTCGTCTTGTTCTCGCTTCGTTCACTCTCGCACACACTTTGCACTCTCGATTCTTGCTTCAAAATTTTTCCTCAACTCGACTCCCAAATGTTTCTTCCGCTAATCTTTTCTCTCGCTAATCGTCCTACTCGGTGGCTCGTCGCAAAGTGAGTTACTCTCTCTTCTTTGCTTATCCTCGGGGTCGATCATTGGTCAGCAGCGTCACGGATTGGTAGGGGAAGGGCCAGGCGTTTGATCGATATTAGATCATCGCGGCGGGATCTATCGGGACGGGCAGGTAAATAGGTCGGTCGGTAAGTGGGGAATAATTTTGGACGGGGTTTGGTAATTACGGGTAATCGTAATTTTGGGATTGCCGTGCGCTGCTGCCATCTTCACTTCTTCGTCGCCACTCAGCCGATGGATGGCTGTATTGCGGGGACGGACGGATGAATTCTCTCGATGGTGACGGATGATTGAGTGTGGTGTGTGCGAGTATGCCGATGTGGACGGGGTTGACGGTGGCGATGCAATGGCGATTTCTTCGGGCCTGGCGGGCCGGTCCTCTTGACGAAGTGTTGCACAGGCCTTACAATATTTTAGGGAATAAAAAGGAGGGGAAAATAAAATAATACTCTTTACTTGCCTTGTTTTGGGCCTGTCCGTGGGGACGGTTGCCTTTGGGACGAGCCGAGTGCAGGGGAGATATTGTACAACGTTACAATATATATATTGAGACTTCGCCGCCTCAATTTTATTTATTTTGTTGAGGGTACCGAGGGTCGTGATACATGAAGGTGGTTGAGGGTAAAATTACTCCAAAGGAATTTAACAAAAACTGGTAAAATATAATTTATTGACCTAACCTTGAACTACAGTCTATCTAATTATGCTAAGTTTAAAAGTATTAAATATCAAGAAAGTGGTTTTAGTGAGATATGAGAATTTTTGGTTTTTCTTTTGATGAAAAATTTGATATTTGGCGAATACGCCCAACTAGGAGAATCTTCGTGAGCTCCTCCCAGTCCTGGATCGCAGTTCTATCAGCCTTCCCCCTTCCACGGCCTCTGGTCTCGTGATTCGATGATAGGCGTGATCTAGTCCTTGGTAATCAATGCCCAGAACGTGTGAGGCTGATCTCCCGTTCGTGTACCGTTGCCGATAGAGTATTGGTACCCGAAGAGACGTGTGTGTATCGTCCTGTGTACGTGTTTTGTTTTGATACGTGCGCCGGCGATGGATAGTTGCCGCCTCGCGGTGCTTCTGCGATGCTCCTCTTTGTCCCTCGCCTCGCTTGAGACACCGTACCCGTATGCCCGTGTCGTTGACCCGGGTCAGCTGATTGTCAAGCGGGAGCAAAATATAATATTTTGGCTCTCGCTTTAATTTCACATCGTTCCTCTCCTCTCTCGAAACACGGCGATGCTACGCACGTGTTGTTGACTTGTGTAGCTTGCTCGACGCTCCAGAACAAAATATCAGACTTCTGTTCTGACTTTAATTTCTCGCCGTCCCGCTGATTGCCCCAGCTGACGGAGATTTAATTTTAACACTTTCGTGCTAAATCTCGGGCCCTAGAGTCCCGGTCCTCTTGGCCCAGCCAAGGACTGCTTTCGCAGGTTGAGAAATATCTGATCTATTGAGTGAAATTTTGGCCTTTTATATCAAAATTTCGTCTGTCCTTGTTCGTTTTCGTTTGTTAACCTCCTCGTGATAGGTCGACGCCCGCCAATCAGCTGTTATTTGACTGACCGACTCCAGGATTTAACTGTCGCCTGCCAGTCTAAGTGGGGGTAACGTGGCCGTTGTGGCGGTGTGAGACGGTACCCGTCTCAATATATATATTGTGACGGATTGCCGGAATCCTTCCGCCATCGTCACCTTCGGTTGCCTCTCTCGCTGTCGCACCCGCAATTTTGCCGGCAATGCGCCAGTCGATTTTTGTATCGCCGGTATCGACAACCGGCACAACCTGGAGGTCGGGAGGGAACAACCCGGCCCCTCCATGCTCACGACTTACCTGCGTGGATCGGGTCACTTTTGTTTCGCCGGAAGTGACAATCCGGTCCACCTGGATGAGCCAGCGAGATCGACAAACCGGAAACGCTCGGCCGCTCAGGTTGTCGATTGTGGTAGAGAGGGTCGGGGTTGGTCACTCCGAGATGGCACCAAGACGTTAAATTTTTCTCGAGAGGGTAAACCTCGATCGGAAAACGAGAACGTAAATCGTCATGAATTCACCTGCGAAAACACCTGAGGGCAAAACCGTTATCACGAGCAACAAAACTTCTAAAACGTCTCGAGAGCGATCACTTAATTTTCACATTTTCGAAAGCTAATTATTTTACGAGAGCGATCGAGAGACACGAATTTATTTCCTCTATAGGGAGCCGGGTCTACATGGAACTCCCTATAGCCCGTACGCGAACTTACGCCTCTCACCTCGGCGAGAGACGACCAACGACTCTAGAGCGAGTGCGTAGAGGGGGAGAGCGCGACTTACGCACGACGCGTAATCGAGAGCGAGACACGACTAGAGCGCGTACGTAGAGAGAGAACTCAGCATACGCACGGCGCGTATGCGAGATAGAGACACCTCACTCTCTCTACGATGCTTCGCGAGACACCTCTGGTCTCGAGCGCGCCACGGTAACAACTAATTTTCAGCCAATCGAATTTCGATCAGCCGAAATGCGAAATCTATCACCGAGAGCTACTGCCCTCTCGCTCGACACAATACTTACCTCAACGAAATCGTAATTATCGACGTTACACGAGATCTTGCGAGTACGCCGAAAATCGTATCCTCATAGTCATCGCGCATAGGGGAGCACTTACATCGGCGGCACGAGAGGTTCCCGCTCTCGCCCGCAATCCTAAAACCTCCGCTTCCCGCGCGTACTCGCCGGCCGTTCTTCCCTGACGGGTAACTCGGTACGTCGAGCACTCCTCTCCTCGTCAGGGTCGAACGCCGTGCCGTTCATCCCCAAACTATCCCCTGGACAACACTGTCAACTAACAAAATCTATCTCTAACGGCAGTAAAGAAATCGGAAATCGGGAGCCCATACGATCGACGGTTTGTGTGGCGAGGGCAACCCGATAACGGCCTTGGGACTGTGACTTTTTCCCTACATCGGGAAAATCACGTCAAAATATATATATATAAAATATTATGTTATTAGTGGGCTAAGGCGTTGTACCCTTGTCGTCTCACGGGGAGAATGTCGATGGTTCGAATCTATCTGCAATTTTTTCTTTTCACGACAACAAATAAATTTTTATTTTTATATATATAAATTGTTAATTCTTGTCCTGAAAAGAAAGAATTGGAGATTTTCATGCTCACTCGAAACACACACATTTTGGGCTTTATTTTGTATTATTGATGATGAACAAATGCCTGAATTATGAGAATTTACGTTTTTGTGAAAATCGAACCGGCGTCCATATTTCGGAAGGCATGTGTTGCAGTCAACTTCGGAGGGGGCCGGGTAACGCTGTCTAAACGATTTCTATATTTGGTCATAGAGATCTGGTTATGTGGCCTATGGGCCGTCACTTGTCAGCCGTATGACTCGCCTCTTCGACCAGTTACCGACCCGTCTTGCGAGAACATTTCGTCAGCGCTCCGTGCGGAGTTTCGTTACACTATTTTCTCGTTGTGCCGATAAAAAATCTCGATGTTTTCTTTCCGAAACGCAAAAAGCCAATTTTGCATCAAATTAGATGAAACAAAGCTCAAAATGTGCGTTTTTTAATGTTCGACGGCATGAGAGTCGTATATTTCGCTAGAATCGGTGCATTTATAAACAATTATCTCATTTCTCCAATGATAAGCTGAATCTGCAAAATTTTTTTCAAAATTAAAAAAAAATACGATTCTCATGCACTTTGTGCCATAATTCTCTATATGCCCTCCAAATTTTAATGCACTTGCTTGCTCAGTGCCGAAGAAATTATGGATCGCGTTTTCGAACCGCTCGTCGCCAGTTACACTGCCTCTTAAGATAGAAGGTTATAATAATATAAGTATTATTTAATTTTTGAAGATATTACAGTTATTACTTATTGAATCATCCGATTTAATATTGTTGAAAATTGATATTTACGTATATTGATATTATGTTATTGTTATTTTTAACTGTCCTTTATTTAGGGCGGGTTGTTCCAACCTCTAGGTAAAGTGTCAGGTAGCCTACACGGCGGATAAACTCCTAACTGGCGGATTTCCAACTTCTAGGTAACGTTATCCGGCGGTTAAATGTCTATAACTGGAAGGTAACTTATACGATCCGTAAAGTACCGAGTAGGCTGCTTAACCTCCCGATAAACGTGTAAAAATTAATGGTGGGGATAGAAACATGGTGGAACAATTGGAACTAATGCTTTAACATAACCAAAGAAGTTGCACCTGCATCGCTGCGAATCGCGTACCGTGTTTTGGAGCAGCCAAACAAAATTGAAACGACAATGAACGACAATTTGTGCGAAAATCCAATAATATTTAGTGAAGATGATGACGATGATGTGGAAATTGAAGTAATATTGCGAATTCGGACTACTTGCCGTTATCTATAGAAAAAACACTTTCATTCGTCGTCAATGTTCAATGAAACAAAGTTTTCTATTTTTTCAGTACTTATAGGTGAATATTAATGGGTACGAATTTCGCTGTTTCATAAAACAGAGATTTCATAAAATCTCTTTACATTTGAACATAGTCATGAATATTTCCGGAAGTTAGAATCGATATATATCGCTGGGTAACAGTAGGATAAGGAACGGTGGAACAACGCTCACGTATTTAACTGACGGGTAAATTTTATCCGACAGTTAGTTACCGAACACTTTACCTAGAGGTTGGAACAACCCGCCCTTAAGGTTGTTTAGAAGCAGGGTGGGGATAGATAAGAGTGGGGGAGATTTCTCTATGCTTATACATTGGGCGCTGTACCATTGTTTTTTAGCGCCCTGTAAGCAATCCATGAATTATTTTTTTTGTTTACTTGATAATTATGATCCCAATTTAGATAAGACTGTATTTGTACCAAAGTTAGTAAGATTTTTTTAGATTTATTTATTGTTAGATGTTTATAAATTTCAACGTGAGAATTTTTTTAAATCATGCATAATCGTGGCAACGTTGAGCCCCTTTAGCGCCCATGCCCAGTATCGTACATGTTACCAGCTGACATCAGCGGCCGACAAAACCTCAAAAAGTTACTTATGACATTGCATCATGGATAACGAAAGTCGAGAAAACAGTGAGAGTTAAATGAAAGAAAAAAATGATGCAAGTGAAAAAATACACAATACAAAAAGGAAGATTTATGTGGAAAAATAAAAGGTCCTCTGCCTTGCGATCCTTCTTTCTCCGGTACAGCGTTGCCACGTCGCTCAGACACTCACTCGCTCGAAGTGTATGTTGACACGATTTTTCGTTTTCAAACTCAAAAATCTTTATGAAAAATCTCCAAAACCGCATAATGTTGGCGTTGATTGGTGCGTAATATTCCAAAGAATAGTCAGTCAATTTTTTAACAAAAGTTTATAGGCGCGAACAAATTTATCGTGAGTTTATTGAGATCGCGTATAGCTCTGCCCATTATAAGCTGTAGACGGATGCTTAAAAGTGCACAACTTTGTGATTTTTTATTTCCATTAATAAACTCCGAACTGACTTGAAATTTGGCAGAGGCATAGTTTAACTATTGAACTATCTACCGTTTAAAATTCCAAATTTTCTAATAAAACGTAATTTGCTTCTAAACAACCTTAAAAGATTGTAATATCTAATTTTTATTGTTTTTGTTGTTTATTAGTTGCCAAGATGCCTAAAATAAATATGGAAAAATGCAAAAATTTGAATAAATTTGAATAAAATTTGTGTACTTATGTACGCACATAAGTACACACAGTATTTTTATTGTTATCTTGAGTATCATAAGTACATTCTTAAGTACATTTCCATATATGTTATTTCATTTTTCTTATTTCATCTCTAATCGTATCTTTCCAACGGTTTAATTAAATGAACTCAAATGCGTGTATTCAAATATAAAATAAAATTTAATAAATGTGTATAGCTGTGACGCACCCGTCTTCGGATTTGTTAAATTTCAAATGTGTTTCTTTGTAATTTTTGTATGACAACTTAAAGATGGTGTCAAATTGGCACGCGCTAACAATGATCCTACTTTCACGGCCTCTTAAGGGGGGGCTGTTCAGACACAATAATTGGGATAGCGAAAACGCTTCGTTGTATAGCCTGACGCAAAATAGTACGCGCTGTCGAATTGTATTTTTGAATAACATCCTCCCTCGCAAGCGCCACTCCACGTTGAGTCGCTTCATTGCGTTAAATATAGAATCGCCCCTTTTCTGATCTCCCTACTTATAACATAATAATTGTAATAACATAAGTAAGGTAATAACATAAGAAAAGAAACTGGAGGAGTGGGCACGCAAAAAATTGACGTAAGCGAGCTAAAAACCGAAAACTAAAAGTCATGACGCTTTTTGTGTTTTTATTAATTACCTCGTTAAATAAATAAATTTAGAGGCATAATAATTATATGATAAATTATTCGCCAGAAAATTTCTTACTGTAATTCATGAATAAAATTGAAAAAAGTATTATTTTTTAACCACAAATCGATTGTTCATCTCAAACAAGCATATTATTATACTATATTATATTCAATATGAATAATTATCTCTTGGGCTCTAGAATCTCGGGATGATTACAGAATATGATTTAATTTTTCCCTCGGATATGGCTTGTTATCGTATAATTACTTTTTTCATAATAACTTTATAAACAAATTAGCAGTTCAGCTCTGTTACTTTTTAAAACCAGGGTCTATTGTGCGCTGGTATCTTTGCCATTTCTAGAAGCATAGTCGGTTTGTTACGATGGAAAAAACAAATAGATAAAAAAAAGTGATATCTCGATCCCTGGAATTTGTCTTATGGTAGTTTTCAGGAGAATAAACTAATTCAATTTTTCAGTAAATTTTATCTTTCCTGCAACATATGTGCTACGTGTTATAGAAATGTCATATACATTATATGGACATATCATAACGGTACAAAAAAGAGCTAAAATAAATTATGAACTACTTTACCAGCAGTTCCACAGTCGATAATTACCAAACAAAGATTTACAGATGTACATCACAGATTAGAAAGACTCTTGCCCGGGCTAGCCATACAAGCGAACATCGCACACGTTGTACACCATACGCGAATAGATGCTGGAAGAGTACTGTGAGCAGAAACAGCCAAAGAGAATGCGCAGACAATGAATCGCTATTTATGATGTTGTCAAATTGTCTCAAGCCAGTCGAAATAAAAAAAAAAGACAATTATATCCTATTAGGAAAGATTCATGGCACCATGTATTGGTCAAAAAAGCATATTGGCATGAATATCTGTAAAAAATTGCGTGAAAACATGCATTAAGGGAATTCATGGAAGATTTTGTGCATTTTTCCGGATAAAAAGAAAACGATATATCAATATTTTTATCACCTATTTTCACATCACTTATTTATAAATATTTTATCATATTATGGAATAATTTCCAATGAAAGAAATTTGTTTTGGTATAAATAAAAATGTCGACCCATCATTGAAAAAAATTATGTTCTGATTGACGTATTTCCGAGACTTCTATTGGCCTGAAAACAAGATATGAAAATTGTATTGATTTCAAACAGTGTACCGATATCTGGTCACGAGGAAACAAAAATTAAAAAAAAATCATATAATGATGGCAGTTGTACAGGAAATTTATTTTCGAGGGTTTTTTTTGTAATTTTACTCAACGGAAAAAAGGAGGTGCATGCGAAATTTGAAGTTAAGAGATTTAGTAGATATCGATGTCAGTAGCACCAGCAAACAGTTTGAGAAAATTGGTTTATATTTCCAACTGGCGCATCGACGAGATGGAAACTCATGTCGACATTAATGGCATGCTGTACTTACTTTATGCTTAATCAGTTAACCCTCGTTCATAAATCTTCCCTTTTCTTCATTAAACAACTCACTCCTAATCAATCTACGAATCAAATTATTTACACGAGAGCAAGGATACTCCTTATACGAGAATACCAATGAATACAATATGATTGAACTTTGTCACCTTTAAAACGCAGTAAGATAGCCAATTAAATAAAATTTTAAGGTTCTTCTTAAGGACATTTTTTACAGTGTATCCTTGAAGAAAATAAAAAAAAGAAAACATTCTGTTCTTTTAATTTTTCGACTAGAATGGCCCTCTAAATATTCCCATTATTTTTTCTCAGATGTGTAGTATAAGCAGGTTGGTCCAATTCTCAGGTATCAGACATTTCCTCCATTCTTAACTGCTACATACTTGACATATTCACCAACGTAAAAGTACATTTGTGACTGTGGTAACAGTGTTTCTGCAATTAGGTAGTAACTCTGGCAACGCCTTCAAACAACAATCAGAAATGTAGATGTACACATTCAAAAGCAGTTTTGCGTAGCAGCGATGTTCATTAAAGAAAAGTATGTTGAAGGTCTTTATTGCTACAATTCAGCATAACCTTAAAAAATCGAAACAAACTATTAACTTTGTTTTCTATTGATGATTAATAAAATCCAAAGACTTCACTTAATTAAGGTGTACATTGTGAACATATAACTATGAAAATATGGTAAAAAACTCTGTATATAAAGAATCATTTGGCAGGTGCATGCAATATAAACAAGTATATGTATTTCCTGAAAAAAAGCTTGTGTACATTAAGATAACTATTGTTAAATGTCAAATTTGCCAAATGAATAAAATTTCATCAATATATTACAATAACGAACAGCATGTCCAAATATACGTATAAATATTAATGACTTTTAAAAATTTAAACATGCTGAAACATTAATTTTAAACCTCACATAACTTCATGTAACATTAAATACCAGCTAATGATTTCAAGAGGTGCCACAATCCTCTTTCCTACTTGGTTAACACATAATTCAAGTCAGCTCGTATCAGATGTACTTCACACAAGAAAACATACGATTTTTCTAAGTTCGCAAGTATTTTTAATCTTCTTTAAGTAATGGTTATGGAGATAAGTAGTTTTAAATTTGTTGCTACGGTCAACAGATTACATGATAGAAATCCAGTCAATGGGTAAAATCTGTCATTCTCCACCATCGAGTATTAGCTGTAAGTCAATAAATTTTCGTTTTCGTCTGGAACCTCAATAAATTCACGCATAAAAATGTTTGAAACTTTTGCGAGGTTATATCATATAATCTCGTATTGGCTTATTACAAAACTTAGTAATCATTCAAAGAAACTTGAAGAATTTTAAGTACATGCAAACAGAATATATTTACATATATAAAGTACCTTTAGTCGACCAACTAATTCCATAAACTCGTGTAACTTCTTCAAATCCATTGTCCGTTATAGCCTACTCCGCTTTTTATTAGCAGAAGTAGTAGAAGGTTTTGATTCTTCTCGTATTATCTGCGATGCTCGCTATGACAGATGTTTTTCAGTAATTTTAGCAAACGAAATATACTTAAACTTGAAATTCAATGAATTACTGTGACAATTTTTCGGTTTCACTTCTTTTCATTACCGAATACCTATAAGTAAATGAATATTCACGTTTTTTCTTCTTCTTATTCTTCTATATTGTGACTATGGCACAGTCTGGTCTTAAGCTGTAACGATGGAGGCTATAAGCAGGTACTGTGGTATTTACGTTATTTGCTAACAGCAACGAATTCGGACGACAACAGATGGAATATGCTGGGATGGTAGATACCCCCGTGAAGTTGGCCGGACAAGTTGCACTTGATTAATTGACTTTTTTTATATCGTTAGGTGGTCGTTAAGTAGTGTTAGGTAGTCTAATTAAAACGTTAGGTAGTCAATAGTTTTTTCAAAAAAAAAATAATTAAAAATGTATGAGAAGTTGGCCGAAAATTTGTTTTTTCCTTTATTTATCATTTGAAGATGCTCAAATGATGCGTAATCGTTAGATGGTCATAAATATACTAATTAAAACGTTAGGTAGTCAACCATATCCTTGCAAATCCAAAAAACAATTTTGCGAATTATGCATGTGCAACGGCTAATGGGCACCTGTGTGAACTTAGCCAGTCCACTGACAATTGCGATCTTTGCCCGAACGCTTCGATATCGTGCGCGCCATCTCGAGAATTACACACTCATACACACGGATCAAGAATCATATCAGTGCGATCACTGTTATCAGTCTTTCAAACAGAAACAATTGTCGAAAAGGCATTGCAATCTCTAGCACAATCCAACCTACGTACCACCACCTTCACAGAAGAAGTCACATCGGTGGCCCGAGTGCGAGTGCATAAGGGAAATTTCATACGTAATATGGCAGTGCACGGTCCTGAATCGACCACTTAACGATTACACATCATTTGACCTACTTGAAAAAATAAATAAAGGACAAAAAAAATTTTTTCGGCCAACTTCATATACATTTTTCATTATTTTTTTTTTTTAAACTATCGACTACCTAACGTTTTAATTAGACTACCTAATACTACCTAACGACCACCTAACGATATAAAAAAAAGTCAATTAATAAAGTGCAAGTTGTCCGGCCAACTTCACGGGGGTATGGTAGGCTCTGAAAGTGTTCTTATACCAACACGAAATTCTCATACCACAGACAAAATTCACCTCCGTCAAGTTAGCCGACCAAAATGGAATTCTGTATTTTGTTTTAGTGCCAATCGATTGTCGGTCTTTTGTGGGTTCTTGTCGGTCGATAATAAAGTTTGGTCGGATAATATTTCGATGAGAAAATAAAAAAATTTAATTGCGCGCCAAGATAGCCGAACTGATACGTATGTTGTCAAAGCTGCGCTTAATAGATTCGCAATCGTTTTTCGGTTTTAAAAATCATAATTGCAGCTTTGTCGGATGTATAATTGTATGAAAACAAAAAGATAACTGCTCGTATAGGCTACATCGCATATATGTTGGCACCATCGTTGACAACAAGCGCTGACCAATGAAAATACGAGTTGATCAGAAAATCACTAGAAAGCGGACATGACGTCATTTTAAAGCGTCAGATACCTTTCTTCCCCGTCGGTCGCATTTAATTTCATTAAACATTTCTTGATGAAAATTCGCAATGTTGCTTACTGACTAATTAATCGAATAATTATTAAAAACCATAACAGTGACCTTCATTGTTTTTATGTTCATGATGGTGCCAACATATTTCCGATCTAGCGTATACGGGCCCATATCTTTTTGTTTTTCATACAATTATACATCCGACAAAAGCTGGAATTAAAATTTTTAGAACTAACAAAGGATTGCGAATCGATTAAGCACGGCTTTGACAATATACGTGTCAGTTTGACTATCTTGATGCTCGTTTTTATTTCTCTACTTTCTCATCGAAATACTATCCGACAAAACTTTGTTTAGGCCGTGGTCGGAAACTGGCTGGCGGTACTTCTAGTACTGACGCTGGTAGCTCTATAAACGTAGCCGGCGGCTATTGAAATATCGAATTTTTGTCTATGCCAATCGATTGTTAGTAGATCGTTAGTGTTTGTTAGTCGATTTTTATCGTTTGTTGAAGCTTTATTTACATTTAATCATTAAAAAAACTTTTCGGGTCTACAGCACGCTGCAAGCCACGTGAAACTAGCTGCATTGCAACGACGGCCGGGCATCGCTTTGCCCATGTAACTCCTCAATATCAGCAAAATACTGATTCTTCTTATCCTACTTGATTGTTAGTCCATTTTAGTCAATTTTTATCGTTTGTTAGAGTTTCATTTTTATCCAATCGATGAAAAACTTTCCGGTCGTAGAGCGTTGGCATCGTGCTGTAAGGCCAACAAGTTGTTCAACGTTTGAATGAAAATAAAGGTCTAGCAAACGATAAAAATCAACTAACAAACACTAACAAATGACTAACAAACGATTGTTTGCGAAGAAAAGTTCGAAATCATTAAAACTCATTTTCGCGCGGCTAACTTTGATACTAAATTTGTTTTTCGTATTAGGCGATATATAAAGTCTAACAAATGCTAAATTTTATCTAATAAATACTAACAAACGACTAACAATTAAATGGCATAGAACAACATTCGATATTTCAATAGTCGTCGGCTAAGTTTATAGAGCCAAAATGCTCAACGTGAGATGCACTCAACTGCTGAAAGCCAGGATTTGTGAAGTTAACAAAACCTTGTAAATTTGATCAAGTAATCCCGTGTCACAACATGCATTGTAGGTTATATTGTTACATGCATGCGACCATATATGAAGCATGTTCAAGCCAGAATCTAGTGAAAAAGTTACAATGATCCAATATTTTATTAATTCATTTTTTGGAAAAACAACGATCAAATAAACGTTCGAATTATATTATTTGTTTCAAACAAACGATTCCGAATCGATTGGCGTTTGGAGAAATCAAATTAGATAAAATTTCATAAATTTGCGGCTAACTTAACGCTCTTTTTTGTTTTGCTTGTTTGCTTAATCAAACAATCATAAATAATTGACAATCATTATAAATTAAAAAAAGATGCAAAAGTCAAAATCGAGCGGCTAATTTTATATAGCTGACACTGGTTGACCGCGCGGTCTGTTTTACTGATAGTGCTGGCATGGCTGACAAAACCAACCGCGTCTTACCGTATTTTCAGCATATTGTTACGTCCTAGCCGGTAATACCGGAATCGACACAGGGTGTTCGGCCGGTACCTCAAACTCTCAACAGTCGATAACATACCAGCACAGCTGCCGTTACTCGTCGATCCTAAACTCCTAATTAATCAATAATATCATTTATTCTTAGAAAACTAAATATACTTAGGGGAAAGATCCCAACGAAAATAACCAAAGTACCACGCTCTCATTATACATACACACACCAAGAATTCAAAACTGTAATCAAATATAGGCACTCTATCAATTTGTTAACATCCGGTCCGGCGAACATTTTCTTTTATATTTTTTCCACGAACGTCTCATGCGACACCGCCGCTCGATAACACATTCATAAACAAACTCTATACCATTCACCGAAACTATAACTCAAAACCCTATTTCCTTTCCCACGAGGCGACCACCTCGAGTCACCGCCGCGTGATCGAGATAATCCCCTCCGCCGAATAAAACAAAGGCTTAAACAAATCCGACGAATCAAAAATCGACTGCCCTTCTTTGTAATCTGCCTCTGCGAGGCAGAACGGGCAACGCTCTAAAGAAACTTAGATCAGATCATACTCCGCACTCATCGAGTTCACATCTTAAAAACTCTGTAAAAGAATTCACGAACAGTCACAAGACTTAGACTAAAAATCCGATAAACTGTAACCATTAACTCGAACGAGCAAGGTTCGTTATCTACCAACAGTTTGAATAAAGTCTACGTTGTAGGTTATTACCAAAAAATAACCGAGTGTGACAGTGTTATTCTCTCGTATAGAGAGTCTACGCAACCTTAACCAATATCTCACAGATTCAAAAGAATCTGTACCATTAAATATTCAGTTGTGTTGGGAGTCGCAGCCGATCACCAAAGGACTCGCTCGCGCAGAACGTAAGTACACTCAAAGTTTGCGCTCTATCTCCGATCGCGCTGCGTCTCCGTGCGGTGTCTCCCTCTCTCGGGACGTAACAATATTAGTGGCGGCCATATTAGTTCGACATAACCCGATTTGTTTGCAATAAGTGAACATTGGAGCAGCAAAATAAATCCGATTGTTAAGAGGGCGGGAGTAAGGGTTTGAATATTGGTCAGTGAATGCTATCGATTCCTCTATGTTAGATATAATTTAATTAAACAGTGAGATAATTATAATCTATATATTATAACTAACCATTGAGATAATTATAACATAAAGATTATAATTATCTCAATGGTTAATTAAATTATATATGGAGAAATACTTGTTGTAAATAGCAATATGTAAACTATTTAAAAACTATTATTATTTATATATCTTCGAATCACATATAAAACTTCCAACGAAACATACCAAAAACATATTAACTAAACTTAAAACTGGCAATGTACTATATATCGCAATGTTTGGAATAAAATATGTAAAAAAAAGTCCTTATTTTCGTCTGCCACAAATTACCGGGAAACTACATCACTTCTTGAGGCAAGTGCCTTGCCTTTTGCTTCGCTTACAAGGAATATCACTTAGGTGTCCCCTTCCGATTTTGTTGAAACTTTGGTATGTGGTAGAGTATCGAAAACTAAGCGACGCGTATTTTTTTTATCGGCGGAAAAACGGATTTAGGGGGTGAAACACACCCTCAAAAATAGGGGTTTTTTTTCAATTTTCGGCGATAACTATTTAACGGTACGAGATATTAAAAAAATTCAAATCGCAACAACCCTTATTTTTTTACGTACTATACATTGGAGATGAGAGCCATACAAATAACAATAAATTTCATATTGTTTATTGCAAAATTAGAATTTTTTCATACGTATGAGAGTTTTTCCTCCGAGAATTTTTAATCGATTGAGATGAAAATTTGCATATACGTGGAGGATGGGAAATTAGCGAATACATGTATTTTGTTTTTCCGATATCTCGCAATTAAGGGGTTGTAACTACCCTTCGATTTTTGAGGCAAGAGCATCGTATACTCAGCTAGGATTATGGAATTCCGGGGTAAATTCACGTCATTATTGACATTTGTGTGCATGTATATAAATACCCCCGCCGTTGCCACTCCCCCGACAGAAAATTAAAGGGCGAACCACCCTTGTATTTATCTTTCCCCCACCCTCTATGAGAACGAGGTGGATCTAATTGAAGGAAACCTATTCTATTTTGATGGTAATACAAAAATCTAGTTGGGGTGTTTTTGCATTTTTTCCAAATGGCAACCTTAACCCTTGTGTTCGCACCCGGGTACCCGGGTGCCCACCACGGTACATTTTTTAATTTAACTTGGTCAAAAATAGAAATTTTGGCAAAAACCTCCGGATCGTCGTTATTCAACTCAATTGTAAGCAGGTGATTGGTTTGGAATAAAATAATTTGTTTAATTACTAAGAAAAAATCGAGTGTGAAGTATATATACGTCACGGACGCACCCGGGTACCCCGGTACCCACCTTGAAAAAAAATCATTTTGAGTGGATTATTGGTTTGGGATATTTTATTTTATTTGAATACGTCGAATATGGTTTGTGATAATACGAAATACATCAAAATAAATGTAGAAAATTAATTAGCCCCTGCATTCGTGACACTTCGCTAAGGTTGTAGCATGTTCATCGCAGACAGGTTTGTTGCAATCGCAGCATGACTTTCGTGTCTTTCTCTTCCTCTTTATTATTGCTTTGTAGCAAATATGACAGGAGCCAGTAATGTTGATCCTCCCTTACATATCGCGTTCAATAGCAGGACCTGGAGCGATTTCCACGGGATTTAATGGCCGCCTGATCACACTTTCAATGGCGATTTTTGTACTGTAATTTCGCATTATTCGAACGTTTTGCGACCGGTTCTTAATTACTGGTATTGCGAGTTCTTCGCTCAATTGGCGGATAAATAGTCGTCGTTGGTCTGTTCTCTTCGGAAGCATCTTGTTATTTTCGTAATAAATTAAATAGGATGCGAGTGAGCTAATATCCAGCATGTTCCAGAACAGAGCTACCGGTTATCTCAGAGTACAACGTTGCCTAGTGTATCGAGTGCACATTTGGCCCATAGTATCAACGCCAGCTTTATATTTATTGTAGTATGTTATAATGTGAGGTTTCTTTAGTGTCATCATTTACAGCTCTGTCGGAATGCGTAGTCGACAATATAATTACTGCTTTATTTTTCTTTGGCACGTATGAGCACATCGTCACCTTCTCACTGGAAGCAAACTCAGTCGAGTATAATTCTCTCGACTTGTGCAGAGCCATGACACTTGGAACATAAGGTTTATTTTTTCTCAAAGTGCCAACGACAGTTAAATTCCATGAAAGCATGTGTTTGGCAAGGGGTAATGTTGTAAACAAATTTTCCATGCTAATATTTCTACCACTGCCTCGATACGGAGCTGCGAGCTCTTTTACGACTCGTTCTCCTTGATTTTTTTCTCGAATATCACCAGATTCACTAGTGTAAATGATGCCACGCAAGCGAGATGCTCGATCAAATCTTCATCTGGTAACCAGTCATCGTCTTCACTGTCAGATTGAACATCGGAATCTGTATCGCTCTCTCCTAATATCGTTTTTAAATAAGCCTCTTTCTGTGCGGCATTCAATCTGAGATTTGTTTCATGCATTATTAGCTGGTTCAATAAAATCAAAGGATGAAATCTAAATATATGAATGAAACACTATAAAAAAGTGACATTAAATTGCCTTAAAAATTCCGCTCTTGATAGGTTTTCGATATCTTTGAAGTCTTCAATCACAAATCACTGACAAATACAATTTTTATAGATAAAATAGTGACTCCATGCACTAAAAACAATGGAGCAATATTAATATTTTTGTTAAAAAATCAAGCTGCAGTCCGTTCGAAACACAGCGACACGTCCGCGTGAATGAGAAATGCTAACTGTTGAACATATGTGACGTATGCCGACCCTTTCATACCCCCACTTTTGTCAATTACAAAAGGGGAACTGGTGTGGGTCCTGCCAGAATATATAGTGATGCCTATTTATAAGAATTAACGTTTAGGAATCGATTTCAAGGCCGTAGTATTCGAAAAACGAACAAAAATAAGAGGTGGGCACCTGGGTACCCCGGGTGCGTAACAACTTAGATAAAGTTGGGTGCTAACACAAGGGTTAAGGGGGTAAACTACCCTCTACCCGAACTTTCTTACCGGGGTCGTCTTTTCCCATTTAATACATCTTGGCCGATTCAAAATATTTCTAACAACTTCGAATCGATGTTTTCTCATGTTGCGAACTCAATATGAGACCCTGATCGTGCGAGGGTAATCGAACCCCTCTCTATTTTCTTTTTCATTGGCGATTTAAGAAGTTGCCACGCTATTTTGATGAACATGGATTTGGATATCTGTGGCTATTTCGCATCAGTCTCTAATGGACTAATCTTTATTAATCTCTAATGGGTATTTTGCATTAATGTCAACAGAGGCCGGGGAAGTGGGACGTCGAAATCTGCCTCTTACTCCTCACTTTTCTAATGTTTATCAGAAACATGTTTTTTATACGCGCACGGATAAATACTTTCTCCACTTACTTTCTATAATGATCAAATTTTTTCATTTAAAGAAAAAAATGCACACATAGAGATGCATTCCCGGTGTTTATATTAGACGTTTGCGTCATTCTTGTGGAATTTGCGCGACTCCGATCGCTCAGCCATAACGTGATATGACTTGACAACTATGCGCCGACCTTGTTTTATAGTTCATTGAATGCTTTTTCGCAGTTGATATCGTAAGGCGGGGGATTATTTTTTCTATTTCGATGGTTCTTATCAAAGGCGGTAAAGAATCGCAGTGTACTAGTTCAGACGTACGAGTCCGTACGCGAGTTTCCAATTGCGATCTGTGTTTTGCGAACTTGATGTGTTGCACTGAAAATATTACCAGAATGAAAGTTAACACGATCAACGTAATTAAACTTTTACTGGCTACGTTTGAAGCTATGAATATCGCACAAACTCCGATTAATAATGCAGAAATAGAACTGAAGGAAAATTTTGAGAAGATTTTACATGACTCTATGCAAAACTAATTTGAATCGGCAAAGACGTGTTAAATGGGAAAAGACGACGCCGGTACGAAAGTTCGGGTAGAGGGTAGTTTACCCCCTTAAGGTTGCTATTTGGAAAAAATGGAAAAACGCCCCAACTAGATTTTTGTATTATCATCAAAATAGAATAGGTTTCCTTCAATTAGATCCACCTCGTTCTCATAGAGGGTGCGGGAAAGATAAATACAAGGGTGGTTCGCCCCTTAATTTTCTGTTGAGGGGTGGCGAGGGCGGGGGTATTTACAAACATGCACACAAATGTCAATAATAACGTGAATTTACCCCGGAATTCCATAATGCTAGCTGAGTATACGATGCTCTTGCCTCAAAAATCGAAGGGTAGTTACAACCCCTTAATTGCAAGATATCGGAAAAACAAAAAACATGTATTCGCTAATTTCCCATCTTCCACGTGTATGCAAATTTTCATCTCAATCGATTAAAAATTCTCGGAGGAAAAACTCTCATACGTATGAAAAAATTCGAATTTTGCAATAAACAATATGAAATTTGTTGTTATTTGTATGGCTTTCATCTCCAATGTATAGTACGTACAAAAATAAGGATTGTTGCAGTTTGAATTTTTTAAATATCTCGTACCGTTAAAAAGTTATCGCCGAAAAATTAAAAAAAAAACATTTTTGAGGGTGTGTTTCACCCCCTAAAACCGTTTTTCCGCCGATAAAAAAAAATACGTCTCGCTTAGTTTTCGATACTCTACCACATACCAAAGTTTCAACAAAATCGGAGGGTGACACCTAAGTGATGTTCCTTGTTAGAACCATATTTGCATATTATGGATCTGCATTTTTTAAGTATTTACACGATAAAAGTATTTTGTTTACTTATTAAAAAGACGAAAAAGCGGTTAACTCGCCCGTCATTGCTTTTTCATAATTTTCGGATGTTAAATTCACCGCATAATTAATACCGGTGGTATTGTCGATTATTTCTATATTGTAATATTCTAGAATTCATTTGAAACTGAGTTTATTATAAATGTTAAAAGAAATATATTTAAACGTAAACAAAATTCAAACTAAGGCCGCGGTCGCCGCCATGTGCTATACTGATGCTGCACTATCTCTCTGCTGTCAGTCAAGATAGCCGCAAGTCAGCAATTCCCTAGTATCTATATGTGATGAAATGGTAACACGCTTCAGTCGCGTCCGCAGTGCTGAAACACATTTTTGACCGGACTCTCAATACTGACAGTACAGTCAGCCAATTTCCGACCACGGCCTTAGACCGACAAGAACCAACAAACAACCGACAATCGATTGGCATTAAAAAAAATAAACAATTCCATTTTGGACGGCTAACTTGACGCAGTTACAAAATTCTCATTCGCTGGAAAATCAGGGGCGTCACATAACTTTCTGTCGTCGCACGACACTCCCGATTGACCTCTTTCTTTAGATAGCGAGATTGAAAATTTGTCAAACCCAAAACCAACTCCGCGGACAATTGTCGGCCTAATGGCCAAATTCTCCATGAGTTGACCTTTTTTTATTTTTTGAAGTGAAACTTCAAAAAATCCGTCTCTCATCCGTGATTACCACGAGAGAACCGACTCCAATCTCGTGCGAAGGGTGGTGCCATTTGGAAGTTGATAGGCTTCGTTGAAGATATTCCGAAGACCATCGTTCCCAGAAGGGCTGAAGTGTCGCTTGGAGAAGTTGCCACCGTGCAAGTCGTGAAGCCGGGCGAGAAGTGAGGGATGGTTCCGGCACGGTGGTTAATGCCTCTCCTATGATGAAGTGACTCGGTGTGAGGGGAGCTATGTCCTCAGGGTCGTCAGACAAAGGACAAAGTGGCCTTGAATTTAGGATTGCCTCCACCTGCGTAAGAAGAGCCGTAAATTCTTCAAACGTGAGTGAAGTGTCTCCGATTATCCGGCGAAGGTAGTATTTCGCGGATTTTACAGCAGCCTCCCATTTCCCTCCCATGTGAGGTGCTGCCGGAGGGTTGAAGAACCACTTAGTCCCAAGGTTGGTCAGAGAGATGATTGTAGAGTTCATCTCCGCTGAGCCAGCCTTGAATAGCTCTCGAAGTGCCACATCTGCCCCGATGAAGTTCGTCCCACAGTCACTGTAGAGGGTGTGGCAGATGCCTCGTCTGGCCGAAAACCGCCGATATGCTGCAATGAAGGCTTCCGAAGTATAATCCGTGACGAGTTCCAGGTGGACCGCTGATGTTGAAAAACAGACAAAAACTGCGAGGTATGCCTTGTAAGTTTTTGCTCGTCGTCCACGCCAAGTCTTGATGATGAAGGGTCCAGCGTAATCAAGACCTGTGTGGAAGAAGGGTCTCGAAGGGGTGACGCGTGCAGACCGAAGTTGGCCCATAAGCTGTTGCGCTTGAAGTCCGCGGTGTCTCGCACACATCGTGCAACGAAGAATGCACGATCGTACTGGTGCTCGACCTCCAGGTATCCAGTACGAGCGTCGAAGGAAGGCAAGCGTGGTTTGCGTGCCTCCGTGAAGACTGCGGAAGTGAGCATCCGAGACGACTAAGGAAGTGAGCCGCGAAGCTCGTGGCAAAATCAGTGCATGTTTCGCCTCGGATTGGAGAAGTGAATGCTTCAGCCGTCCTCCGACACGAAGAGTCCCTTGATTGTCGATGAAGGGTGTGAGGGCGGTTAAAGGATTCCCTTTATGAAGCGTCGATCCGGCTGCAAGAAGTCTCAGTTCCGTGGCGAAGTATGCTCGTTGTGTGTGTCGAATCCAAAATCCTTTTGCTTCTTCCAAGTCTCCAGGTGTTAACGGAAGAGTCGGTGAAGAGATTGGAAGTCGCTTGAAGCGAGCTATCGCTCTTTGACACACTGATGTGACCCTGAGCAATCGCGTTAGTGAAGAGTATCTCTCGAGGAGATCCCAGATGTTTAGACACCGTTCTGAAGTGGAAATGAAGGCAATCCCGGGGGGTTATTCAAGGTCACTTGCTGGTGGAACTTCACCAGAAGAAGCTGGCCACGACTGAGAAGGAAGTAGAAGCCAAGGTGGCACCATAGAAGGTGTTTGGATAACTGCCGGGGCGTAAGCCCGTGTGAAACACAATCTGCCGGATTTTCCTTGCCCGCAATAAACCGCCATCTTGCGAGCGAAGTAAGCTCTTGTATAGAAGTTACCCAGTTCCGTACGAAGTCCTTCCATTTGGCGGGATGTGAAGTAATCCATGTCAATGCCACTGAAGAATCTGTCCAGGGAAAG
Source organism: Netelia melanura (assembly GCA_964007305.1). Classification (NCBI taxonomy): domain Eukaryota; kingdom Metazoa; phylum Arthropoda; class Insecta; order Hymenoptera; family Ichneumonidae; genus Netelia; species Netelia melanura. The sequence goes on from OZ023255.1 coordinate 25,535,687, forward strand.
GCCGGAGCATCTCCGAGATCGAACGTTCTCTGAACATACGCCAGAAGTCGTGCCAGTAGAAGAGCGGCATTCAATTCGAGTCGGGGAATTCACAGTCGTTTCAATGGTGCGATTCTCGTTTTTGAAGAAATTAACGTGACTGTGGTGGAGCCGTCCGGAGAAGTTGAACGAAGATAAACGACTGCTGACACGGCCAATTGTGAAGCGTCTGAAAACCCATGAAGTTCAACCGTGTGCGAAGGAGTCAGTTGAAGCCATCTCGGAAGCCTGATGCGCGAAAGATCGCCCAGGCTATCGCGGAAGCGTTGCCATTTTTCTTGAAGCCGGAGTGGAAGTTGATCATCCCATTGAAGTTTCACCATCCATAGTTCCTGTAAGAAGACCTCTGCCGCGATGATGACTGGCGCAATAAATCCAAGCGGATCGAAGAAAGAAGCGGTCTCTGAAAGAACAGCTCTCTTCGTCATCTCGCAACTGACGGAAGCTTGAAGTTTGAAGCGGAAGTTGTCCTCGATGGGATTCCAAACGAGACCAAGAAGTTTTACAGTAGGATCCTCCGACTGTATCACGATGGCGTTCGAGTGGGATGTTGAAGAAACGTATCGAAGCACTTCTTTAGAATTGGCTGCCCATTTTTGAAGTGGAAAGCATCTGCGCTCACAAATTCCTTGAAGTTGGACTGCTGTGGATTGAAGTTCCTCTATCGCATCTGTACCGCCGAAGGTGTCGTCGACATTTCTTCCCTTCGTCAAGGGAGAAGTGGCCAGTGGAAAGTCGTGTCCCTCATCCTCTACCAGTTGAAGCATGACCCGAATGGCGAGGAAGGGTGCACAGCTGAGACCATAGGTGACGGTGGTCAGTTGATAAGGGACGATTTGGTTGTTGTGATCAGTCCACAAAATTTGCTGAAGAGGCGAATCGTCATAGTGCACCGCAATCTGACGGAACATTTTCGCAATATCCGTTGCGAAGACGAAGCGATGCCGGCGAATCCATAGTAGCACATCTGAAGTATCTTGCTGAAGTTTAGCTCCGGTATGAAGAAGGTCGTTTATAGACGTTCCATTTGAAGTCTTAAACGATCCATTGAAGACAACACGAAGTTTGGTCGACGTGCTCTGAGCACGAAAGAAGCCATGATGTGGAAGAAAATACTGTGGCTGTGAAGACTTTACCGGTGGCGCACGAATCATGTGAGAGAGCGCTTCATATTCTTGAAGAAAACTGGAATACAATTCACGATACATCTCGTTCGAAGATAACCGCCGTTGAAGCTGAGGTAGACATCGCTTGACGCCATGGTACGAATCGCCAAGTGACGAAGGTGCCGCCTTGAAGGGACGTCGCACGATGTATCGTCCTGAAGCGTCTCTCGTGTTTGTCTCTCGGAAGTGTAGCTCACAAGAGGCCTCATCCGGGTCGGGTGTAGAGGCCGAGTCCGGAAGAATTTCCTCTTGCTCCCAAAACTTCGCGAGCAATGAAGTGACCTCCTCCTCTGTTGAAGGATGCTGAATACGAATCGGGTTGGAAGTGGAAGTGTCAACCGGGCCAAGCAAGATCCATCCTAACTTCGTCCGCTGAGCTATTGGCTCGGTGGCAAGACCCTTTACAATATCCGATTCCACGAGAAGGCCGTAGGAATCTGCTCCGATAATGAAGTCGATGGGTCCTGGTTTAAGGAAGTCGGGGTCAGCCAGAAGTAAGCCTTGAAGGTGCAACCATTGCTTAGAAGAAGTGAAGGATGGTAGCGTTGAAGTTAGAACGGGTAAGATATACGCCGTGACCGGAATGACTGATGATGGATCGTGTATGGACGTGAGTTCGACCGTAGTCGCTCCCCACGTCCTCCCAGCTCGTTGACTGCCAATACCGATGATATTAATGGATGCGGCCGTTCGACTCAGTCTTAGAAGTTGAACTATGCGTTCAGAAATGAACGATAGTTCAGCGCCTGGATCGACTAAGAATCTGATCCGATGTGAAGCACCAGACTGTGAAGTAACCATGGCTTGGCTAGTTGCCAATAAAACTGAAGGTCTTGCAGTATCGAAGGTTGAAGAGACCTTACTATTGACTGAGTGAAGCGCTCCATTGGAAGTGTCGAAGTGGCCAGAAGTGTCCGATGGGAGGAGCTCTGTTGAAGAAGTGACCGGACTAGAAGTGGCGTCGCATTGTTGACTGCTGAGGCGTCAAAACTTCGGTCAAGCCTTGATGAAAAGGTCGGAGATGCACTGCACCGTGCTGACCAGTCCGGCAACCCGACGTTCCATTTTCACAGCGTTGCTCGTCATGTTAGCGCACCGAAATGTAGAACCAAATGCGGTGAAGAGTCTATTGACTAGCACGAAAGCCAATCAAGAAAACAAAGAGTCCGAAAAGAATAGAAGAGTCCGAACGACGACTATACGAGAACGCGTGCACTCGCGAAGATACACCCTGTATAGTCTCGCGCACTCACACGCACTGGAAGCGACCGTTGAATGTATCTCGCACTAACACTCGGAGAACTTGACAGCTCGTATAGACGTGAGCCACGTGAGTGAGAGAGCGCGATATACGTCGGCCGGTAAGCGCAAGTGAGACAGAAGTGCTCGAAGAGTTCACGAATACGAATCACCGCACAAAACGGACGCTGCGAAGATAGGCTGTACGTACTCGTAAGAGAGAGAGAGCAATATAGTTCACTGCGCGAGGTACGAATATCCGCACAAAAGGGACAACGCGAAGATAGGCCGTATGTATTGTCCACGGCGCGAGGTACGAAGATCGGCACAAAGCGGAGACGAAGATAACCGTCGCGCGACACTTTCTTTGTCCGTTACCGTCTGGAAAATTCTCGAAATTACGAAGCACTCTCAAGTTCACAAAAAATTCACTAATTGTTATCCAAAATTCACTTCACCTAGATCCGGCTCGAAGGACCATTAAATGTCTGCAAAGGTGGGAGCAGACCCGGGATCTGGTTTAGGGGAAGTGAGGGAACGGAAAAGCACAGTGAAATAGGTGATCTTGCGAAATAAAAGGATGAAGAAACCGGAAGATTAACAAAATAAAATCACAACGTTGATTATACACTGTACAAGTTTTATGGACCGGCGGGCGAGCCGAGTAATGGCGGCAGCGTCACTCGCAACCAGGTCCCTGGCACTAAGCTTTCTTGTTGTGTATCTTAGAGTCGCCGTCCGCTAGAGGCGCTAGTAGTACTGCGCGAGGCTCGTATTCATGCAATTCGCTGACTGTGACGACTGTGACATACCTTATAGACGCGTTCAGGACGGTTATGGCAGTCGACGACGTGGTGAGGGGAAACGCGCAGTACTACTAGCGCCACACTACAGCGGCCTCGCTAAGATAACCATGTTGCGTATTACGGGTATTAGGAATTTACGTCCAGTGTCAGGGACCTGCTCGCGACCGCGTGGCCGTTAGATTTATTCCTTGTAGAAAGCCGTTGTCGTTCTGAATAAAGCGTTAATCGAAATGCCACAATCAATTAGAAGAAATAGAAGGATAGCCGGCTCGAAAATAGTCCACTGAGTCACAAGAATTAAATAGAAAGAATAGCCGAAGTCGAATATGCAAATGAAGAAACTTAGAAGCGCGCGTCGAAGACCTTTTGCAAGGGAAGCCGAACTAGAAGTAAGATGCCGGAAATCGATCTCGTTCATCGATTGATAAGTGGGGGGAGATCTCGTTACGCGCGAGTACGGCCGAGTCCATACGAGAGTCAAAGGCCGAGACCTGCTGACCTCTCGCATGGACTCCCGACACTACGCACGTTTCTGAACAGGCCGATATGTGTCGACGAAATTTAAAACAACCCGATGCCTCAGACAAGGGTGCGCGCTAAGGTCTATACTCTTCAATTATATACATTAAGAGGCAGTGTAAGTCAGCGGAAATTTCAGACGGCTTCGGTAGTGCAGAGCTCGTAACATTTTGCTAAGCGCCGCCGCCGCCTACCGCCAGATGGCATGGCGCGCGTATGCTACAAAGCCCCAGTATGACACTTGACAAGACAGGCGAAGCGTCGAGGCCTCGTAGCGATATCCAGCCGCTCGCGTTTCCCCCGCATTGCCCCGCGGAGGGAATGAGACGGAGCGAAAACAATCGAGTCGCGCGAATCTCGCAGCTTTGGTCATGCATATTATGAGAATTGCTGTTTATAAAAATTGTTCACAAAATAATATGATTCTTGGAAAAGATATCTGGGTATACATACAAACCCATTCAGCAATATGTATATTGTGATGTCGCGAGTTATTTATTAATTTATTTATCGTGATTGGGGCTGCCGACTCGGCTCCGGAACGCGGTGGTTGAGAAGTAAAACGCGGTAGACACTTAATCGAGAAGCACAAGACTTTATATTCAGTGTTACAAAGGACAGCGTAAGGTTGCTGCTTGGATGATCGGAAAACTACTAACTGGCTAGCATAAGGAGAGGGTGGTTTTTATAACATTGACTCGTGGGAAAGTCGCGGTTTGGTAGGGAGAGAATTTGGGAGTTAGAACATTCTGGAGGCGGAAATGCCTTGGAAGATTCCAGGAATGGTAGCTGTTTCGGGCCTGAGGTGGGTCAGGCCATAAAGATAGATGTTTTATGGTGGGATCGTGGAAAATGGAAAACATGTAGATTTGGGGTCTTTATCGGGAAACAAAGATTATTTGTATTTCGAAGACGAGATGCACCTGCGATAGCGAAGGTGTAGCTGCAGGAAGTCACGTAGGCAGAAAAGGAATGTGAGAGACGCGTGGGAAAGAGGGAAAAAAAGGTGGATGAAAGTTGACCATCGTCACAATATATATGTGCATATATATGCACTGTATATAAATACAGGGTGAATTGCGTAAGGGGTGCCAGGCGGTATTTCAAGGTAGATGGGCTCATTACAAAAAAAGTTGCAAATAAACATTAGGAATATTGTTAATAATTTACGAGATATACATTTTTTAAATCGCTCCAATCAGAGCTCGCCGAGAAGCGTTGAAGCCGCCTGCCCCCACCCTAGCCGTAGATAAAGCATAGATTAGGGCCTTACATTTGGGTTTGCAAAATTCAGAGCAGTCAATTTTATTGATTGTATTAATACGCAGTCATTTTTTGTTCGCGGGCATTGGCTGCTCCGAATTTAGGCGGGGAGTGGGTGACTACAACGCTTGTCGGCACGTATGTATACATATATGTAGGAGTGGGCCCCGAGCGGAGTAGTTCCGGGCCTGAGGGTGGCGCATGCGTCGAGTGGACGCGTGACTGCGCCCGGCCGAGAGAGAGAAGAGCGAGAGACGAGTTAGTTATCGTCAAGCTATAAGGAGAGCACGTTGCATTTTCGTTTTCTAATATTATTTAATAAAGTTCTTTTATATCAGTTGTGTGCCGTTGTTTCTCATTCTCCCTCGGAAACGATCCCTACAGTTGGGGGCTCGTCCGGGATCGAGGCCGATAACCGAGTGTGAAACACGGGGAAGTCGAAAAGTTGCGCGATGTAAAAATCGCGACGTCGACTCGCAAGCGAAACACCAACGCGGCGGCCATTACGTGTGGCGTCTCGGCAATGCGAGCGAATTAAGAAGTTGAACCTAAGTTGCACGTCGTAATACGTCGAAAAAGCGTTGTGCGAGGGTGAATCGAGCGCACTAACCGTTGTGCACCACAAAAGTTGTTGTGGGCAGCATAATTTCGTTGAAGTCGAGTGCGTGTCGACCGAACCCGTGGCACAGCGTCCATCACGGTTCGCGGTGTAGATAAAGAACAGTACGAAGAAGGGCGATTATACAAAAACAGTCGTGTCGTAGGGTGCAGTGTGTCGTACGTCAAGTCGTTTGTGACAAGGTAGTCGTTAGTCGATTGCGTCGTGAGTCGCACAAGAGGCCAAGTTGGAAATCGGGTGCGATCAACGAGAGAACAGTGCTGAAAACAGAGCGCGTTGATTTCATCGAGCGATCTGAATATAAAAATCGTGAGAGTTGTGACGTACATTTTCAGTGGTTTGTGAAGTTGTCAACCGGGGAGGAAAATGTATATGACTCCACCTCAACATAGAGACAAAGAGCCGAGATCCACCGACGCGCTCGGGGGAGACGCTCAAGATGGCGTTGGCGATGCAAGCGCCAGTGAGGCGAACCGAAATGGCAACGAACTATTGAATGTCGTGAGTGGCGGCATATCAGTAGCCGGTAATGGAGAAAACGCTGGTAAGGTGCATTCCCAGTCATTGGGAATACCTATCGAAAAAATGACGGTATTGCAGTTGCGAGACGAACTGCAGAGGATGGGCCTGTCAACCACGGGGAGAAAACAGGCGTTACAGGGGCGGCTGTTAAAGGCGATCGGAGACGATGACTCGGAACGCGACTCATCGGACGACGAGGGCGGGGGAACCAACGAACCCGAACCACCAGGCAGGTCTCGATACCCGAAGCGACGCGGTGATTTGGCACCACCCCTGATAAACACCAGACAGCGGCAACCAGGAAGGCGCGGTTCGCCACCCAGGGATCAAGTCGAACGAGAAGGGCAGTCCCAAGGAGCAGATGAAGAAGACGATGAACCTCAAGACGAAGCTCTAGCAGAGGCAGGTCGTCGATGTAATGTGCTCGGCGAGCGTGGTTACGGTGCACCTGTCAATCATATGGGAAGCACATTCACCATAAAGGACGTCGAAGGAAGCATTCCAGTGTTTTCTGGTGACGAGAAAATGACGGTTCACAGGTGGGTGGACGAGTTTGAAGACACGAGCGTGCTGCTCGGTTGGAATGACCTACAGAAGGTCATTTACGGGGAAAAAATGCTGCGTGGATCGGCGAAGCAGTTAATCGCTCTGCAGCGAGGCCTGACATCGTGGAGAGTTTTTAAGAACTGCTTAGTTAAAGAATTTGAAGTAGAGGTCAGTAGCGCGGCCGTCCACAGGCAGCTGCAGAAACGTAAACGACAAGCGGATGAAACCCCGCGTCAGTACATTTACACGATGCAGACCATAGCCAACCAAGGATATGTAGAGGACGAGGCTCTCATCCAGTATATCATTGACGGCATTCCTGACGATGAATCCAACAAGCAGATTTTATATCACTCGCGAACGATTAACGAGGTGAAGAAAAATCTAGAACTGTACGATCGCATGCGCGAGAAGTCCGGCCGGAAGAAGTCAACAGGCAAAGTTGAGCCGAAAGTCGGATTGAGTAGGGACAGAAGAGACGTGAAAGAAAGAAAGGACCCGAAGCAGTCGATGACGAGGAAAGCTCGCTGTTTCGCATGTGGATCATCGAACCACGAAGTGCGAGAATGCCCGCACAAGGATAAAGGTCCGAAATGCTTCCGATGTGATCAGTTCGGGCATATCTCGACAAAATGTGGTAACCCAGTCAAACTGGATAGACAGGAAGATAAGGTTAATCGAGTAGCAGTTGACGAGGAAACGGTTACTGTCCGGATCAACGGGTCGAACATACTGGCGATACTGGATACGGGATGTACCAAGACTCTTATTCGAGAGGACGAATACCGCAGGATCAACAGTCCGATACTACAGCCGACAGCCCGGATGTTTAAAGGGTTCGGAAATGCGCGCAGCAAGGCAACCGGTGTCTTCAGCGCAAAGGTGACGATTCATAACGAAGTCTATGACAACGAGGTGTACGTGGTTCCAAGCGATGCCATGGATGCGGGGATGCTCTTGGGAAAAGACATCCAAAAACAGATGGACATTAGAATAATTGGAGGGCAGACGACAATACGGAAGTTGCCCATGGCAATGGACAACGGAAGCGGCCAGCACCGAACGGAAGATAGAGAGCGTTCACGCGGTGATGGCGTTCTAGGAGACGACACCGCGGAGTGGGTGGCAGGGGAGCTGTCGATGATTAACTACGTGGAGCCGTGTCAACTCGCGGCTCAGGGACTCTTCAAGGAGGAAATCAGGAAATTAATGGAAGAGTACACGCCGAATCAGCGAGTACAGACGGACGTCGAGATGAAGATTGTGCTAAAGGACCAAGAACCCGTCCGCTCAAAACCGCGGCGGTTATCGGTACAAGACAAACAAGTATTACAGAGGCAAATCGATGAATGGTTAGCCGATGGCACTGTGAGGCCGAGCAGAAGTACATATTCGAGCGCCGTGGTTATCGTCGCGAAGAAAGACGGCTCTCACCGCGTCTGCATCGACTATCGTCGGCTCAATAAAAAGATCATTCGCGATCAGTTCCCGATGCCTCTGATAGAGGATTGCGTCGATGCCTTAGCCACGGCACGAGTGTTCTCAGTGCTCGACCTAAAAAATGGGTTTTTCCATGTACCGGTCGAAGAGGGAAGTCGGAAATACACCTCATTCGTTACACCGGATGGGCAATATGAGTTTACGAAGACTCCGTTTGGGCTGTGCAATAGCCCTGCAACGTTCCTGAGATTCGTAGACGAGGTGTTTCGTGATCTCTGTAGAAAAGGAGTGGCCATCACCTATATGGATGATCTCATTGTACCTGGCAAAGACGAAAGAGAGGCCTTCGACAGGCTTCGCGAAACCCTGGCAGTAGCGGCCGAGAAGGGTCTGTTAATAAACTGGAAAAAGTGTACGTTCTTGGAGCGGGAGGTCGAGTTCCTTGGACACGTGGTCGGAGAGGGTTTCGTCCGTCCTTCGAACGGAAAAATCAAAGCAGTGCAGAAGTTCCCACCGCCAAAATGTCGAAAGGACATTCAGAGCTTTCTTGGTCTGACGGGATACTTCCGCAAGTTTGTGCTGGACTACGCGATCATCGCTCGTCCCTTATCCGACCTTCTCAAAGGCAATCAGAATTTCGTCTTTGGAGCCGAACAAGAGAAGTCTTTCAGCAACCTGAAGAAGGCGCTGACGAGTGAGCCAGTATTGCGCATCTACAAACCAGACGCAATAACGGAGCTCCACACTGACGCAAGCAAGATGGGATATGGAGCAATCCTGTTGCAGAAGGACGCCTCAGAGGATAGCTTTCACCCGGTTCATTATATGAGCCGCAAAACGTCGGATGCCGAGAAAAAACTTCACTCTTACGAGCTGGAAGTACTCGCCATCATTAACGCCCTGAAGAAGTTTCAAATCTATCTTCAGGGTATTAGGTTCAAGATCGTCACCGACTGTGACGCATTTCGAAAGACGCTGGACAAGCATGACTTAGCCGCGAAGGTTGCGAGGTGGGCGTTGTTCCTAGAAGGGTTCAAATATGAGGTGGAACACCGTGTAGGCACGCGCCTTCGACACGTTGATGCCCTTAGTCGATGTCCGGTGTTGGCGGTAGACGATACAATAACTCAACGGATTCAGAAACAGCAGGGCGAGGACGAGCGGCTACGAGCGATAAAACAAATTCTCCAGACGGAACCGTATGAAGATTATCTGGTGGAAAACGGGTTGTTGATGAAGAAGGTTTTGGACCGAGTCGTGATCGTGCTCCCTAATTGTATGCACACAGATATCATACGTCGAGCACACGAAGGTGCGCACTTTGGCGTGAAGAAGATGACCGAGAGCATCCAACAGGATTTCTATATCCCGAAGCTCAAGGAGAAGCTTGAGAAATTCATCAGTTGCTGCGTGCCCTGCATTCTGGCCGAGAGAAAGAAAGGGAAGAGAGAAGGTGAGCTGATGCCCATCCCGAAGGGGGATGTACCATTGTCAACGTACCACGTCGATCATCTGGGTCCTATGACCTCTACGGGAAAGTTATATAAACACTTGTTTGTGATAGTCGACGGGTTCTCGAAATTCGTGTGGCTTTATCCTACGAAAACGACAGGTTCAAAAGAGGTCGTGACCAAATTGATGTCACAACAGACAGCGTTTGGCAATCCGCAGCGGATTGTCAGCGATCGAGGTGCTGCCTTTACGTCGGGCGAATTTGAAGACTACTGTCGATCAGAGGGGATCGAGCATGTTAAGATCACCACCGGAGTGCCGAGAGGAAACGGCCAGGTAGAAAGAGTTAACAGAATCATCATACCTATACTGACGAAGCTAGCTCTGCATCATCCCGACAAGTGGTTCCGATACGTCAACCAAGTGCAAGGATGTCTAAATAACTCGTATCAGCGGAGTGTAGGAATGACTCCATTCGAGGTGATGTTCGGAATAAAAATGCGACGAAAAGAGGATCCCCAAATCAGGCAGATGATTGAGCAGGAATCAGCGGAGCTGTTTGACAATGATCGTGAAGAGCTGCGCAAGTTGGCCAAGGTAAATTTGGTCAGGATTCAAGAAGAAAATAGGCGAACGTATAATCGAAAATGTAAAAAAGCTGCGCCGTACAAGTTAGGCGATCTGGTCGCCATCAAAAGGACGCAGTTCGGTCCGTGCCTGAAGATCAAGAAGAAGTTTCTCGGGCCGTATACGGTTTCACAGGTCAACGGTAATAATCGGTACGAAGTCACCCGCGTGGGAGACGGCGAAGGCCCGAAGATGACGACCGCCGCTACTGATTATATGAAGCCCTATCTCTATGATGACTCTTCGGGGACCGAAGAGTAACAGGATGGCCGAATGTAGGAGTGGGCCCCGAGCGGAGTAGTTCCGGGCCTGAGGGTGGCGCATGCGTCGAGTGGACGCGTGACTGCGCCCGGCCGAGAGAGAGAAGAGCGAGAGACGAGTTAGTTATCGTCAAGCTATAAGGAGAGCACGTTGCATTTTCGTTTTCTAATATTATTTAATAAAGTTCTTTTATATCAGTTGTGTGCCGTTGTTTCTCATTCTCCCTCGGAAACGATCCCTACATATATATATTAGACTGTGTCATTTTTGGGTAACTTTTTTTTCATCCTGCAAACAGGCTTTAAACTTATAAAAACGTAAAAAAAGAAGCCTGTATAAATTTTAGCTCAAATTATTAATATTTAGAGGTCGCTTAAACACATCTCTATTTCCCATTTCAATAACACAGGGAAAAAAAATTTCTGTCGGAATTTTATAACACGGTCATGGCATATTACACAAATAAGCTGCCAGCAGATTCTTATGCAGAATTGAATGCTCTACAAAAAAGCCCTCTTATACTTTTTTGATAAACTTAGCCATTCAAGGGATATTCGAGTTCAAAGTTCAAAGTGTATGAAAATTCATCGTGTTACGTTAATATTACAGCAAATCGACCTATCGACTATTGAAAAACATCAAATGACTTTTGTGTAGATTATTAAATTTACTATCCAAATTCTTTAATTTATAGTTAATAAATATTGATAGATGGGTTTTTAAGACCTTAGACACTTATTTTTTGCCAGAAAACCTGACCTCTGTAATAAATTATGAAATATTTATACATTAAATATTAAATATTTAATGAATAAATTCGTTTTAAAAAATTTGAGGAAATATCATTTTTCTCTGTTATTGGGAACAAAGAATGATATTTTAGTCGTGAGTATTTTGTCCAATTTTTATAGATATATTGCGACAAGTACTAGCTCATCAGAACCAGGTTTCTGGCAAAAACTAAGTGTCTAAAGTCTTAAAAAGCCATCTATCAATATTTATTAACTATAAATTAAAGAATTTGGATAGTAAATTTAATAATCTGCACAAAAGTCATTTGATGTTTTTCAACAGAGTCGATAAATTTGCTGTAATATTAACAAAACACGATGAATTTTCATACACTTTGAACTTTGAACTCGAATATCCCTTGAATGGCTAAGTTTATCAAAAAAGTATAAGAGGGCTTTTTTGTAGAGCATTCAAGTCTGCATAAGAATCTGCCGGCAGCTTGTTTGTGGAATATGCCATGACCGTGTTATAAAATAACGACAGAAATTTTTTTTTCCCTGTGTTATTTAAATGGGAAATAGAGATGTGTTTAAGCGACCTCTAAATATTAATATTTTGAGCTAAAATTTATACAGGCTTCTTTTTTTACCTTTTTATAAGTTTAAAGCCTGTTTGCAGGATGAAAAAAAAAGTTGCCCAAAAATGACACAGTCTAATATATATATATACAGGGTGGCCCACATAACTCTTAACAGCTGAATATTTCGGAAACTATTTGTCCAATCAAAAAGTTGTTTATGAGAAAGTGTTATGCTTTCGAGAGGCCTTTCTAACTACAAAAATATGAAGTTACCCCCTGCTCCCCTTTATGGGGGCAGGGGGTAACTTTACAATTTCAAACGGGACCCCCTATCTGACAAAAAATCACATCTGACAACAAAATGTTTCAAATAAAATTTATTTGTTTTTTCTCGTAGAATCCAACCATCTAACATTTTATAGGGGGTCCCGTTTGAAATTGTAAAGTTACCCCCCGCCCCCCATAAAGGGGGGCAGGGAGTAACTTCATATTTGTATAGTTAGAAAGGCCCCTCGAAAGCATAAAACTTTGTCATAAACAACTTTTTGATTGGACAAATAGTTTCCGAAATATTCAGCTGTTAAGAGTTATGTGGGCCACCCGGTATATTGTTATGCCGTAGGGTTTATGTGGAAATTATATTTTGACGCGCTCCGGTTTGGATTAATGAGTGGAATATTTATTATGATATTTTTGACAAATAAAAGAACTTAAACAAATTTTCTTTCTTTCTTCTAGTTCTGAAATAAATTCTAAGCTTTGACTTCTTAGACAACGTCTCTCGAGATCGTGTCTCCTCGAAGGAGCGTCAAAGACTGAGTTTCGTAAACTTATTAAAATCTACCTTAACATCGAGGGTGTATTACTCCGCCTGCACTTTGCGCGTTGTCCAGCCGTAGCACGGCTGGACTCTCACGGTCACTTTTGCTGATCTAGTGGCAAAAGCGTGAGAATGCTGCTACATCCTCTTATTCTAAATTCTTATCAAATAGACCGGATGCAGACAGAATATGAGTCGCTTTGACCACTGGCATAACAATATATATATATATATATATATACTTGGAAGAAGCGGCGATAAATCGACGAACGATTCGAAATATATAAGAGGGAGAATGAACTGGCCGAGCGCGAGGTCGCTGTACTACGACGTGAATTGGCAGTGATGAGAGCCGACACAGGACAACAGGTCGGCGATGCAGGTGCGATCCCACGCCGAAGCTCCGCGTCTAATTTACCGATTTTACAAAATCCAGGAAGGATTGCGATATCAGCCGTCGCGGACCTGCTCAACTATTTTGATGGGGATGCTCAGTCTTTCGAAACATGGGAAAGACAGGTACAATTCTTACAAGAATCATACGAATTGGATGACCGCGCGACGAAGGTTCTAATAGGGATGAGATTAAGAGGAAAGACGTTCGAGTGGTTTCACTCCATGCTGCGATACATCCGGTTGCCAGCGGATGATTTATTGAACAGCCTACGGGGAATGTTCTTCCGACAAACGGACAAAACGATGTTGATTTGACGTATCCAAAAGCGACAATGGAGAAAAGACGAAACGTTTTGCGAATATGTCCATGACAAAACGATAATGGCAAATTGTGTTGACATGGAAGAGGACCAACTACTGGGGTATATCACGGATGGTATCACCGATTTAAATTTGAGAAAACTGGCGCGGACACGCATTTTCGGACCGAAGGAAGCACTCCTGGAAGCGTTTGAAGGAGTTACGCAGCATGGCGAGAGCAATGTATCCACGAAGAGCTACGAGGGTAATGAAAAAAGAAATAGTAATGGTAAGTGCGGACCGACAATATACTCAAAAAATGATTCGAGTATAACGAACGCAACGCGTAGTTCGAAAAATATGATTGATAAAAAAGAACGAAATAATGGACGACGGTGTTTTAATTGCGGATCGACAGATCATTTTAGTATAGATTGTCCGACGAAAGAGCACGGTAAAAAATGTTTTCGGTGCGGTGGTTACGGTCATATCGCGTCGAATTGTACGGAAACCCCGAAGGCAGCGCATAACACTCGATTTGTCGCCGAACGATCCGTAATAAAATATGTGAAACGAATCCAAGTAAACAAACAAGACGTAGATGCAGTAGTTGATACCGCGAGCGATTTGACACTGATGCGCGACGACCAGTACGCGGGAATGAATTCGCCGATACTAACCCCGAAGTCAATACCTTTTCGAGGCGTAGGGAGAGAATTAAATAAGACAGTCGGATTTTTCGATGCGAAATTGCGAATAGACGATAACGAGTACAAAGCGCGCGTTCACGTTGTGCGAAAAGAACTACTCGATCAACGACTATTGTTGGGTACAGATTTTCTATACGGAGTTGAACTCGTCAGAACACGAGCTATCTGGTTGATCAAGCCGTTAGATGATGTAGCAGAAAGCAAACCCGATGACGAAACTCCCGAAGTTCTCAGAATACAAACAATTGAAGTAAACGAAGCCGAGGGCGCCGACGTAACGACTATCGATAACCCTAAGTATCGAGAGAGAGTGAGAAGCATGATAAACGCCTATAAACCTATTAAAGATCAAGAAGTCAAGGTAGAAATGTCCATTGTTTTGTACGAGGACAAAGTAGTTAATCAGAGACCGCGAAGATTAAACGAGGCCGAAAAACGTGAAGTCAACGCGCAAGTTGACGAGTGGCTACGGGATGGAATCGTACGAGAATCGAACTCAGACTTTGCCAGTTATGTAGTTATGGTGAAAGAAAAGGGCGGCAGTTCGAGGCTATGTGTAGATTACCGATCAATAAATAAAAACATAGTAAAGGATAGGTACCCTTTACCGTTGATTGAGGACCAACTAGATCGGTTACAAGACGCGAAAATATTTTCGACTCTCGATCTGAAGAATGGCTTTTTCCATGTTTCCGTTGAAGAATCAATCCGCAAGTACACAGCTTTTGTAATACCAGACGAGCAGTATGAATTTTGTAGGGTCCCATTTGATCTATGCAATTCACCCGCCGTATTTCAAAAATTTATAAATACCGTGTTCAGAGATCTTATCCGCGAGCGACTCGTGTTAACATATATGGACGATCTCATACCGCGAGTAAGGCCGGATTGACGTTCAAGTGGAAAAAATGTAAATTTTTACAACGTACCGTTGAGTTTTTGGGTCACGTGGTAAGCTACGGGCAAGTCCGACCGTCGAACCATAAGACGGAAGCGGTAAAAAATTCCCAAGACCAAGTAATGTAAAGCAAGTTTAAGCCTTTCTTGGATTAACCGGGTATTTCCGTAAATTCGTCCCCAAGTATTCCATTATCGCGAGACCATTGACGAATCTTTTGAAAGCAGGGTCAGAGTTCCCGTTTGGCGAAGCCGAAGACGACGCATTTACAAGCTTAAAATTTGCCTTAGTGAATCATCCCATTGTGAATTTATATAGAGTCGACGCCGAAACCGAATTACACACGGACGTGTCAACACAGGGATACGGTGCGATTCTAGTGCAGCGAAGTGCGGATGATGACGCGTGGCACCTGATTTATTACGCTAGCGGAAAAACTACCCCCGCGGAAGAAAAATATAGTAGTTACGAGCTAGAAGTATTGGCGATCGTGAAGTCGTTGAAAAAATTTCGGGTATACTTACTTGGAATTCCATTTCGAATTGTTACCGACTGCCGCGCGTTCATGCTAACAATGAAGACAAAAGATTTGTGCGTGCGCGTAGCGAGATGGGCGCTACTTTTAGAGGAATTCAACTACGAGATCGAATATCGTCCGGGTAGGAACATGGTGCATGTAGATGCACTGAGTCGTAGCCCGTTGCCAACGTGTTACTTAATAAATAGTTGCGACGACGGACTAGCGGCGCGTTTACGAAAAGCTCAGCGCGAGGACGAGAGTCTAAAGCGAATCATAGAGGAAGTCGAACAAGGTAAAAGACGAGGGTATATTATACGCGGGGGCCCCGTGTACAAGAACGTAGAACATGATATACGTCTGGTCGTCCCGAAGAATCTCTGCAATTACATAATTCGGCGAGCGCACGAGAAGGGACACTTTTCGACGGCGAAGACGGAAGCTATTCTGAGCAAGGACCATTGGTTCCCCAATATGCGCGAGAGGATCTGCAAAATCATCAAAAATTGCGTGGACTGCATCATAGTGGAGAAGAAGGAAGGAAAACAGGAAGGATTCCTCAATCCGATAGAAAAGGACGCGATTCCTCTCGATACATTCCACATTGGTCATTTAGGCCCTCTCGCATCTACGAAGAATAATCACAAGTATATTTTCGTTGTGATAGACAGCTTCACAAAAGTTACATGGCTGTACTCGACGAAATCGACAAGCGCAGCGGAAGTCGTGGATCGGCTCCGAAAGCCATCAGCTGTGTTCGGCAATCCCCGACGTATCGTCTCTGATCGGGGTACGGCATTTACATCCAAAGAATTCGAAGACTACTGTAAAGACGAAAAGATTGAACATGTTTGTATAACGACTGGAATCCCGCGCGCGAATGGGCAGGTGGAGCGCGTGAATCGTACCTTAATCTCTCTCGTTACGAAGTTGACTGCCCCTAGAGTAGCGGAGTGGTATAAACATTTGAGTATCGCGCAACGGTGCTTAAATGCAACATACCATCGGAGTATCGGTACCACACCATTCCAAGTAATGTTTGGAACCAATCCGGGAATGCGAGAAGATTTGTCACTAAAGGAACTAGTAGATAAGGAATTGTTGGACGTATTCAGTGACGAACGTAATGAGATTCGCGAGCGTGCCAAGGATCGCGTACAGAAGACACAGGAAGAAAATCGCAAGGGCTACAATAAAAAAAGGAAAGCGGCACCGCTGTATCAACTAGGAGATCTGGTAGCGATAAAGAGAACGTAGCAAGGCCCTGGGATTAAATTCGCTGGGAAGTTCCTTGGCCCATACGAAGTTTTCAGAATTTTGAGAAACGACCGTTATCTGGTGAGAAAAGTCGGAAGTCACGAAGGCCCGGCACAAACATCTACAGCTGTAGACTACATGAAGCCTTGGGAAAATTATGGGGACACGGAAGACGAAGATGTTGCCGAAGAAGAGACCCATTCGAGGGCGAATGGAGAGGAACAGGAGGGCCGGGTGTAGGATCCCAAATACGGTAGTCTATCGCCGAGTGAGCGACGCCGCTCTGTTTAGAGAGAGAGAGAGAGCGAAAGGTCAACCATAGACGCGCAGAAAGAGCGAGAACAGTCAAGAACCGCGTGGAGTGATGCGTTCGAGAATATTCGAGTAACTCCAGAGCGTTCGAGAGCGCGCGTGTTTATATATATATATATACGAGGCTGAGGCCCGGTAGAGTCAGTTGTAAAAAGACGCTCAGTGACGACAGAAGTAATCGATACCTATAAAGACGTGTAAAGAACAGTGAATATATTATTTCATATAGAAGATTGGTGAATAATTTACATCCTTCCAAATTTCCCCTCGCTTACACTGCCTGTAGGGTTTAAGAAAAATAACTACTATATATATATATATATATATATATTCATTTATTCATTTATATATTGTAACGTTGTACAATATCTCCCCTGCACCCGGCTCGTCCCAAAGGCAGCCGTCCCCACGGACAGGCCAAAAACAGGCAAGTAATAAAATATTATTTTATTTCCCCTTCCTTTTTCCCAATTATTGTAAGGCCGTGCAATACTTCGTCAAGAGGACCGACCCGCCAGGCCCGAAGAAATCGCCATCGCATCGTCATCATCATCACGCCCGTCCAGACCATATCGTCACACTCGCACACACCGCACTCATAATCCGTCATCTATCGAGGAAGTTCATCCGTCTGTCCCTGCACCACAGCCATCCATAGGCTGAGCGGCGACGAAGAAGCGAAGATGGCAGCAGCGCACGGCGAATCCCAAAAATTACGATTACCCGCAATTATCAAATCCCGTCCAAAATTATTCCCTACTTACCGACCGACCTACTTACCTGCCCGTTCCGATAGATCCCGCCGCGATGATCAAATATCGATCAAACGCTTGACCCTTCCCCTACCGACCCGTGACGCTGCTGCCCCAATGATCAAGCCCGAGGATCAGAAAAGAAGAGAGAGTTCACTTTGCAACGAGCCGCCGGATAGGCAAGATTAGCGAGAGAAATTGGAAAGCGTAGCGAGAGAAAAGTTAGCGTCAGAAAATTGATAGACAAGGAAAAATTAGAGTTTTGAGTGAGTGAGAATGCGCAGCGTGTGAAAGAAGCGAGGACAAAAAGAGGAAAGGACAGAGACGAGAAAGGAGAGGACGACGATGAGGAAAATCCGTCACCTGAAAGTAAGTGGTTGCACAGGTCATCATTACCGACACACTCATAAAAATCCATCTCCCTTTTTGCGTTGATTTATATAGAGTACACCCCCCCCCCCTTCTGTTGCGTTACCCCTTGTTATTTTGGCCAGTCTTTTTACATTAAAAAGTCGTGTGGGACGACTGTAGAAATTATCGAAGATTATAATAAGTACGAGTAACGGTCATTTCTTCCCGCCTGACCCCTCCCTTCCCTCTGTACCTCGTATCTATATCGACGTTGAGAACATTCGATCGCGCGAATCGCGATCCCTTTCCCGATTGACCCGTTCCCTTACCTATGTGCTAGCCCTTCCCTTCAGCCCAGTTATTGAGTTGTTTCTTTTTGTTATTATTTTTGTTAATTTTGTTTTATATCAAAATTAACTGGCGCCCAAAAATTTGAGATTTTTTGTTATTTGTTCATTGCCCCGGAGATAGTCCGCCGTTAATAATAGTGTAAAAATAAAGGTTGTATTTGAGTTATTAATTATTTCTTTTCTTTTAATCTCAAACTCCCCATACCCCCCCTCACAACGGCGTGACAATATAAAATGCATGTTTGGTCTCAACGGTAGCCCGGAAAAATGGGTTTTCTAGTTCTAAATTTTAGGACAAAATACCAAGGTCCACTCTCTGGCACCTTTGTTTATGCAGTGTCAAAATTTCAGCTCGATTGGTGTCTCATAGCGGGCGTAAGGTTCGTTTGAATCGTAGCTTTGCGTCTCTCGACGAAAGCGGTCGTTGGAATCGGCATATATTCGTACACGCGTACTCATAGCCGCATCGCGCGCTAGCTGTTGAATAAAGTCAATGCAACTATCGTGAATATTCATTGTATATACTGTGACGTGATTTTCTGAGTCCTGGTAAATCACGGTCACAAGCTATCGCTCTCGTTATAGTTAGCCTCTCTCTCGACCGAAGGGAGAGGGCAGTAGTTACCGGCAATGCAAATTTGGCATCCAATTGATGGGTGTTTGCGATTTCGAAGATTGGGAATCAATCAGTTTACCGCGAGTCATCGAAGCGTCGCGATCGAGACAATAACAAGTCCTCGCGTACGCTCGGTGTCGGACACTCGGTGTCTCACTCGCTCTCGCGTTACGCATCGGAGTTGAGTCGGTCTCTCTCTCCGTACGCGAGCTCCAGTATTGTCTCTCGGTCTCTCGTCTTTCCCTAGAGTGAGAGGTCCGATCTCGTCGCGTACTACAATCGTTCGCGTGAGAGTTTCTTCGTACGAATTACGCGTTACCGAATTGACAGTTCTCGCCGATGAAAATTCGCGAGTGCCTGTGATCGAGGCCGAGCTTCGCGTAGCTCGCGCTCTCTCGGTACTGTGCGAATAGCTCGTTCTCGCTCGCACTCGCTGAGGGCACGACGCGTCCTCGCGTCGAGTACTCGCGTGCATTGTTTACGTTCGTATTCGTCTCCTAAGACGATGCCTGTGTTCCCGTACTATACGGAATAAAATAAATTTCGTACTGTGGATTCTCGAGGGTCGTGCCAGCGCTCGCGCTGTCTTCGTCTTTTCGTGTCTCGGCCTGATCGGATACCCCCGGCAACGCTCTGTCCGAGCGAGGTAAGCTACGTCGGAGGGATCTGCGATGAAGGTGAGCCAAGGTCTTCGGCAGCTCGGTAAGTCGTGTGATATTTACTTGTCCGACGCCAAGTTGCGTTCACGTGATGTTCCCGGAGAATAATATCGCTCAAATGCAGAGTACTTTCGATCTCGTACCGTTCTCGAATAATAATACAATCACGATTTAGTTGCGATTCCGATTCTCGTGTTCGGTAACGCGCTTGAGCCGATGGCTCGCGCGAGTTGACGTTCCCGCATCCATTGTTCGCCGACCCCGACCCTCTCTGCCAAACCTAGCAGACCGAGCGGCCGAGCAATTCCGTCACCGTCGTGTGCCCGCCAACGCGTCCAGGTCAGCCCGGTTTCGTTGCTTCCGGCGAAACAAAAAGCAACCCCTTCGGTCATCGGCCAGTTTTGTCGTGTTGTCGCCTGCGGTGAGATCGTTCCCGTCTCCCGTCGTTGTTGTTATTGTTGTTAATGTGTCGTTGCGTGTTGGCCGATGACCAGTTGGTGCGATCGCGGCGAGTTCCCCCCCGCGATCGCTGGTTCTGCGCCGGTTGTCGAGACCGGCGAAACAAAACTCGACTGGCGCCCAAGTCGGCAATTTGCGGACGCGCGAGCGCGGCACCGACGGACGAAGGTGACGATTGTGGAAGGTGTTTGTCCCGGCGTTTGTAGGAAGATGTATTCGTCACAATACACACACACACACACACGCACGCGCGCACACGTACACATGTATATACGATGAATATTCCTGATAGTTCCATTGGAGTTGCAGGCAACCTGCGATTCGAAAACACCAGCTGCACTTACTTCAGCACTGAGCGGTTTTGAGGGTACCTGAAGAATTATGGCAAAAATTTTGGGGAAAAAATACCAACATCCACTTTTTGCTATCATGGTCTGTGTATCTTAAAAATTTTAACCGGCTCGGTTGTTTACTGCTCGCTGGACTACTGGTCAAAATTTCGAAGCGTACGTTGCTTGTAACACTTATATATAAATAAATATACGATGAATATTTCCGATAGTTGTATTGACATTATCATAGCTCTTGAATAGACAGTTAACGCGTAATCAAAAACGCACATTTTGCATTATATTTAATTGCATTCGATGAAGGAATGAAGGAGCATCGTTTGTTCGCGCGGCCATCGGTTCCCGAGCAGACACGCGGGTCTCACCCATAACGTCTTATACGTGCCTGACGTTGGCCTAATATGTTGCGTGTGCTGTCGTGGCATTTATGTATATATATATGTACGCGCGACCCGTGCGGTACTCAGGCCGGGTGACAGTCGGTGACGGAGGAGGCAATTCCTTGCGGGCTAAACATATACAAGTATATCTATAGCAGCAAAGCTTTCCGTCATTTGTCTCTGCTTTCGCCGCTTACCATACGAGTTTCTTGAGAAAATTTCGCCAGCGCCTTCTCTTAGAATTTTGCTAGACTATTTTTTTCGTATGTCGGTCAAATTTTCAATATCTTCTTGTAAAAACTTTTCAACAGCCTTTGTTCATTCAATTTTGCATAAAATTCAATGAAATAAAGCTGGAAATGTGTGTTTTTAAATTGTGGAGTGGCTCTTGCGCTTGAAATTACGATTCGATCCGTGCATTCGTACGTAAATCTGTGATTACTCCCATGATAACACAAAACTGCAAATTTTTTTTAAATATTTCGATAAAAAAATACCAAGAGCCCAATTTTGCCATAATTCTCTGTGCACCTGCCAATTTTTAAGCTGATTGATTGTTTAGTGCTCGCAGGACTAGTGATCGAAATTTCGAAGCGGACGTCCTCAGTAACACTGCATCTTAAGGCAACGAATTCAGACGAATATAGAAGGGACTTGCTTAGGCTTGGATTGTCCCCACAAATTCAGAACCCCATCGAGCTTTGGTACCCCAAGTACAGGCGGCGCTGGCGTCGCTACAAGAATGTATTAGGTCGCACAGACGCGTTCACGTATACCTTACACAACTTCAGACGTAGCTCCGCCTCCTCTCTAACCAATCACGGACGAGCAAGCGCGTCTTCTCGCTTACTCTAATGCGAGGTATCCAGTGGGGTACTCATGCCGACTCTCTCTTTTTCTGCACTGGCACGGCGCAGCTCCTTCTCGCTTTCTCTAATGCGAGGTATACGATGGGGTACGCATGCCGACTCTCTCTTTTTCTGTATTGGCACGGCGTAGCTCCTTCTCGCTTGCTCTCATGCGAGGTATACGATGGGGTACGCATGCCGACTCACTCTTTTTCCGCACTAGCGCGGCAGTAGCTCCTTCTCGCTTTCTCTAAGGCGAGGTATACAGTGGGGTACTCATGCCGACTCTCTCTTTTTCTGTACTGGCACGGCGTAGCTCCTTCTCGCTTGCTCTCATGCGAGGTATACGATGGGGTACGCATGCCGACTCTCTCTTTTTCTGCACTAACGCGGTAGTAGCTCCTTCTCGCTTTCTCTAAGGCGACGTATACAGTGGGGTATTCATGCCGACTCTCTCGTTTCCCGAGCTGCTACTGCCGTACCCCACTGATCCAACGTATATAATATCGACCCTAAAAATGCTAATAGTATAATATCAATTTAGATAACAGTAAAAAATAAACTATGTTTTGAATTGAATTTGTATTATAAAGTAATAAGCCGTAAAAATTCATTTTGTACGTTATAGAAAATTAAAAAAAAGGATCGTATACAGGGTTTGATCACGCGAAGTTGTCGGTTGAAACACAAAAGTCTACTAACTTAGCTAATGTCTGATAATATATTTTGTTAGATACTCCGTATAAAACGAAAGAAGAATCCTCGAGTTGGTACTACAGTTACAAGTCACATTACAAACTGGCTTCCCTCCGTTTTTTCTAATAAGTTGTTAACTTTTGCATGTGTAAAATTTAATGTAGTAAAGAATGTCTAGTATCTTTCTTATTTTTTCTTGTTAATATTTATCGAATATAAAATACCTCTGTAAGCCTGAATTAAAGAAATAATAAAACAAAATAATGAAAAAATAAATAATGACTCGAAGGGGTTTCGATCGTCCGACCCTCAAAGCTTTTAGCAGTTTACAAACAGCAGAGCGGGCAGGGCACTCGCGTTCTCGTGGCTCCGCCTACGGGGTGTATACAATCTCGAGTGACGTCACGATCGACCGCTGCGACGCCAAGTGGCAGTTTCTGGCGGAAAAAACTTGGTGCCACTCGCGCCATAAGCAAGTTCCTTCTATAGTCGTCTGAATTCGTTGCTTAAGGGCACGGCAACAGGCTGAATAAGACAGAGAGAAGCAGGCACGGTCATAGGAGGAGAAAAGATATATGCTCTAAAGTATATGGATGATGTGGTGATGGTGGTAGACACGGGAAAAGGGATACGAGACATGCCGCGAGAACTGGAGAAAGACGTGGAAAAGAACGGACTGGAGATTGATGCGGAAAAAACGATGGTAATGGTGTTCAGAAAAGGGGGAAGACAAAAGAAAGAAAGACGATGGCTTTTGAATGGAAGGAAAGTGGAAGTGGTAAACGAGTATAAGTACTTAGGAGTGCATTTTTCGACGGAGAACACGTTCGAAAAAGACCTAAGGAAAATAGAGGGAAAGATAAGGAAGGTGACAAGTGCAGCCTGGGTGATGGTGAAAAGAGCAAAAATCGGAAGACTGTCAGAGAGTCTGACAATCGCGGAAGTGATAGTGAGGAGCGGATTGCTGTACGGAGTAGAAGTGTGGGGTTGGAAAAGAAAGACGAATGTAGAGAGATCGCAGAGAAGATACTCGTATACGAAGATAGCGATAGTATTAAGAAGGAATACGCCGGAGTACATTTGGAAGATGCAAGCCGAATGCGACGGAATAAACGTGGTTGCGATAAAAAGAGCGGGGGACTAAGTATCGAAAGTGGTAGCGGGGGACTATGTATCGAAAATCCTAGAAATGGAGTAGGAAAGATGGCCGAGAAAATATGTAATGGAAGAGGCGACAGGGCTGGTGAACAATGATGGGAGCACATGGGGAAAGGAGATGAAGGCAGTAATGGAGGAGGCAGGAGAGGGCCAAATTAACAAAATCGACATGATTATGGTACATACTCTATAATAAAACGAGTAAAAATAAAATCATAACATATGACGCGTCAAAATCGATTTGTGGTTAAAAAATAATACATTTAGGAATTTTTATTTTACATCATTATGAGAAATTTAATCGCAAACAATTTTTTATATAGGTATTTTTGCTCTAAATTTATTATTATTTCACGAGATAATTAAGAACAATGCCAAAAATGTCGACATTTTTTCAGTTTTCAATTCTTAGCACGATTGCGTAACAATTTTGTGAGTACGTACCGCTTCAGCTCCATTCTTTATGTCATTTCGAAGTGATTGCGCTAAAAATCAAATTTCTGGCAGACCCCATGTAAATCTAGTGATTTTAGACCCACAGATACTAGACTACGATTCTTTAGATGTTATCACCGCGCTATGGATTGCGGGCGAATGATCACAACGCTTCGTTAGCATTCACTAAACCGTCTTACCAGGCCACATAAGCTATCGAAATTCCGTCCTCAGTCTTCATTAGATCGCTGTGTACCTAGCTTTAAGGGAGTGACCTTTGCCGTTATCGTCGATCTCTACGTAAGAACGAACGTGTTTTAAAAAGAATCACCTGAACTAGCTAACCACAAAAATAGACATCATTATAGCAGTATCCATTGGTTTACAAGCCGTGCATTTTCATTCCCAAATAAAATTTGTTTTAATGAATTATTGGTATTGGTGATGTTGAAGATTGATAAAATAATTTGAATGTTAAATTATTACGAAGTAACGCCACTCAAGGTTTTTTAAAAATTAATTTTTCGCCTTAAAATATAATGTAGGGCCATACAAATAGTCACATAGCGAGAAAAAATGTTAAAGGGTTGAATTTTCGATTTTCCCGCAATACAAAGTACTTTCAAAACTTTGATCGCGATAATCTCGAAACCACGTATTTCGAACTCGGAGGGTGAATTACTCAAAGACTATTGCATATATCGGTTTAAAATGAAGACAGTGGCTTCATAATTACATTCGCTCGAAAGTACGTAGCCGTTTTTTAATTCGTACATTTTTTTTATAAACAATTTACTGCCCTTTTTTTGCTGAAAATCGATTTTTTTGAAGTGCATGATTTTTGAAAAATTCAATTTAAAATACTCCTACGTACTTTTATAGGCAATGTCATATAGATTAAGACATGTTTAGGTTTTTTTATTCCAGGTCTTAAATTTTCGGAAAAACCCATCCTCGCATAAAAAGGTCATTTCGAAGATTGACTGGGGCGCCGCTATTTCGTAACAAAATTTCAATAAAACAATGTTTCTTTACACTTCAATTCATGGTTTATCAACTGTCTAAAAAGCATTCTGGTCCCTTTTTTCATACTTCCACAAATAATTTTCAAAGTTTCGCCTTTTTTCGGACCTCTAGAGCGGTGTTACCCCTTAAACTTATGTTCTGGATAACTTTGCTGTCAGTCTACCAAATTTAATTGAACGAAAACGTGTACACCGTGAATTATACATTGGATGTAAATATTTCTCGTGCGCTAAGAAAGTTTCGTATAGGTAAAAAGGTAAAAGACCTCCTCCTCTCACCGAGAAAATTTATAATATGTTGAATTATTGCCCGAAAGCACACAATGTACAAGTCGCAATTTATATTGTCAAGTGATGAAATAATAAGAAATTCCGGATTTGATAATATATATTTATTATTGCGATTTTGTAGTTCAGAGGTATGACATATCATGAATAAATATTAGCCAGAAAGTAACACGAAAGTTTAACCGATTAAATAAATGGGTCTTACAATTGAAAATCGTAATGAGCGATTCTACGTCGAACGGCATTTTGGTATGCGAACATTCATTACAGTGGAAAATATGAATTATATTCTGTCCACCCTCCGATTAATCGTATATACTTGAAATCTTACGAAATGTAGTATATTTATTTTCGAGGCTCCGCCGAGTTTTCTGATTATTATGTTTTGATAGGCGAATCGCCAGGCCATGATTTGGATAATAAGTTAGTCGACTCTAATAATTCATTAATGAATATTAGAGAAACAATAATACGAATGTCTGGACTACAAGAATGCGCGACAGTTCATTGACCCTGCGACTGTAGCTTAATAAGGAAGTTATGACATTCTTACAGTAGAGGGATTTTCGTTTATATTGGGATCAGAAGTTTTCTTGCGCTATTATCAACAGTACATTTAACAGCTTAAATATTTTAATATATTAAAATAATTCCATTGGTACTTCGCATCGACGCAGCTATCTGTAAGCCGCTTGTTCCACAAACTTTATCACTAGATATCAAAACGCATCCTTGATGTTTTGAAATTGTCGAACCGCAAGATCGACTGGTAAATCAAAATTACTATTCGTAAGACGATCAAGAGTGTGAAACGCATCTTGAAATCCTGTTAGAAAAATAAAAACGTTTTATATTAAAATAATATCCATGACCTTACAAAATTGTTACAACCTATTCAAATGTAATCTAGAACTTTTCCAATCTCCTATAACCATGCGAAATCCGACATAAACGCAAGCACTATCACCGATATTCATTAGAGCAAAAGAAAATATCATGCCTAATTTGCTTGCAGTATTAGCCATGGGATGAGCTTTTATTCTTGTCATAAGAATATGTGTAATATCAACGTCATTATTATTGGCGCAAGATAAATGTTTACGTTTCAATCGATTCGCACACGGTTTACTTTTTAATTACAAGATGATCGCATCAATTCCGCACTTTTTTCCGACAGATCAAGCGTCTCGGAGTTAATTAGATCGCAATTAAGTGTAAAATGGGATAATACAGTAGAATCTCGATTATCCGAACTAATTGGGACCGGAGATCGTTCGGATACTGAAACATTTGGATGATCGAACATACATCTAAGATTTCCGGGAAAATCAACTTATATAATATAAATAGTACCGAAAATTCTCTTTGTTAGCCCAACGATCGTAAAATCCTTATTTTATAGCAATTAATAAAGTTTCAATTTTTATACTAGATCCACTTAACCATTTAAATGCAAAATTTTAACTTAAAATAATAATCAATTTTTTGCTGCCTAATACGACAGAGCGAAACCCGGTAATAGTGACCCATTATCAAGTTACATCATAGGCTATAATGTATTTTGAAAATATCTCGCAGTGTTAAGAAACGGCTTTATTAGAGAAGAAGGGGGATACCTTAGGGCCATACTTTAATTGAGAAAAAGAAGACCATTATTGAGGTCGGATAATCAAACGTTCGCATAAGGCACTGAAGCGTTCGGATAATCGAGATTATACTGTATTTAAATTAGATATATAACTTGAAAACAGAAGAGGCACCAAAGAATACATCCGAACTCAATAGCGTCATCGAAGCGACGATACATAAACGCCATGAATTTTTTTAAGGGTCGACTGCCCCTTGGACATAAGTACGAGCGTTATGCATTTTTCAGAATAACATCAAAGACTCGTGCGGATATCACTTTGTAATAATTGAAATTCATGCGAAATAAAGATCTTTCGTGATACGATTTTCCGCAAATAATTTTCAAAACATGCAGTATATTATTATGGCCAACTACTATATATATCAAACGATCGATTTGAACTTTTCGTAAGCATGATAAGGAATCGTGAAATCTACACTACAATTACAAAAAAATAATTAAAAATATATCATTACCAGTTTTTACGACATAACTCCAAGACGTATAGTAGTTTTCCAATAAATATTGACATTGCAGAATCAGCTTCAACCAAACGACTAATTTTTTTGCGCTAGATCAAGAATAATTTGATGAGAATATACCACGTATGGAATTATGCTTGTGTATTTTATGTCGTAGATGGTCCTTCATACTCACTTTAGACCGGCACAAATAAACGCCTTGAAGTGGGAATCGTAACTTCGCTTATACAGTGTATGAGAGGCGATTATGTTACCAATCGTCGTAAGAAGCATCTGGAAATAAGAGAAAGTTTAACACTGTGGTCATTCACAAAAATAATTTCAATTATTAAATATCGATATGCATCAATATGAAATTAGCGACATCCCCATTTTAATATCTCTTTTCTCGATAATCGGTTCCGAGGCAAGATTTACCGATTTATCGATCTAGGATAAGTGATTTAAACGCGTAACTGCCATTTAATGGCGTGACCTAATATTACGATCGAGTATTCTGACAATTACCATATATTTTTGCAAATAAGGCGGTCTTCGGATAAGTTAATGTATAAATGTTCGTCAAAGTTTTATATTTTTAAGACATAAATGTCCGACAAGACGACCCGCAAACTATCGACGGCCTATGAATTTAGTTTACATCGGTAATCATCATCTGGATAATAATAATGTATAGCATATACGGCATTATGACCTATTTTCAAACATTTGCACGGATTCGGGCATTCGGTTACTGATCCTGATTATTCACAAAAGCGTGGTATGGCTATTCTATTCTGTGGACATATTCTAGTCTGTATTAGTAAATAATTACGGTTTGTCCGTTTTTTTCCTCAGTAACTCAGTGAACGTATCTTTTAATCTATATTTTGTTTTAGTATTGATTTACCATTACAATGTACAGTATTATCATATAGCGTATTACACCTTATTGTTAAATGATGATCGCGAGGAATTGCGTTCTGTATAACTTTCAATTTAATTATTTTTTGTATCTGTCCTATAAGACAAACCCACATTTTGGGAGCTTTTTTTCTAATTCCACTATTGCCTTATCTGCGGAAATATACAGTATTTAAATCAGTAAATAGAAGTAGCAATCAACAAGTTCGGTCATTCGGGAGATAAAATGATACGAATGAACTGCCACGAAAAAATTGAATTGATACGTTTGCGTTATCGCGCCGATTACCGGACATCACATTACGCCGATATTACATATACCTGCAACAAAACTATCATATCGATTTTTTCATCCGGATTCATTTATGGGTGCGGATTTGGAAAGCAATTGTCAAAATTTTGTGGACACGTGCTCCTATTTCTTCGGAAGTAATAGATGTTCAAGAGCAAAAAATAAATTATACTGTTCGTTCTGTCGTTGGTAGGTTCCAAACAATTTGTTTAACTCAGTTTGGATTTCATCATTAACCCCTTTAGTGTCGATTGATGATATATCGTCGTTCACAACACTTGCGAAAAGTGCCAACGACGATATATCGTTGCATATCCGATGGAGCCTTACTATTCACATTGCGATCGAATTCTATCTCACAATTAATTTATCAAACGTTATAAATGTTCCAATTGCATTGGAAAAGAATTAAAACAGCTGTTTTTAGGTTTAGCTGTTTGTTATAATATATGCTGATTAATATTAAGACTGCGTATACGTTGGAGAAATAAGGTAGAAACTCGACACAAGTCATCTTCTTGGGAACACGATGACAACATATTGCTGGATAACGAAATATAAATATTGATAATAATACTCAAATGTTTTTTTAAGTAATTTTATACTACCTACTCGAATGACTTATTTTATAGCAGGTCCATCTGAGGGTTACCGTGCATCATGGAGTTATACTTTAGTTTTAAGGGACGATATTAGCTATTTTATTAACAATGTAGTATTTATACTTCATACTACGTGATCTAAATAAAGATGCGAACAAACGATGAATATTGTTATGCGAAAATATTGTTTGTAGAAGAAAAACTTATATTTATGTTTTTCATATTTTATATTGATGTTATGACGTATGATTTTCAACATATCTTAATAATAATCAGCATTACGTTATTCTTTCTTTGTTTCTTAGTATGCTGCTTTATGAATTTCGCAAATATCATTCTTAGTTTGCTTTTTATGAGCTTTTTCCCAAACCGTAGAAAATTCGTCAAATAGGTCCAGTATTTTTCGCAGAGATACGATGCTTTCGCTCGGTATTAAAAGTGTTAAAGGTGTGAACGAAATCTGTTTGAGCTGCACATGGAAGTAGCCCCGTATTTCTTACCATAAAAGTAATTATAATAGATCAATCAAACGGTACAAGATTACCTGTTTCGTGGACATGCCTCTATCGGCGACGAGATCTAAATTAAAACTTTGCGACAATTTTTGCGCTGGACTAGAATTGTATCGATGCCCGTTTTTGACTTCGTAATATTTGATAATGAGTTCCCAAACGTGAATAGATCCGGACGATGTGGAAGTTTTGTGTGGAAAACAACCGACAAATGGCACGATACTGGTGGTTCGTACATCGGAAACCAGTCCGTGTCGCATTAAGTCGCGTATACACACTGCGAGATGATTACGAACTGCGACCGTAACGACGGAGACCGATGGAGCAGTTTTGCATGACTCCGAATCGGAAGTATATACGCTGTCGTTTTCGTTGTCGCCGTCCTCCCGACGATCGACTTCTGCGATTGTCTCTAAAACGTGTTCAACGGCAATGTCCAGCCGGGTACGTAAATCCCGCCAATTATATGCGGACTTGTTGTGGAACGATCGCTGTACTTGACTACTCCCGCAACCAAGCTGCGATATCAAAAATACGTGTAGTAAAGCAACTACTTTTCTCACAGTGTTTAGGGTTCTTGTGCGATTTTCTTCGTCGGATTCTTTTCTCGCTGTTTTTTTCGAGCTGCCCGACGTGGGTGCAACGCTGGTCGTATGCACAGGACACGCGCAGCTACAAGTTAGAGTTTCTGGGCTTACTTCGCCCTGCAGATAATTTATGAATCTCTCCAAATCAGCTACCTGGGTCTTCAGTTGTGTGACTAGCTGTTCTTTCATTTTTAATGGATTCACGATCTAAAGAAAGGTCGGAATACAGGTTTCTCTTTTGATCGTTATTTACAAACATAATGCCATTGGCGAAATATGATAAAGAGCTTACCTGGTTAATAGCGTGATCGACTTGCCATCGTAGGTCATCCACAGGCAGCGTGCACATGTCTTCGACATTAAAATTCAATTTTTCCTTCAGATGATCTGTAATATAATTCAAAGCAAAATAGTTCATCTTCGGATAAAATTTATTGATGTTTTGCACTTCTCGTTGGAGCATAATGAAATTTTCGGTAGCGAAAAAACGATATGAGTTAAGCGCTAACTACTTTTCTCTACCTTTCCAATAAGACAGTTGGAGTTTCTCTTGAGTTTTGTCAATATTCGTCAATAGTGTTGCGTTACCAACATCCTCGGATATCGAATTTTCGATGATTTTTTTAAATTGACTTACAATTAGTGGGTTCCCGGATACCCGGTCATTGAACGGAGGAGGTATCGAGTTTGATAGTTAATAACTGTTATTGAATGATTGATTACAAAAAATCTTGACGAAAAATTGGTGTGAAACTATTTCAGTTTTGGGAATCCGGGCGGTCATAAATTTTTTTTAAGGGGAAGTTAATAAATTCTACCTTAAGAGAGGCAGTGGCACAGGGGGTAGCGTTCTCGGCTCTCAACTCGGGGGGTCCCGGGTTCGATTCCCCGCCGGCACCAATGGAATTTTTCTATGTGCTTTTTCTGTGCTCTCGGTGGTTCGGAACCCACCTAACCAAAAACTGTAGGTCCACCGGAGTAGTTGATGGTGGAATTGAGGATGCACGGTGAAAGTGCGAGACAGGGAGTTTAGGAGAGATGCAAGGGAGTTTAGGAGAGATATGTAAAAAAAGCGCGAAGTCGTACATAGGAACTCTGAGCAACCACTCCGGCCTTGAGAAAAAAACTTGAGACTAATAAATTCTACCTTGGAAACTGAAATGGATACCCGGGTACGCGGTTACTGACCTGACGGTTAAACGAGTTTGCAATAACGTCAAGTGCATCAAATGTAAAGAGGCTTTACTAAGGATGCACTGAAGATACAATCTCTGCTAAAAATAATTTCATGCGAGAGCTTGTAGTATATGGGATTGAGCGGTGCAGACTAACTTTTTACTCGAATAAAGCTTTGACGAGAACCTTAGAATAAAATTTTTTCTCGATTGAACAAATAATTTTCGTATCGCAAAATTACATAAATATTGATTAGGATTAATGAAATCGTTAATATACCACTTTTAACAAAATATTAGGGGAGAGCGGAGATGGAAGTTCCCGGGGTAAATTGTTCCCATAGTAATAACTTTGAAAAAAAAGAAATGGACAAACAGGTGAAGTGCGTGGTGAATAGTTGAAGGATCGCGCTGCTTCGGCAACGATATTAGTTGCTCCCGTCACGCCGGTTAAGTGAGTGAGTGTATGGAGCTACCAATATATCACGTAAGTAAATTTTTGTAGGCTAAAACTTGTTGGTTTATCTCTGTATATTATGGATCGATTTACACATAACTTGCACATATTGTAGTAACATTAGTTGGGAATGTTATGGTCATAGTATTTTTTACTAGGATTAGGTAGTTTTGCCAGAATGTGTATCTATGAAAAAAAAACGTAATACGGGGCCGTTTGTTTCCCGGAACAACTTACCCCCATCGACTTTCATTCGTGGCTTACATCTTATAAATATTTTCTTTCTTTTTCTAGGATGCGAAACCACAAACGGAAGACAGAAAAAGGCAAAACTTCCGAAACATTGTTACGCCAGGCTGCAAATGCTGTAATTTCAGAAGGTACACCGATTAAAACTGTGGCAAGACAATTAGAGATCTGTTATATGACTTTACATCGGTTTGTTAAAAAATTGAGGGCTGGCGAGATTCCTGCAATAGGTTATAAACCTAGAGTGGTGTTTACCACAGACCAAGAAGAAGAGATAGCCAAATATATTTGAAGGTGTTCCTCGATATATTTCGGTCTTTTGCCAGGAGAGGTGCGGAAATTAGCGTATGAATGTGCTGTCAAATTTAATATACCGAACATCCCACCTTCATGGCACATAAATCGAGAAACTGGAGCTGACTGGTTCACTGGATTTATGAAGAGAAACTCCGCTCTATCAATAAGAACCCCAGAAGCAACGAGTGTTGGACGCGCATGTGCGTTTAACAAACACAATGTAAACTAGTTTTTTTACTAAACTCAGTGACACTATGTCCCGATATAAATTCCCTCCGTCAAGCATATGGAATTTAGACGAGATTGGCGTTACTACGGTGTTGAAGCCGAAGAAAATCGTCGCTAAGAAAGGAGTTAAGCAGGTTGGTACCATAGTTTCTGCTGAGCGCGGTACTTTGGTAACTGTCCAATTAGCAGCCAGTGCAGCGGGAAACACGATATCTCCGATGTTCGTATTTCTGCGTTTGAAGTATAAAGGTTTATTTCTTCGGGATGAACCCCCTGAGTCAATTGGAGCTGGGAATAGTTCAGGATGGATGACCGCCACTGAATTTCTTATTTATATCGACCATTTTATCAAGTTTTCTAAGCCAACCCCAGAAGAACCTGTGCTGCTGGTGCTAGACAATCACTCATCGCACATCGACATTAACGTAGTTGAAAAAGCTAAAGCCAATTCGATTATTATGCTGTCGTTTCCCCCACATTGCACACATCGTTTGCAACCTCTGGACGTTGGTGTCAACGGACCTTTTAAAACGTACTGTGCTAAAGCTCAAGACAACTGGCTTCGCAACAATCCGGGGAAAACTATGTCAATTTAATGAAATTCCTGGAATTGTCATAACAGCATGGCCTTTAACTGCCACCCCTATAAACATTATGAATGCTTTTAAAAAGACTGGCATATACCCTTACAACCCTGATATTTTTACAGATGAAGACTTTGCTCCATCTTTCGTAACCGATCGATCATTGCCAGAAACTAATTCGTCTCAGCAAGATGTATCAAATAAAGAGACCCACCAGCTAGAGCATTCCAATAACCGAAGCTGAGTCCAAAATGATGTTCAACCGGGGCCATCCAACATTACATTGTCAGTGCTAGATGATGCACACCTAGGACCTTCCAACATTCGAATACCAGCACAGAATGATGTTCAGCCGGAGCCTTCTAAAATTCTAATATCGGCGACAAATTCCGATCATCCTAGCCCTTCAGCAATGGATATCGACCTGGAACCTCAATCAATGCCAGCAACGCCTAATGCTATCAAATTCAGTCCTGAAATTGTGAAACCCTTGCAAAAAGCACCACCAAGATTGCCTACGGCAACAAAACGGCGCACAAAGAAAACAGCAATTTTAACCGATACTCCCGAAAAGAATGAGTTGGCTGCTCAACAATCTAAGAAAAAGAGAAAAAATAGCAAGGACAACGAGGATAATACAAAGAAGGGAAGCGGAAAGCGTACAAGGAAGAAAAACGAAAATTGTAAATGAAAGAGTAAGGGGAAAGGTAGACCACAAGATAAGACTAAACGACGAATACTGCAAGAAAGCGAAAGTGACAATGATAGTCATTTGGAATGGTTATGTATAATTTGCAGTGATTCTTATTCTAATTCCAGTCCAAATGAAAAATGGATAGAATGTACAATCTGTCAAAATTGGGCACATGTAAAATGTATAAGCAAACGTGCCAAAATCACTTATGTGTGTCCTAACTGCGAGTCCGATGAAGAGTTAAGCGAGAATTAAACTAATTTTGCCAAAGTTAATAAGGACTGATCAAAATGAGACGAAAAGTGTTAGATGTGTATGTTGACTGATCTCAATTATATTTCAAAAAGTTAAAAAATTATAAAACTGTTAAAGTTAGAAGCTATGTTTTGTTATGTATAACAATTTTTATTAGAAATAACAATAAATGGTAACATTTATCATAACAACAATAAATGGTAACAACATTAATCATATGTAAAAATGATTGTAAAAGGAGTCGTTTATGTAAGAAAACCTGTATTATTGAGACCGAAGGTCCTTCAAATCTAAGCGGAACAATTTACCTTAATGACGGAATAACTCGCCCCACAGCGGGGTTGAATGTTCCACACCGATTTTTCTCAGAAAAAGGCTTCTGTAAAGGATACTATGCACAATAGGCTAGAAAGCGTAATACATTATGAAACTGGATACACATCCTCTCAATATATGTAAAAATCGCAGACCTAACTGCCCGTTTTCATAACATTATTTTATGTAGTTTGAAAATCGGAACGTTCAGCCCCGCTCTCCCCTATATGAATAAAAATGTAAAAAACAATAACAAATTGACGCTTCAGAGATAGTGTCAAATGTGGCAACGTTGTTACTCGTACAAGTTGGGTACCCTTGCGTATTCCTGGCAATGAAGTCACTTGGCATGCCAAAAACACGAAGACAAGAATCCCAGTGCGTGAGGTAGTAAAACTTTTCAAATAAGCCATGCCGAAGTCGAATAAAAAACCTTTCGTTGGAAAGGAAAAATTGTGTCTGAAAAAATATATAAGCAACGAGTAGCGCAGCAGAAAAGTGGGTTAACAAGTAAAAAAACCGAAGTAACCTTTAAACGAAATTCGCAGAACGAAATATTGGAAGTCTCTGAAATGAGTGAAATTGAAGAGACTTTTTCTGTAGATGGACCACGTATTGTTGAAATAAAAATGCTTGGTGCACAATTATGGTGTAACTCGTGCAGAGAAGCTTTATCACTGGAATATGTAGAAAGCGAAAGACGCACAGGCATAGCTTCTCAATTTTCGATACGCTGTTATAAATGTTTGCTACTCAACGAAGTACATACAAATAAGTATGAATCTGTTAGTGACAAACGGACTCGGAGCTATGATATAAATTACAAAGCATTTTTCTTAGGTAAGAAAAATGTTATTTATATATCCGTAGATTACAAATAACTATATAGAATTACGCATTTTGCAGGGGCTCTACACAACGGATTGGGATGGACGCATCCGTCAAAATTATTTGCCTGCATGAACATTCCGTGTTTTGATTCCAAAACATTCAAACGACATGAAAAACAAGTTAGACTTGCAGAAGAGCAAATTGCCAAAGATAGTTGCAGAGACGCAGTAGAGTTAGAACGAAAACCAACGATTGATAATGCAGAAGCTTTAGCGGAGATTTTGTAACTTTAACTCTTCTCTTTTTTGTGTTGTCCTATCTATGTGAATAATGAAAAAAATTGAAAGTTTTCTTTGAAATAAGATTATTGAATTTTGATTTGTAAAAATCTATAAATTATTTCACAAAAAAACTTTCAGTTTTTAAAACGTAATTCTGAGAGCTCCTGAGCTATGAATTTGAGAAAATTGATAAATCAGTATATTTATAAAAAAAATCCATAAATGTCATTGCTAAGGAAAATCATAAAAGAAACTTTCACACTTGTATACATTATAATAACAAAATATTTATAGCAGTATTTTCGTACGATTTTTCTACATTTTTACACATGTATATTTTTGCACATGTCACATTTACTTGGTTGTACAATATTTATATTATTATATTAACTGTTTTACTTTATCAGATGTCCCTATAATTCCTGTTTATTTAAAAAACGTCTTACCAAATATATTTTTTTTAATAAAGGGAATTGAGAATGATTTTATTGTTTTTTCTTCATTTCTAACCGGTAATTTCAATTTCCAATCCCATTTATAGACCAGAAGAATGTCAAACAGATTTTTTAATCTCTCATGAAGCGTTAGATCCATCTTGAATTACGAAAAGCCCAGCAGAGTTGGATTTGGCTGAATGCGCAGTAACTTTTCAAGACGTCGTAAGAATTATGGTGTCGTATGATATGGGGTGGAGTACGCGAGGTACAGGACGAAATTACGATGGTCTCAATGGATTTGGAGCAATTATTGGATACATGAGCGGTCTAGTATTGGACTACTCTACCTGCAATCACAAATGCAAAAAGTGTGGTCAGGAAGGTGCTTCTGGATATCATGAAAATTGTCGCCTGAATTTTTATGGATCTGCAAAAGCAATGGAGCCGTACGTTGCAAAAAAAATTGTTGTCGACAGCGAAATATTAAAAAATTAAAATGTACAAACTGGAATATTGATAGGAGACGATGATAGTAGTACAATCGCGACCTGTCGATCTGCAAGTGGCCATTGTATACTAAAACAATCGCATATGAACCACACATCAGGAGGAGTTAAAAAACAACTATATAATATAGAAAAGAATTTCCGGGAATTGTGAAGAGATAGAATCACTTATCTTCACCGATATTTTATGTACGTTGTAGCTCAAAACCGAGGAAATAGCAAACAAATGGCAGATACAATCCGTAACATTCCAAGTCATGCGTTTAATGACCACATCAGATGTGGTGCATGGTGCGGTTTTGTGAAAGATAAAGAAAATCATGATCACAAGATAGTTCCCGAAGGTTTTCATGATAAGCGCTTGTTCGAAGCATGGGAAACCATCTTTGGCCGATTGGCTGCGAATGCTTCAAAATTTTCAAGTGGAGCTTCCAGTAATAGGAATGAAAGTTTAAATGCCACAATGGCAAGTAAAGCGCCCAAATCAAGATGTTATAGCATGTCTGGATCGGCTGATTATCGGTTTGCATGTAGTATAGGCCAAAAAAATCTTGGTAAACGATGCACGCAAGAAATTTTTAGAAAACTGAATTTGTCACCGGTGTTGTGCCGCGCGATTTCGCACTGCACTTTAATATTTTAGGGATCTGTTACTAA
This sequence comes from Netelia melanura, assembly GCA_964007305.1. Classification (NCBI taxonomy): domain Eukaryota; kingdom Metazoa; phylum Arthropoda; class Insecta; order Hymenoptera; family Ichneumonidae; genus Netelia; species Netelia melanura. The sequence continues at coordinate 25,573,049 of OZ023255.1, forward strand.
AGGGTTGGAACCCAAATAAAAGACAAAAGTAAAATATAAATAGTTTATTGACACTTTGAATAAGAGAAAGGAAAGACGGATTCTTGCGCGAATCCGTCGTGCCGCACATACAGGTTAAAGATTAATTAAAGACTGTTTAAATGTTGGCTAGCTGGTCCTTTTATACAGTTATAATTGGAATAGCTTGACCAGCATTGTTTTGTTATTGTGTTCTCCAAATCTGGTTTACATTATTTCTCAGATTTGGAAGTTAACTTTTTTCGTAGAATTTTGTCTGCGTCGACGTTCGCATAGCCTAATATCGAAGGCGGCTTCAATCGCGCAATGCCGATTCAGCGTATTATTGGCCTACTCGGTTGTATGTACTACATAAATCAAAGTAGCAACTTTTACGTAGAATTGTTCTGGGTTGGCGTTCGCATAGCCGAAATTCGAAGTCGGCTTTAATTGCGTAATGCAATTAAAGTGGACCGTTGGCCTACTCGGTTATACGTACTACTTACACCAATGTAGGAATGCTCGATTATCGGGGCACAACACCGGGAAAGCATCACTCTGCACATTTGTCGAGAGTTGAAAAAATAGTTTGAAGAAGAAGAGCTATAACAAATACTGCTGCATACAAAAAAGACGAATGGAATTGAGAAAACTGCGAATCAATCTCGTCATAGGAAAGAACACGTCGAAGGCGTGACGTACGAAAGTAACTGTTCCCTCTTGACTCAGCCTGCTTCCGAAGATTATAAGTCTGATTTGGAAGGCAGTATAGAAAAAGAGATTGTATTATTAGATTTGGAGACTTCTGGTTTTGAAAGAAATTGCCATATCTTACAAATTGCTGCGAAAAGTGGAAAATCAACTTTTGCGATGTACACTAATCCGACATAGGGTAAGCAAATAAACTTTTTTTTTACAAAAATAGCACCCGATAACGGCGAGTGCTGTCAGACGCGGAACAGCCTCCGGATCATAACTCACCACTGTTTGATCCCTGATTCCCATTTTATTTTTTGTTATCAACAAATTAGTGAAAAAAAAACAGATTCTTTTCGTTTTTTTGCTTATAAAACAAAAGATAATGAAGGAATCTGTTTGGTCTCAATGGACGAATTGTAGGTAATTGAAATACGCATAAAATGAGCGCTGAAAGAAGCCGATCGGTCAATAATTAAGGGAGATACACTAACAGAAACGACAAAAAAACCGTTTTTTTTTTTTCAAAAATGTATAACGCTGCCATTTTTTAAGTTATAGGCCAGGCTCTTCGCGAGATAGTAGGTATTGATACGTACTTTTTGTGTGCCAAATCTGGGCGCTGTCGGATAATTAGTTTTTACGTTATTGCAATGAACATTTAATTGTGCCATATTTTGCGGAGAGGCTCGATGCTCTGGAGGTCGTCCGATTTAAGTTTAACAAGCGGCTTTTGAAACTAGAACTCTTGACCTATAAATCTTCAATTTTAGATTTTCGTTTAATTGCATTTAAGTAGGTGAAAATCGCGCCTAAACATGACCAAAAACGCCCGAGCGCGCGAAAGTGGTCCAGTAGTGGGGGTAAATCTGCAGACGCGGGGAAGGCGTATATGAGGCATTTCGCATGAAGTCAACCAGCCTAAAACATGAAAGTTTTTTAATCGTCTTGAAATTTTTATGGTCGATAGTCCTATTGATAGTGAAGCTTCAGCAAAAATTTTAAGGCTCTAGCTCAAATAGTTGCCTAGCAATAGGGGCTCAAATTTGTACCATATTGGCGGTCGTGGCAACATTCCCAGGTTTGTATCTTCCCGAGAAATATAGCGATTTTAAAAAGTCAGGACTGATTTTTAAAGCATTTTCTGCGTACTTTAAGAATATATTTTTTATTTTTAATAAAATTAATAAGTTCATAACAATTTTTTAAGGTTAATGTTAAAAATGACTTTTTCTCAAAGATCGACATCTTCGATTTTTATAAAAAGAATTTATAAAATAGTAGGGTTCTGTCTGAACAAAAAAGTATATAATGTCCAAGATGGGCCGGACCTTAGTTTCGGAGATACAGTAGGATTTACCAGCGAGCGGGCGCTTCACGTAGCGTCGCGCGGCGACCCTCCAGGCTACGTTCGGGCTTGAGCTCTACGTGAGCAATTAGATCCACTTCGTTCTCATAGAGGGTGGGGGAAAGATAAATATAAGGGTGGTTCGCCCCTTCATTTTTTGTTAGGGCGGGTGGCGAGGGCGGGGGTATTTACAAACATGCACACAAATGTCAATAATGACGTGAATTTACCCCGGAACTCCATAATGCTAGCTGAGTATACGATGCTCTTGCCTCAAAAATCGAAGGATAGTTACAACCCCTTAATTGCGAGATATCGGAAAAGAAACATGTATTATCTAATTTCCCATCCTCCACGTGTATGCAAATTTTCATCTCAATCGATTAAAAATTTTCGGAGGTAAAACTCTCATTCGTATGAAAAAATTCGAATTTTGCAATAAACAATATGAAATTTATTGTTATTTGTATGGCTCTCGTGTCAAATGTATAGTACGTAAACAATAAGGGTTGTTGCAATTTGAATTTTTTTAATATCTCGTACCGTTAAAAAGTTATTGCCGAAAAATGAAAAAAAAACCCATTTTTGAGGGTGTGTTTCACCCCCTAAAACCGTTTTTCCGCCGATAAAAAAACACATCTCGCTTAGTTTTCGATACTCTACCACATACCAAAGTTTCAACAAAATCGGAGGGGGATACCTAAGTGATGTTCCAGTATCCCGAACAGCATTTGCTTAAAGATCTGATGAAACCCAATGGTGCCGATCTCCTTTTCCGTTGCGAGTTCGTGGGAATGTTACCCACCGTGTTTCTCAACTTCGGGTTTCTCCTGGAGGAATTTCGTGATTTTCACCGATGTTACCAGCTTCCATGTTGTATGGAATATTCGAATTCGCCATGCGGTTTCGAATATTAAGCCGGATCATGAGAAGCGCCAAGCCGTGACTGATCTCCATTGCGGTGGTCGTCATGTTGTGTTCTTTTCACGTCTTCCCTTGTCGCATCTTCCTGTTTGCCACATGACTTAGTTTTAGAGAGGTGTGCAGTTGAACAACAACGGTGACAGAAAAAGAAAGGAAAAGGTTACAGAGAGTTAATTTTATTTTCGCTTGTTACGGTCTGACCGGTCGCTAGGCCCCCTCTCCTTTCGGTCCAGGTTGGCCACAGTGGAGTTGCTCGGCCACTGGTCAGACGAGGGGAAGGCAGTTGTTTTCCTTCCCTCTTTTTTCCATTTTCTTCCTCTTTCGCCTTCCTTCCCCCTTTTTGTGTTTTTTTCTTATACTCACGCTGGCCTGGCTTTGGGAGGTCGGCAGCGTTCTTTCAGGGGGCACTGGGGTGGGTATGATGTCTTCCACGTAAGCTGGTTTCAATTTATCCATGTGGGTGAGGCTCAACCGGTCGTTGCCCTTGTTTATTATGGCAATGTTTGTGTCCAGGATTCCAGCGACTCGATACTGGCCGTCGTAATAAGGTTCGAACTTACTTTGTTTGGGCTCCCATAGGCTATACACTCGTGTCGATATGTCACGGCGTTTAGGGATGCGTCATGTCGTACTTTTGCCGCGAGCTAGCTCCTGTTGAGATTGTTGCCACCTATCTCGGCCAATTCGTCGCGCCTTCTTGCCACATCTCCCATATATCATGTCACTGTCGGTAGGTCTTACTTCGGTCGTGGGGTGGAAGGCGTCGTCATGAGTTTGCCGTACGCCATCTCGTACGGTGTGAATTTCATTGATTCAGGCACAGTGGCGTTGTGTGATTGTATGGCGTATGGAAAGAGGTCGTCCCACTCGGCGTCCTTGCCGATGTAATGTTTTATGTAATCAGCGATTCCTTGGTGGCTGCGCTCCAAGGATCCGTTGCTCTGCAGGTGATAGGTGGTGGCCTTCACATGGTGGATGTTTTTTTTCCTCGAGGAAGTCCTCCATGCGAGTACTGATGAAGCATTTGTCGTTATCGCTGAGAATGTGTAGTGGGGTCCCGTGGACAGTGAAGTATTCGCGGTTGAGCGCCTTTATGACGATAGACGATTTTATGTTGAGGAGAGCAAAGGGTCTTACAAATTTTGTCAATAGATCGATCGTCGTGAGAGCGAATCTATTTCCTTTCCTCGTAAGAGGCAAAGGACCCAGGATGTCAATTGCGATTTTCTCCCATGCTGCCACCGGTGTATCTGTGATGATCATCGGTTCTCTCGTATTTATTCGATTGAATTTATGCTGTTGGCTGCTATGGCAGCGTCACACGGTATCTTGCACGTCCCTTTTCATCCCATTCCAGTAGTATCTTTGTCGTAGGCGCTCGTAAGTTTTTCGTGTTCCCTTATGGCCTCCAATGTGGTCGCTGTGCCATTTTTTGACGATATCGAGGCGTTCTGAAGGGGGGTGGTATTTCTATCTTCCCCGTGTATATGGTCATCTTGCAGTCGACCTCGAGGAGAGCCTCTTCGAGTATCCGCTGGAGCGTGGATGGTGATATCTCGCCGTGTCCGTCTCCATGCGATGCGATGCAAAAGTCACGATCTCCGTGGGACTCGATGTATCGGCGGAGGATTTGTATGGCCTCTTTGAGTTCGTTGAAGGTCATATTTTGATAATAGTTTTCGGTGGCGGCAATACTTAGGATCTTGGTTTTTTGGTGGTTGCTGGATACCACGTTTGTTGTCTTTAATTCTCGTTTCAGATTTTCGGTGTTGACGTAGCCGAGGTCGTGAAGCTGTTTTCCTACGAGCGTTATCGGTTGGCTGTACGTGGATCCGATGGTATGTTGATTTGGCAGCGAGACGTCGGCATGACTTTTGTGTCTGACAAGGAAACGGTCTCAGGTGTATCTCGTCGATTTTGATGAAATTTGGCATGGTCATAGAACGGACAAAAATAGGCCACATCCATTTTTTATACGTGCCAAGATTGATTTTGACGGGATGAAAGCACCCTCGAAAATAGGGTTTTTTTTTGTTTTTCGTCGATAACTTTTGAACAATACGAGATACGAAAAAATTTCAAATTGCAAATATATTTATTTTTTCGCGTACTATACACTGGATATGATAATGGTACAGATAACAACAAATTTCATATTGTTTATTGCAAATTTGCAATTTTTTCACGCGTATCTCCGAGAGTTCTTAACCGATTGGGATGCAAATTTGCATACGGGTAGAGGGTAACAAAATAAAGTTTGGGTGAATTTCTTATTTTTCCGATATCGCATAATTAAGGGGTTAAAACTACCCTTCGACTTTTTACTCAACTCCATCGTATAATCAGCTGGCCTTTTGCCATTCCGGGTTAAATTCACGTTAATATAAATTCGCTTAAATACTCGAGTACATATTTGTAAATGCCACTCACCCCCCCCCCCCCCCCCCCAATCATGCCCCTCCCGACCGTTCAAAGTTCTTACCGCGAGGCATGGATGAAAATTTGTAGAAATAAAATGGGTTAGACTCGAAGTTCAATCAGTCAAAATAATCGATACAAACTTCCCGGTTTTGGCTTAACATTACCCTTAAGGGGGCAACTCAAAAACTTTGTTCATTCGTGAACGGGTAGAGATATTATAAAAAAAAAGTTTATAGGGACAAAACGTTCTGCTCTTCGACTACTAGACGTTCGTGATAATAATGATGAATATAACAACAAATGGCGTATTATTTATTGCAATGTTTCGTGAATAATTGGATGAAAATCACTCTTTAATTGTTCCTTCATATCGGTACAGAAATAGGTAAGTCTTTCGCTATTACGGAATAATTTCCTGCTTCGGAAAGTAACTGGATTACTATGGTATTTTTACGAAAAAAGTCTGTTCGGCACATCCTGCCTTTGAAGATTAAAATATAATTGGAACACTTTAATAACCATTTTAACAGTAAATTTGTTATGGATTATACGTATTACAATAATGATAGTCGTGATAAAAGTGTTTGAAACACAGAGATTTGTTACACCATGCACAAGTGACAACAGCTGCTTCGCCGCATAGGTCGCATGTCGGTGCATTTTGTGAAAAGCAGAATTGTACCGGATTTTGGAACTATGGTGGTCTTTCTTCTACATAACCGCTTTTGTACCACTCATCGTTTTAACACTAGATTTACCAGCTATTTGCATATACCTGTTTCTATCTAAATATATTTGTTACAAATATATATAAAGTTGTATTGAGTTCATTAAATATATTTTCTACTTACAGCTACAGAAGTCATAACGTCATTTCAGAAAACAAATATTACATGCAGTAGGAATTTTTAATTAAAAATTGCACGACCAGTCAAAATGACTGGTCTGGTAAATCTAGTGTTAAACGAACCTGCTGGCAAATTTGGACCTCGAGTAGAACAAATTATATTCAAAGCCGAAAATATATTTCTATTGGCTTCAAAATCTATAAAATTGACGACTGATCATTTCAAGCGTTGATTCCAAGAATTATATATTCCTAATACTGGTCCAAAATCCGTAATACTTCTGCATTCTTAAAGCGGTCAATGTCCAACTGCGTTGAAAGACATGGATATGCAAGGGGAAGATATTCAAGTTTTAACTACTCCAGCAAGTAAATATATTACACTAGTCTCATTAGTTCTATAGACGATTAGTTAAAATTGCAATTCGTAATTCTTGCAGGTATAACGAGTATTCTACAGCCCCTTGATGTTTATGGTTTCTGTGTACGGAAAAACTTCATCAAATACTTCTCTGACATAGTAATATTATACAACTACGATGTTAATCTGCACTTGAGAGATAATATTGTTAAATTACAATCTCTTACATACAACCAGTTTTCTTCTCCACGATTTATAAACCTTTTTAAATATGTGTGGTACAAAAGCGGTTATGTAGAAGAAAGACCACCAAAGTTCGAAAATCCGGTACAATTCTGCTTTTCACAAAATGCACCGACATGCGACATATGCGGCGAAACAGCTGTTGTCACTTGTGCGTGGTGTAAAAAATCTCTGTGTTTCAAACACTTTTATCACGACTATCATTATTGTAATACGTATAATCCATAACAAATTTACTGTTAAAATGGTTATTAAAGTTTTCCGATTATATTTTAATCTTCGAAGACAGTATATGCCGAACAGACTTTTTTCGTAAATATACCATAGTAATCCAGTTACTTTCCGAAGCAGGAAATAATTCCGTAATAGCGAAAGACTTACCTGTTTCTGTACCGATATGAACGAACAATTAAAGAGTGATTTCCATCCAATTATTCACGAATTATTGCAATAAATAATACGCCATTTGTTGTTATATTCATCATTATTATCACGAACGTCTAGTAGTCAAAGAGCAGAACGTTTTGTCCCTATAAACTTTTTTTTGTCTCCGCCCGTTCACGAATGGACAAAGTTTTTGAGTTGCCCCCTTAAGGGTAACGTTAAGCCAAAACAGGGAAATTTGTATCGATTATTTTGACTGATTGAACTTCGAGTCTAACCCATTGTATTTCTACAAATTTTCATCCATGCCGCGCGGAAATAACTTTGAACGGTCGGGAGGGGGATGATTGGGGGCGGGGTATGAGTGGCATTTACAAATATGTACTCGAGTATTTAAACGAATTTATATTAACGTGAATTTAACCCGGAATGGCAAAAGGCCAGCTAATTATACGATGCAGTTGAGTAAAAAATCGAAGGGTAGTTTTAACCCCTTAATTATGAGATATCGGAAAAACAAAAAAACACCCCAACTTTATTTTGTTACCCTCTACCCGTATGCAAATTTGCATCCCAATCGGTTAAGAACTCTCTGAGATACAGATGAAAAAAATTGCATATTTGCAATAAACAATATGAAATTTGTTGTTATCTGCACCATTCTCATATCCAGTGCATAGTACGCGAAAAAATAAATATTGTTGCAATTTGAAATTTTTTCATATCTCCTATTGTTCAAAAGTTATCGACGAAAAACGAAAAATACCCCTATTTTCGAGGGTGCGTTTCACCCCTTCAAAATCAATCTTGGCACGTATAAAAAAAATACGTATCGCCTATTTTTGTCCGTTCTATGACCATGCCAAATTTCATAAAAATCGGCGAGATACACCTGAGACCGTTTCCTTGTGAGTCGATGTATGGATTTGAGCGGTCGTATCACGCGACCTTTCCGCTGACTCGTTAATAGCATCGAGCTCCGGGGTTGGCAGCATGCTTTCACGGCGAGTATCGCTTTCGATGAGTTCGACATCGTCATCGGAGGATTCCCAAAAGCTCGGATTCTCATATGCGGTCTTGGGGGCTGCGCGACCTCTGTCGCGTATTTGTCCGGCGATGGTGCTCTCGTTGAGATTTGGTAGTTTCGAACCTCCCTTCCCAGAATTCGCACTCTCTTTTGGTACAACCGGGAATATTTTTCCCTTTTTGTAAACAACTTGATATTCGTACTCTCCCAGCTGCAATCTCCATCGCATCAGTCTTGAAAAGGGATCCTTCACCGAATATAGCCAAACGAGAGGCTGATGATTGGTTACGAGCGTGAATTTTTGGCCGTATAAATATGCTCGAAATATTTCACCGCGTCGACCATCGCCGGTCATTATTTTTCTCTTATAGTGTAATTTCTTTCGGCTGAGTTCAGCACTCTGCTGGCATACTGAACCGGCAGGTCTTGACTCACTTTTTCGCCCTGACTCAGCACGGCTCCTATTGCAACGTCCGAAGCGCATGTGGCTAAAGTAAATGCCTTTTTAAAATCGGGATATTGCAATAGAGGCGAGGTGTACAGAGTCTCACGAAGATCTTCGAAACTGGACTGCGTTTGTTTGGTCCATTCGAACTTTGTTGTTGTCTTCGTGAGATCGAAGAGTGGTTTTGTTCGGTCTGAAGAATTCGGAATGAATTTCCTGTAGGATCCAGCGAGACCGAGGAATTCTCGCACATTCCTTGGTATTTTCGGTGCAGGGTCATTTTTCACGGCGATCAGTTTTTTGTGTCTGGTTGCACTCCGTTTTTGCTGAGAATATGGCCTAGATAATTGCCCTCTTTACACAGAAACTCGGATTTATCGAGTTGCAGGGTCAATCCATTCCTTCGCAGACGTTGAAACAGCCTGTTGACCTTCGTGCGGTGTTCTTGAAGGGATGTCGAAAATATTACAATATCGTCTAAATGTACAAATAGCTCCGTACCCGTCCCGATAAGATGCTGTCCATCAACCGTTCGAAGGTGGCGGATGCGTTTTTCAATCCAAACGGCATTCGGGTAAATTCGTAGTGACTTCGAGGAGTTGTGAATGCTGTTTTCGGCTGACTTTTCTCCGCGACCTTGATTTGGTAAAAGCCGTTGGCCAGATCGAAGATCGAAAAATATTTCGCTCCCCCGAGGCGGTCTAGAATTTCTATGACGTTCGGCAGGGGGTAACTGTCACCGACAGTCTTCTCGTTTAACTGCCAATAATCGATCACCATCCTCCACCCTTTATTCCCTTGAGAATCAGCCTTTTTAGGAACGATCCAGAGGAGAATTGTAAGGGGAGTGCGATGGCTTAATGATTTTATTTTCGGGCAGGCCTTTGATTTGCCTCTCGATTTCCTCCTGATGTACCCCCGGGTATCGATACTGTTTAGTAGGGACGGGAGTACCATCGATAATCGGAATTTCGTGTTTGACCACGTTTGGCCCCTTAAATCATCGCCGAGCAGGTGAAAAACGTCCGAATTGTATTTCACCAGGTCACGAACGTGTTTACGTTCTATGTCATTCAGGTGGTCAAAACGCAAGCTCTGCAGAAATTTTACTCACTCGTTGCTGCGGAAACGTAATCGGTGTGGCGCGTGCCGCGTGTCGTTCGTCGTCGGCGTCGGACAGCGGGCCGGATCTGATTTCGTATAGCTCGGGTTCTTGTGCCGGTATTTCGAAATCTAGGGCGTCGCTGTGCGTATTTGTTGCGATGGCATAACAGGTTCCGTTGTTATTCGTCACTACAGCTTCGCTGATATAAACGTGAGGTCCGCGTGCAATGCGTCGCAGATACTCGTCGTGGACGTTGGAATTTCGCAATTTTAGCGCGATTTGTTGCCTGCTTCGCCCTTCGAGGTGAACTTTAATCGTTTCTACTTCTTCGAGAGCGGGTTCGAACTTGTCGCGATTGCAGAAGGTTATAGGTTTGATCGGCTCGCTCGCGGTGACCAATGTACCGTGGTTATAAGAAATTTCAGCCTCCTGATCATGGAGAAACGGAGCTCTTAGGAGTCCGTCGGATCGTGGTAAGCGTTCTCCATTAAATACGTGGAAAACCGCGTACGCCTTTTTTATTTCAAGGGGGTTAGTTCCGAGCGTTCGTATCGTGTGAGGTACGACATTTCTGATTGAACGGTTGTCGCTAGTCTCGAGCTCGAGGTCCTTGTCCAAAGCGCTAACGTGGATGAGGTTCAAAGACGAGCTTCCGTATACGCCGAACTCGGCGTAACCTTTTCGGAATTGCGGCGATTCCACCTTGATTCTCGCGGGTGGAACCTCTTTGAGAAGGCACCGTGGTCCTCGCGAGGGAGAAATCTCGAGGAGATGGCGACCACCATCGCCACCGAGATCCCGACGATTCTGCCGGAGCTTTCATGCAATGCGAGCATGGGTGTTCGGTTTCGAAATCGCGATATTTCGGCGCGTACGGATAATATTTTCGCCGATCATCATCGTCAGGGTGTCTCGCGTCTGTGGCGTAGACTCTCCTGGGCTTTTGCTTGTCCTCGGGGAAGGGCGGAGTCGTCCTTCCCCGAGCTGGACTCGTCGCTGTCGCAGGACTGCGAGGAGCTTTCGGATGAGGATCGTCTCCGCCGCGACTTCCTTTTCTAGCGCGAGCTTTTATTATGTGATTTGCACGACTTCTTCTTCTCCGCGCTGCCCAAGAAGCAGCGACGATTACGCTGCGCTTGCCCCTCCTCGAGGACGAGACTTTGAGATGCCTAACTAAGGCGTTCAGGGGGCCGATAGGTCTGCCATCGATCGAATCTCCGGCAGCTCCCAGCAGTTTCGTTTTCACGCCGGTGTTGTGCCCCGATAATCAAGCATTACTACATTGGTGTAAGTAGTACGTATAACCGAGTAGGCCAACGATCCACTTTAATTGCATTGTGCAATTAAAGCCGATTTCAAAGTTCAGCTATGCGAACGCCGACCCAGAACAATTCTACATAAAAGTTGCTACCTTGATGTAAGTACTACATACAACCGAGTAGGCCAACAATACCATGAATCGGCAATGCGCGATTGAAGCCGCTTTCGATATTAGGCTATGCGACCGCCGACTCAGACAAAATTCTACGAAAAAAGTTAACTTCCAAATCTGAGAAATAATGTAAACCAGATTTGGAGTATACAATAACAAAACAATGCTGGGCAAGCTGTTCCAATTATCTTATATATAAAAATGGAAGAATGTTTGTTTGTTTGTTTGTCTGTCTGTCACGAGTAAGCTCCTACACCGTTCATCCGATTGCGATGAAAATTTGGTGAATTGTAGTCCGCACTCCCGAGAAGGTTTCTGCGTTAGTAGAATAATTTTAATTGCCAAAATAAACGCGTACGGGGCAAAACAAAATTAACGTTATGTATCTCTATAATATAGAGATTATTTGACAGCTATCAAAGTATAATAACAAAATGACATGCGAAATAAAGCACACGCATTTGTTTTAACGACTCGATCGACTCGATATTACACACATCGATTGACATAATTCATTTGACAGCGAATGTCAAATTAAGGAGGTTTATCTGGTATCGACTAAGTCAAAAGAAAAATTTGTGTGACAAGCGTAGTCAATTCCGCATGTTTGACGGTGCCGCGAATGCTTAACCTCGCAAAAATTACTATTATTCGAGAGAAATTAATTTATTATGAATCTCATGAGTACTTAATCGATTTTATTAAGCTCTACAAATGTTCCTTAGATATTGTTTTATTAATTCTGCAATTTTGGTCAAAAATTCGTTGTCAATGGTTGTGAATTTAACGTTCGCAGACGGAAAAACCACTGAAACCCATAAAGGTACGTGTGGAATTAGGAAAAATATGTTTTTATCTATGTCTCGAGAACAAGGTATCCTCGAGTCTTCAAATTTTAAGAACATGACTTTATATAGAGACACTGATAACTATACTCTGATTTTTTAATCAATATATGTTTTTTTAATTCGCTGACCAGATAAATTTCCTTAATCGTGACATTAAATCGGCAAACGATTGGAACATAAACACGTCAGTCACAAATGAAAAATACATTACGAGTTTCAGAAACGGACGAGCAACGAGAAGCAAGGCAGGAAACCAAGTTAGAGTAGGTACGCCACGACGTACAAACTTTCTAACAAAATAACAGCAATAACAGACGAATTAATTAACAAAGTTTTTGAAAATATTGCACATAACTACAAAAAACGATTCAAAAGAGAATATCATGAGAAACTAAAACGTACAAGTCGATTGCTGCTTTTATTAATCAACAACAAGTTGTTAATTATCCAACTGAATTCCTGAATTCGTTTCATTTACCAGGCATAGCGCCGCACGTTGTAACATTGAAAATGGGCGTGCCTATCATACTTTTACGAAACATCAATCCACCACGACTTTGCAACGGTACTGGACTTCCAGGGAAAAATATGATGAACAATATGAGCGAAATTACAATTAAAAATAGAAAATTTGAAGGAAAAGACGATGTACTGTCATCACGTATCGCAATGATATCAAAAGCATATGCCATTCGATTTAAAACGATTGCAGTTTCCAGTACGACTCGCATTTGCAATGCCCATCAACGAAGCACGGGGATAATCGCTAAAAATATCTATAGTATAGATTATATTTGGAACTGGTCTATACTCCGCATATGGACAAAAAAAAAACCATAAATATTGTGTGTCAAATAAATTATGACACCAAAACGGCGTTGAAACGCATGCCGGGTACCGCTAGTAACTGTATAAAAGGACCAGCGATTCGCGCAAGAATCCGTCTTTCCTTTCTCTTATTCAAAGTGTCAATAAACTATTTATATTTTATTTTTGTCTTTCATTTGGGTTCTAACCCTTTAGTAATAGATCCCTAAAATATTAAAGTGCAGTGCGAAATCGTGCAGCACAACATTGGTGGCAGCGGTGGGATTGCTACGGTGAAACGAACAATAAAATATAATCACTTTCGCCAGGACGATCTTTCTTTCTGAAAAATAACCAGCATCGCCAGTGCGGAAGTCAGACTCCACTTGTTCCGCACCGAGCAATAAGAAGACACCCCAAACGAGAGTAACCAAGGACTGAGGTACAGACTACATAGGATGAACTAGGAATGTCGAGAATAATTTGGCTGTAAGTCCCAACTTTCTCACATTACTATCCTATAACGAAAAGCGCTACGGACGCCGCGAAATTTATAACTGAATTAGAATCGCGAAAAGTGACGCGCTAGCAAAAACGAGTACGACAAGACCGCCAGTGGACGGAATCAACACGCAAAGGGAGTCCGCTTTCGGAGATACCAATGATCTTCACGATCTCGAAGAGAGCGTGTTCGAACCTAATCGTACCGTGCTAGCTTCGCACGCCGCCTAGACGTGACCTAGTACCTCGAGGACCCCCACGAAGGGCTCGAAGTGAAGGTAAATGTTCTGTCAATTGAAATCAACCTGCTCATACTGTAAAGTGGCGGGGCATGAGTTCAAGGACTGCCAAAGGAGGTTATTGGTACCTAGGAGGTAAGGAAATTGTCCTGAATGAGCACCGCATGTCCTTAATAGAAGGACATCGGAAAGTTAAACTCCCACCCCGCAGCGAAAACATCGCAAACGCGGCCACCGACTGCAAATTTGTCGGAATGACCGAGAAAAGAATGCTGACCAAGGGAGTAGTGATTGGGACATGCATTACGAAGCCACAGGGAAACAACTGCGTAATAAGCGTTGTAAACTCAACGACTGAAGAAGTGGAGATCGAGCGTCCCATAGTGAAACTCGAGCCGCTGTCGTCAGCAAAAAGGCTAGCCGGCCGTTAGGTGTGCCCGAATTCGACACACGACGTAAGCGCGGTCAGCTCCACCGGGTGGTATACGCGTCTCGAAAAATTAAAAGAGACGGTTGACACCGCACATCTCAATCGCGAGGAATCAGGATCGCTTTGGGAGATTTGCAAGGAATACGCCGACATCTTTCACCTAGAAGGAGATAAGCTACCTTGCACCCATGTGGTGGAACACACCATACCATTAAAAGACGGGGTGCTACCCATAAAGGTCCACCCCTACCGCCTGCCCGAGATGCATAAACAGAAGGTGCAGAGGCAGACCGAAGAGATGTTGCGTGATCAAATCATTCAACACAGCAAGAGTCAATGGAATGCATCATTACTCGTCGTCGCAAAAAAATCTGATGCAGCAAGTCGAATAAAAAAGCGAATCGTTGTCGATTTCAGAAAGCTGAATGACGCCACCGTGGGCGATTCATATCCATTGCCCAATATTACGGACATTTTGGATCAATTAGGCAGGGCATGCTATTTCTCAACCCTCGACCTTGCATCGGGGTTTCACGAAATCCCGATGGCTAAAGAGTATCGGGAGAAGACCGCCTTCTCCACTCCTAAAGGACATTCGAATTTCTTCGAATGCCGTTCGGACTAAAGAATGCCCCGCCGACCTTGCAACGGTTAATGAATGCCGTTCTGACGGGACTGGAGGGGATAAAATGTTATGTATATCTCGACGATATCGTAATATTTGGTACGACCTTGTCGGAACACAACGACACCGGGAAGTTTTTCAGCAACTAAGGGAAGCCAAGCTATCCCGTCAGCCCGAAAAATGTAGATTCATGCGCAAGAAAACGCAATACCTGGGCCACATTATCTCTGAAAGAGGAGTACTCCCCGATCTAGGGAAAATCGACGCCGTACAGAATTTCCCGACGCCGAGAAATGCTAAAGGCGATCAATTATTCCTAGGGTTAGCAGGATATTATCGGAAATTCATACGAGACTTCTCCCGAATCGCTAAGCCCTTAACACACTTGATTAAAAAGGACACGACATTCGAATGGACACCGCAACAAGAACAATCGCTCCACGAGTTGAAGGCCGCCCTGACCACGGCGCCGATACTACAATATCCGGATTTCAAAAAGCCGTTTATCGTAACCACAGACGCTTCAGATAAAACTATCGGAGCAATTCTGTCGCAAGGCAACGTAGGCGAAGACTTACCCATCTGTTATGCAAGTCGGACGCTAAACAAAGCCGAACAAAACTATTCGACGACGGAAAAGGAATTGCTGGCCATCGTATGGGCGATAGGGCAATTCCGTCCATACGTATATGGTACACGTTTTATGGTGGTAACGGACCATAAGCCTTTAACTTGGTTGTTTGGGGTCAAAGACCCCGGCTGGACACTCATGCGTTGGAAATTAAAATTGTCCGAACATGAGTTCGATATCGTGTATAAAGCGGGTACGCGAAACACAAATGCTGACGCGTTAAGGGAGGAGCCTGTTAGAGGCTTTACAAAATCGATTTTTTTTTGCTTAAATGTCTTCCTAAACTATCCAAGAATGTGTCCCTAAAATTTCAGAGGCAAATTCGAAATATTTTCGGAGTTACCGAAGAAATAGTGAGCAAACGTCGAGCAGGTATACGACCGGCCGGATCGCTCGGAGCGCGCGTGCTCAGCCCCTTGATCTATTGTACGTATTATAATCCAAAGGGACTAACGGTCCTTCGAGACACTATTAACTGTTCGTAGAAGGTCTTTATGGAGCTATGGTAGGGATAAAAGTATGTATTATAACGGTATATATAAGCTGGCTGCGTCGGCTTGAGCAAAGCTACATTTAGCATTTAAGTTCAGTTTTGATTTGTCTTTCGGCACGTGAACATCTTGAAATCATGCAGAGCTATCCGAAAGTGCGCAAATCTTCAAGTGAACGTACTGAAAAGCCCCGGAAGCGCAGATTCCACGGCAATCAGTTTCATAATGTTTCGTCATCGGACGATGGAGAAGCTAATACTAGCCGTAGTCAAAACAAATTGGCGTCAGTGACTACGGATGATGTTATAATTTATCCGTCTCATTGCTATCGGATAATCGAGTTTGTCTCTGAGTTTTTAGCAATTTCTGAGTTAGTTATTTGCAATTCGTATAAGCAGAAAATAACGTTTGCCGAAAGTGGCCATCGAGGTCTAGGATTCAAAATCGTTTTGTCGTGTAAATGCGGTAAACGAGAAATTCAATCCGGACCGTTCATTCACACCGGCTACGAAATCAACAGAAGAATTGTGTTCGTCATGACGCTTTTCGGTGTCGCACGAGAAGGCATTAACATCTTTTGTGGCCTTATGGATATATCTCAAGGCTTAGCAAAATCGACGTATGACCAAATCGTGCAACACCTGTATACAGCGTCGAAAACAATGTTTGAGAACGCCTGCAAAAAAGCTGTCGTAGAGGAAAAAGAACTTAACGCACAGAATGAAAGACCAGCTGACCATTTAAAAGTTTCGGGCGATGGATCGTGGAAGAAACGTGGATATACTTGATTGTACGGTGTAACTACACTTATTGGGTACTACAGTCGCAAAGTGATCGATCTCGACGTTAAAAGCAAATATTGTCATACCTGTGCCATCAAGAAAAATACATTGAACGATGACGAGTTTGAAAATTGGTATGAAAACCATAAAGAAAATTGTTCTTCGAATCACGCAGGTTCGGCCGGGAAAATGGAAGTTGATTCGATGTTGGAAATGTTCTCAAGGTCCATCGAGAAATTTGGAGTAATATATATTGTGACGTTGCACAATTTCCCTCGAGCCGGTGGCCCCCAAAGGCAACCGTTCCACGTACAATTCAAAAGCGTAAGTAAGGAATTATTATTTTGAATCCCCAAATTCCCGTTCCTCCCAATTTTTGTAAATGTGCAACACTTATCGACACCCCGAAGAAACCCACCAGCTGAAGAAAGAAGACCTACAACACGTGCTACTCCATCACCACCATCAAGGACATCCTGAGGACACCCCGACTGGCCCGACGTATCATCACCGGAGGTACCAGGACGTCCAAGAAGAAGCACACAAGATCCACCGTCACTCTCACCGCACCGAAGGAAAACCCGCCACAAATCAAATAGATCGTCCCGTTCATCATCCACCGGTCATCGATCGACACGGTGACACAGGAATCAATGAGATGGCAGCAGCGCGCAACGAGAATTATCGATCCTAATTACCCTAAATCCCGATACCTATGAGAGCGACCCTACCATACCGACCGCCTGACCTAATTACATCCATCTCCCGATAGATCTCCCTAGTCCGTCCCGAATATATTGATTTCCCATCGACCCGTTATCGCTTGACCCGTGCCGCTGCTGCCCAATCAAAATTAAGGACGTCCCGGCCTCTCAAGAGGCCGTGACAAATTTCGAGTTTCCGGCAAGAAATGTGCTCGCTCGTCACTTTGAGGATAGCCACCGGCGAGTGTAGGCGACAAAATTTTGCGAGATAGAGAGTACGTGAAAATTAGATAAAGTAAAGGAACTTATTAGAGAAAATATTAGAGAAAAGATTATAATACGAAACTCGAGTGAAATAGGAGTGAAAGGAAAGTAGTGAAAGAAGATTAGAAGAAAGTATTAGAGTGAGAGAACAGAAAGACGGGAGTACGTGCGAGAGAGGGAGAGAGTACGACAGAACAAGAGAACGATCCACAAGGAAAAAGGAGTTACTGAATAAATTGTAAGTGTTTGCACATTTCCTTTACCAAAAATATTGGCATTCCCTTTTTGAGTTTTTCCCCTTTTTATTAGCCCAAATTTGTAATTAGAGTCCCCCTCTTCCCCGAATTTCTCACCATACGTTTTTGAGACTTTCCCCACTCATTTATCAGAAATATTCCGAGTAATAGATTTTATTGTATTTCAAACGTGGAACGGTTGTGCGCGTAGCCGTTAACCCTTGTGTTAGCACCCAACTTTATCTACGTTGTTACGCACCCGGGGTACCCAGGTGCTCACCTCTTATTTTTCTTCGTTTTTCGAATACTACGGCCTTGAAATCGATTCCTAAACGTTCCTAAATTCATATAAATAGGCATCACTATATATTCTGGCAGGACCCACACCAGTTCCCCTTTTGTAATTGACAAAAGTGGGGGTATGAAAGGGTCGGCATACGTCACATATGTTCAACAGTTAGCATTTCTCATTCACGCAGACGTGCCGCTGTGTTTCGAACGGACTGCAACTTGATTTTTTAACAAAAATATTAATATTGCTCCATTGTTTTTAGTGCATGGAGTCACTATTTTATCTATAAAAATTGTATTTGTCAGTGCTTTGTGATTGAAGACTTTAAAGATATCGAAAACCTATCAAGAGTGGAATTTTTAAGGCAATTTAATGTCACTTTTTTATAGTGTTTCATTCATATATTTCGATTTCATCCTTTGATTTTATTGAACCAGCTAATAATGCATGAAACAAATCTCAGATTGAATGCCGCACAGAAAGAGGCTTATTTAAAAACGATATTAGGAGAGAGCGATACAGATTCCGATGTTCAATCTGACAGTGAAGACGATGACTGGTTACCAGATAAAGATTTGATCGAGCATCTCGCTTACGTGGCATCATTTACACTGGTGAATCTGGTGATATTCGAGAAAAAAATCAAGGAGAACGAGTCGTAAAAGAGCTCGCAGCTCCGTATCGAGGCAGTGGTAGAAATATTAGCATGGAAAATTTGTTTACAACATTACCCCTTGCCAAACACATGCTTTCATGGAATTTAACTGTCGTTGGCACTTTGAGAAAAAATAAACCTTATGTTCCAAGTGTCATGGCTCTGCACAAGTCGAGAGAATTATACTCGACTGAGTTTGCTTCCAGTGAGAAGGTGACGATGTACTCATACGTGCCAAAGAAAAATAAAGCAGTAATTATATTGTCGACTACGCATTCCGACAGAGCTGTAAATGATGACACTAAAGAAACCTCACATTATAACATACTACAATAAATATAAAGCTGGCGTTGATACTATGGGCCAAATGTGCACTCGATACACTACGCAACGTCGTACTCTGAGATAACCGGTAGCTCTGTTCTGGAACATGCTGGATATTAGCTCACTCGCATCCTATTTAATTTATTACGAAAATAACAAGATGCTTCCGAAGAGAACAGACCAACGACGACTATTTATCCGCCAATTGAGTGAAGAACTCGCAATACCAGTAATTGAGAACCGGTCGCAAAACGTTCGAATAATGCGAAATTACAGTACAAAAATCGCCATTGAAAGTGTGATCAGGCGGCCATTAAATCCCGTGGAAATCGCTCCAGGTCCTGCTATTGAACGCGATATGTAAGGGAGGATCAAAATTACTGGCTCCTGTCATATTTGCTACAAAGCAATAATAAAGAGGAGGAGAAAGACACGAAAGTCATGCTGCGATTGCAACAAACCTGTCTGCGATGAACATGCTACAACCTTAGCGAAGTGTCACGAATGCAGGGGCTAATTAATTTTCTACATTTATTTTGATGTATTTCGTATTATCACAAACCATATTCGACGTATTCAAATAAAATAAAATATCCCAAACCAATAATCCACTCAAAATGATTTTTTTTCAAGGTGGGCACCGGGGTACCCGGGTGCGTCCGTGCCGTATATATACTTCACACTCGATTTTTTCTTAGTAATTAAACAAATTATTTTATTCCAAACGAATCACCTGCTTACAATTGAGTTGAATAACGACGATCCGGAGGTTTTTGCCGAAATTTCTATTTTTGACCAAGTTAAATTAAAAAATGTACCGTGGTGGGCACCCGGGTACCCGGGTGCGAACACAAGGGTTAAGATTGAATAGAGCCCCCCCCCTTCTCCCCTCTCCCAGCCAGTGGTAATAACCAAGAGGCCACATAGAGTCGGAGAACCCATCCTGAGATCCCCCCCCCCCCCTTTCCCCTTGCAGTTCAGATTTTCCCTTTCCCGAGCTAGTCCTCCCAATATTCCCTCTGGATAATGTATTTTTATTATTTTATTAATTTTGGGAAAAATTAACTGGCGCCCAGACTATGGTAATAGAATTTATATAGAGAGTTGATTTTTTTTGCGCCTTACTGGGAAATCCCAACATATTGGGATTAACCTCCCCGGAGATCGTCCGCCGATACCATACTACTTATTTTGGGTTTTCTTTTTTATTGTGAATTATACTTTTGTTTTGAGATTTGTTAAATATTCTGAATAATAAAGTATTTGTTATTTTTGTTCTTGTAAGTCATGGATCAGTTATTACGTTGGTTTAACCCCGTCCCGTGATATCCCCCTCCCATCGGCGTGACAATATTAATTACATTGGCGACGGCGACTCCAAAACGTTTCTTGGCATTCAGAACAGTGATCCATACGGCGACAAGTGCACAGTGACTCGTCTCCACAACAAGAGAAATCAAGAGAAGCTCGATGGAAAGAAGCGGCTCACCTAGACTTTAATGAAAAAATAAACAATTTATCACGGTCTGGCGATTCGAAGAAACATGAATTCTGTAGAAGGTATGAGAAATGCAAAAATGGCGACACTTGATCATTATTGCTCTACAGATGAATTACCTCTCCACGACAATTGCCCGGAAGGCGCCGAAAGCTGGTGTGAGTGGCGCAAAGCTGAAGCGACAAACACCCTGGCTGCTTTTAAACATCCACCACGTCTAATTGACGAACACGTCGAGAAGCACATTTGTCTTGTGTACGAGGAATTATCTAAGGACGAGCTGCTAACGAGGTGGTTGGGTGGACGCACACAAAATGCGAACGAGTCGTTCAATTCCATTGTGTGGCGCATCACACCTAAACACCTTCACTCAGGCATTAAAATCATCGAGATTGCTGCTTACATCGCTGGAGGAATGTTCAATTCAGGCTACAGTGCAGCATTGAAAACCATGCAGTTACTAGATTTGAAAATTGGACAGCAATGCAACAATTTCGCCAAGAGCGCCGACAAGTAGCGCTTCACCCGACAAAACAGGCGCGCTTCATTTTCAAGTAAAGAGGCCAGAACAGCCCGCAGACTCGAACATCTGGGCGAAAACCAGTTTTTTGAAGAGTCTAAAGGGCAACTCTATGGATCAGGAATCGCCGATTAGCATATTAATGCGGCAAGGTCAAAAAAATTACGATTTTTTATATACGAAAACTTTGACGCGCGGTTTCTCGGTTTTTCATTTTTACGATTTTTCCTAATTGGCAGGAAAGATAGGGAAAAAATTAAACCTCCTATCGAAACGAGATAAAATGGATTGTATTCGGTATTAAATTCTCTTCTAGTTGAACCTGAAAAACCTTAAGAAAGTTAAGATTAACCCGCTTTTTAAACAATCTAAAGTGAATTTTTTTTCTAAAAAAAAATGGGGGGAAATTTTTTTTTTTCAAATTGCGAAAAATTGTTGAATTTTTCACTTTTAGTTGAATTTTCTTGGTTTAACTAGAAGCTATACTATTGAAAAATAAAATTTGTTTTGTGTTCTTTGTTTCAGATGGAAATTGCGACTTGCGTCTTTCCCGCCGCACGACAAATGCATACTCGAGGCGCCTCGGCGAAATGCTTATACCAAGCATAATATGACATATATCTTAATGAAAAAAATTGAGAGACTGCTGAAATATATAACAATAAACCCTGAAAGTTTCATTTCAATCGGATATTTCTGTCAATCCCAAAAAAATCCTCGAAAAAATCGATTTTTTGAAGCCTCTAAAGCAGGCTCCCATCTTAAGTCGCAGATGTGCGACCACGCGCTCACAAGTGAGCAAAAATCAACTGGCGGATAAAACAGGAGATACCGGCGACAAGAGTTCTAAACTTGAAGACACCAGAAAAAATTCGCGGAATTCGGAGTCGCGAGACTCACTCAGCAACACAGATGGCACTCACAGGCTGAGTGAAGAAGAAAAAGAAAAAATACTACATGAGCATCACGGGGCTTCCCTCGGAGGACATCAAGGAGTAGCCCGAATGTTGAATAGAATTCGGTTGAATTACAACTGGCCAGGAATACGCAAGGACGTCGAAAATTACGTGAGGAAATGCGACAAATGTCAGCGGAACAAAATTCTCCCCTTAATCAAAGCTCCGATGGTCATTACGGATACGCCAACGAAGGCGTTCCAGATGTGCGCAATGGATATCGTTGGCCCATTGCCTGAGATGGAAAGGGGGAATAAGTATATCCTTACCTTCCAAGACCTGTTGACTAAATTCAGTGTCGCCATCGCCTTACCCAATCAACAAGCCAACGAAGTCGCCAGAGCATTCGCGGAGAAAATTATTTGTCAATACGGTACACTGGAAACCGTACTCACCGATTAAGGTACAAATTTTCTCAGCGCGACTTTCAAGGGAATCTGCAAATTACTGCAGATAGAAAAAAATACAAACGACCGCTTATCATCCTGAGTCCAATGGCGCACTAGAAAGGTCGCACAGGACTCTGGCCGAATATTTAAAAAGTTACACACATGACGATCAGTCCAATTGGGATGAATGGCTACCATACTCCATGTTTATATATAATACGACTCCTCATACTGCAACCGGTCACACCCCATATAGTCTTATCTATGGGAACGAAGCGGAGCTGCCAACAGCCCTGCAAAGAGAGCCGAGGATCACCTACTCATATGACGACTACGCTCAGGAACTTCGCGAGCGTCTACGAGTTGCTTGGTCATCCGCGCGAGAAAACTCACAAAACGCAAAGCAGCAGGCTAAAGTACAGTATGACCGGAAAAGCAAGCAACAAGACTTCAAGGTCAGAGATAAAGTCCTCCTATACGATGGGACGATACGACGCGGAAGATCAGCCAAACTAACGCCGAAATGGACAGGCCCATACGTCATAGAGCAAGCACTTCCGCCAGCCAACTACATAATCTGAAGGGGTCGACGCCACGTACGAATACACGTGAACCGCTTAAAAACCTACGTGGAGTACTAGGGCGAAAATGAAGAATAAAATTACACACTCACATATATCTATAAAAGAAAAAAGGGTTATGTAATTTGTATAGGGTAACAATGATGAGTCAGATGTTCCTGGCCATTGAACCGAGTATGCCTTACGAGGTAAGAGAATTCAAGGACGCGCCGGGAATCTACTACGAAGGAATCGAGACGCTGAATCTCTGCACGGACATGTGGACGCTCGCGGTATAGATCGATTTAACGCATCCGGCCGATCTGGAAGCTCGGATCTCTCATTTCCTCACTGAATTTCGAAGGAAGTGTGAAACGGCCATAGGGCGGGATAGCCACTGTGGAGAGATGCTGGACAATCTCGCTCGCCTTTTCGAGACTGTTCAAGAAAGGGTCGGAGTAGTCCACGATCTCGTAGGAGCTGATCATCCACGGAAACGACGCGGGCTCATCGATGGACTTGGATCGGTTTTGAAATCGATTACCGGAAACTTGGATGCCGCAGATGGAGAATGCCTAGATGCCGAGATCGCCGCGATCCGTGGATCAGAAGAATCCCTTAGAGAAGGGATGAAGAAACAACTCTAGGTCGTAGAAACGACGCTGCATATATTCAATCAGTCGTCTCATGCAGCCAACCGAAATTTTGGTAAGATGTATAACATAGTGCGTACGGTAGATAAATACCTGAGGAACGAAACCGACACATTATGAAGCAGGCAGCACTTCGACAAAAGTCTCGCCCTCATGGACAATTACGTGGAGACATTTCTAAGGAAAATAAAAACGTGGCTGACCTCTTCACCAGCGTTACATTAGGGACCGTAAGTTCTGCCATCGTCACACTACAGTGTTTGACACAATATCTGACCGAAGCACTGCCTCACCTGCCAAGAGGATAGTTTTCCGCTACCTGTTACGAGAGAAAACGGTGCGGGAATATTACGTCCGGCGACGACGAAAGCCTTCCGACGAGGCGAAAAAGTAACCTTAATAATCGAGATACCTCTAATGAAGCAGACGGAATTTGGAGTAAATCGTATGTACCCTCTGCATCCCGGGGAGTGAATGATACATTTGTCTATTTAGAGATGACTGAGAATCCAATAATAGTGGACAAAGAAAACAAAAATTTTCTGCATTTGACGTGGAAATCGATCTGAAAAGCTGCAAGGTCGAAGAGAATCGATACCTTTGCCGTAACAGGTACCCCACCACGGACATCACCGAAGATGCACCTTGTAGCGTACTCATGTTCACCGAAAGAACGTCGTCCTCGGGACTCGATTCTATCTAATTTAGTTACGACATAAACATAGCTCGCCGGAGACGAGCGAAAAGACTCCTTTTCTTTTTAGGGTGGAGGGATGTTGTGCCCCGATAATCGAGCGTTACTACATTGGTGTAAGTAGTACGTATAACCAACTAGGCCAACGGTCCAATGTAGATGCATTGCGCAATTAAAGCCGACTTCGAATTTCGGCTATGCGAACGCCGACCCAGTTCAAGGTTCTAACACTAGGCAGAGGTCACGAGACCGTTCCGTCTCTTGTTTACTGTAACGAAATCAAGACGTGAAGGTCGTGTGGGGTTAATATCTACCCCGGCTTCTCGTTCCCGTTAGCGTTTTGTATAGGTAAATTATTTTTCTCTTTCTTGGTAAAATTAATGCAACTGACGTATTACAACTTTATTTAACAATAAAACATTAGATACATAATTTTCGGCGATGATTTTCATATCTTAAATACTCATACACTGGGAGTAGCAAGCAAATGGATATGCATTACATTTTTTTGGCAGATGATGGCCAAAAAATACAATTTAAGAAGCGCCAATTCTGTGGCGAACATTTTGACACGATTCGAGACTGAGGAAGACGCAGCAATCGACTGCGTTTCTGATGAATCTGAAAGTTTAGAGGTAATGAGCGGATCGGAGTCGGAAGAAGATGCCGATAATGATGAAGAATTCAAACCACCGGAAGAAGTAGAATCTGAACATTCAGATTTAGAGGAAGTAGTTCCCAAAAAAAGACAAAGACGTGGAATGTCAATTACTGTTAGTGATGGCCGTTCAAGTCGCGGTCGAAGGCGAAGTATCGTCCGTGGTAAAGATGGGCATAATGGTATACGACACCACGCGAACGATTTCAGCAACGACGAAATCCTCCGATATCGTACTTGCCGAACCCAGTTGGAGCAGCAAAACAAATCCGTACACCTTTTGAATCATGGAATTTACTTTTTCCTGATTCCTTGTTGGAGAAGATAGTTCGCCACACGAATGAAGAAATTCAAAGATATTTCGAGGAATGCGAAATTGACGACAGAGCTAATCCCACGTACGCCAACATTAATCTCATTGAATTGATGGCTTACATTGGACTATTATATTTTGCGGGCCTGCAAAAAACGAGAAACACAAATTGTGAAGATTTATGGAGTGCTGATTACAGTTCCATCAGATACCGTGCAACAATGTCTCGACTCCGATTTTTATTCATATCGAAGTGCATACGTTTCGATGATAAGAGTACACGGCTTTAGCGAAAGGAAATAGATAAATTCACTGCAATCCGTGAGGTTTGGGAACAATTTGTATCGAATTGTACAAAATATTACTCGCCAGCTTCACATTGCACAATAGATGAGCAACTAGTTTCTTTCCGAGGACGATGTCCATTTAAAGTATACAATGGCTCTAAACCCGATAAGTATGGTATCAAAATCGTGATGCTCAACGACGCACGAACGTTCTACATGTTCTCTGCACTGACATACGTGGGAAAAGTATATACAGAGAAGAACGAGAGTGTCCCATCATATTATATTAGAAAATTATCGGAGTCACTGCATGGAACTACCCGAAATATTACATGGGACAATTGGTTTTCATCAATTCCAATCTTCGAGAAAATGCTTACCGAGCATTCCATTACCATGGTCGGAACACTACGGAAAAACAAACGCGAAGTCCCTATGAATTTCCGATGCGCAGGACAGGTTTCATCATCGACATTTACGTTCGATGGGAACTTGACTCTGGTATCCCATACTCCAAAACAAAATAAAATAGTCCTCCTGCTGTCCTCACTACACCATACTGACACGATCGACTCGAACACAAAGAAACCGGAGATTATATTATAGAATTTTATAATACAACGAAAGGAGGCACAGACACCTTCGACCAAATGTGTCACAAGTACTCCACACGCCGTAAAACTCTGCGATGGCCTATGAGGATATTGATGGTCATGCTTGACCAAGGAGGAATCAACGCCTTAATCCTTCATAACTTTAACGCTGGTCTTGACGCTATGAGCCGAAGGCAGTTTATAAAAAGTTTGGTAAACTCACTTTTGGAGCCACACCTGAGGGCAAGGCTAAAAGTACCTTCTCTTCGCCGGGACTTAAGAACGAATATTTTGACTCTTCTTGATGAAAAGTTTCAATCGACTAATGAGCCACCAAAAAAGCCGGCCCTATGCGGCTTGTGTCCCCGATCAGAGGATCGCAAAACGTGCATATGTTGCACAAAGTGCAAGCGGCCAACTTGCGAGAATCACCGGGAAATCTATTGCAGTGATTGTAGTGCGTTTGAATAAATGAAATGGTAAATTTTTTATATTTTTTATATGTTTCAAATTTCTCTTTTTTTACATTTTACTTCGCAGAAACTGAAATATATTCTTGAAAACCAATATTTCATGGATTTTTATTTAACTTTTTCATAGTTCAGATTCCCATTTTTTTTTAATTTTCAGAGTCCCAAATAAATAGACTTTTTTGGCATAGTGGGTTGTTGGTATTTTTTTTTGTCAAAGCCTCATGTGTCCTCTTTGAAATCGCGTTGGAAATTTGACAATCGGTTGTTTAAAAAAATAGTTACCATTTTTTGTTTGTTAACCCATTTGCATCATCGCTCTACCTACGCTGCAAGCTTCAGGCAGCCGCGACGTTCAACTGCGAATTAGCTCGTATAACCGAGTGTTCCCGCATAACGGTATTTTTATTATTCGGTATTTTTATTACTTTTGATTTTATTTGGGATTTACATATAATAATTAAAACAAAAGACGGTATTATAATTTTTACAGTAAATGGCCTCCGAATAGACCATGGAATTTATTTACAGTGGTAATTTTTAAAATGGTCAATACACAATGCTACATCGCAAACATCACGTTTATAAATTGTTTCTCTTCGAACAGCCATAGTTATACACACAATGCATCGCTTTGATGTTCTTTTGCCCTTTGCTGCTGTTGGAGGTATCCGTATGGGAAAGTGTCGGCCCGTGTATCGCGTCAATGAACTATTTGTAGATACTGTCTCTCTTTGTCTTACGTTTATTGAATACTTTTCAATAATTTCTTCTACTAATTTTTGCTTATACACATGAAAAGCCCGATCCTTTTTATTATTTTTAAAAAGTACATAACTGTTTAGCAACATCATATCAATAAAGTAAAAAAATTATTTTTTGTAGGCTTTTTTACACCTTCGCATAGTGTGGAATTTACTTAGCATTTGATCGCATAATTTATAAAACTTAATGCCAAATCTTGCTCGTTTCGTTCGGATGAATTGAATATAATGCAAACTGCTTCTACATTGCATTAGTGATTCATCAATCGATATATTTTTATGTGGTATATACATGCGAATGAAATTCTTTTTAGTCATATCACAAACTTCTCGAATTTTTTTTAGTGGGTCGTTGAAGGATGGGTCATTATCGTTACTGGCAAAATGCAAATTGGTAGCAATAGAAATAAATCGGCTACGAGGCATGACTTTTTTAAAATATGGTGTTTTTATGCTCTTATCCGTGGTCCAATAACTTTGTACCGTGGGTTTTAGAACTAAGCTCGTTAAAATGTTTACGGCAATAAAAACTTTTAGTTCCTCAACTGTAACTGGTACAAAATCTGTATTAGCTTCTCCGTATTTATTCATTTCCGAAATTATTTTTCCAGCTAATTCTTGGTTGAAAAATAATTCAAAGACTTCCCTTCTCGACAGACCTTGAATGTTTTTTGTTGAACCGCTTACGGCAGAAAATTGGTGTATTTTTGGCGTACGACTTTGTTGCTGCCATACAAAGTCTGCGTTTACAACATTAGCATGGTCTTCATCTTCACTGTCATCACTTGATGAAATACGACGCATCCGTTTTCTAGTATGCCGTACTTCTGCACTTGAATCCGAATCGTCAATTTCATCGAACTCCATTGAGGGCCAACTAAATTTTATTTTTAATTATAAAATGAGGCTATTTCTTTTAATTTGAATTTCGATTGACACTACTTACTCTTGACAACAGTTAGAAAGATCTACACAAGAATAAAAATTTAATGGAAACACAATGCAAATTGCTTAGAAGATGCTCGCAAAAACAGTTTGAAAGATGCTCGGACACTAATGGACAAAATCTCACTGCATCGCGTCCGCGTCGTGTGCGGATTATTCCGCGATCGGTGATAAGTCGCGGCTCGCGGATTAATCCGCGCTTGATGATAGATGACAGTCGCCATATGCGGATATATCCGCTTACGGATGCAAATGGGTTAAATGACGGTTTTGCCATTTTTCTGCACTTTAAACTATTCAAATCGATTTTTCACCAACTAAATCTTGATAAAACTGAATTTGCGCTTCACCATTCTCTTCGGCGTGAACAAACAAATAATTTAAGCACGTATGAGCCAGATTACTGCTTTCAGAACGATTTTACGAGTAAAAACACCGCGGGGTACATATTTACCTCGATTTGTACGTTAAAGGTGAAAAAAATAGGTTTGTCGTTCTAGGGTTAAGACTGAGGATTGATCGGTCGATCGGGATCCTCGTTACCCTGGGGTGAAGGTTTTCGAAAGTTTGATGGGGGTTACCGAGAAGAGGATTTTGGTAGTCGGTTTGGGAAATCGATTGGTGTAATCAGGTCGTTTTGCTGATCGGTGATTGCATTCCGAGAAGAGGAGTTGTGTCGGAAGGTATCTTCCGTCAAGTAAAAATGTGTTGCTGATGCGGGGCGTTGGCGGTTTCCACGCACGGGGTTAAACGCCGGTGTCAAATCCGCTGAGTCGGTCGCGTGCCGGTTTTACGGATTGCTCAAGCCGTTGTTAAGTAATCGGTCCGTAACACTACCCAAGTTATCACAAAATCAGTTATGCAAAAATTGTTGGAAACTACAATAAGTCCTCTACAAGTTTTGTTTGTAAAAAAACTTTGATAAAATCGAAGGGGTGCACTATAATTGACAATAAATAATTGTAAACATTGAAGAGTTGCACTTCTTTTATTGTAACTTTTTTTTCTTATACAGATATTAATAAATTCTTCGAATAAAAACCGTAGAATATATTTTTCCCTACAAAACTACAAAAATACAAAATCCACCTAGTATATGCCGAGATATGGGCGATTATGTGTTTTTTAAGATGGCGGCGAAAGCACAAGGGAATTTTGTTCGATTCCGGTGGATTTAGGCGTCTCTAATGACCCTCTCTCACTCGTGCGAAAAAATTTGGCTTGCCCATCCGTTTTGTCATTTTTAAGGCATAACACTACTGTAAATTTAGCCAAAGAAATTTTTTTTTATGAGCTTAAAAAAATACTTTGAACCCTTTAGAATATACGACAAACTCGTCTTTACCGGAAAAAAAAATTTCCATCAAGTTTTTCCAATTCCCCCAACGCGCGTCACGCGTTTGAGCAGTAGCGCTACGGAGCAGCTGCTGCTCCGAACCGATCGTCGGCTCCACTACCTGCTATACCCTCGACTTTCCAATTTCTCCAAATCACAGTAGATGTCATTATAATAGCCTATTTTTAGGAAGATACAGAATCAAAAGTACGTTAACTGGCGGTATTGCTAGAATAGTGTCAGTATAATAATTTGTACAGCGACAGTGCGTATACCAGCAACGCGGTTTTTGTGAGTAGTGTTGAATTTGAACAATTTTTTTGATATCACCGAGTGCATCGCACCACAATGAGTGACAAAAAAGTGTACCAGAGTAAAAAAGAGACGAAAACATCGTATCTAACGCGGCGTCAGAGCAGTATATCATCGAGACGACTGTTGAATAGATTTGAGGTTGAGCACGATTCAACAGGAGTCAGTGCTTCTGCCAAGAATTTAAAATCTAATGAAAATATTGATGTGAATTATGAAATCGGCAATAGAATTATAAACTTTTTTGCCGTTTTTTCGGTCATTTCGCAACACGAGAAGAATAAAACGTGTGATTCGGACATCACGTTTCACGAGAAAAGTCCTCGAGGCTCAAAGTCCTCCTTAGGCTTCAAAATAGTTATTGCTTGCCAGAAATGCCCAGAAATTGTTATTTCTAACAGTAAACACATCCGAAATACCTATGAAATCAACCGTCGAATCGTGCTGGCAATGCGACTGCTAGGAATAGGGCTAAATGGTATAATGAAGTTTTGCGCTTTCATGGAACTACCACGACCGATATTTCAATCGTTTTACGACACACTAATTGATACCATTTCGATCGCAACGGAAATGGTACGAGATGTCAGTATGAAAGAAGCAGCAGTAGAAGAGAAAAAGAAAAGTGAAGAAAATGGACATTGTAATGGTATAACAATTTCCGGTGATGGTTCGTGGAGGAAACGCGGATTCTCGTCGCTTTTTGGAATCTCCTCATTGATTGGATGGTAAACAGGCAAAATTGTTGATGTCAATGTGAAGTCAAAATACTGTAAGCATTGCGAATACTGGAAAAATAAATTAGACACGCCGACGAATGTAAAGTGAATCACGAAGGTTCATGTGGTAAGATGGAGATAGACGCAGTCGTCGAGATGTTCGAACGCTCCGAATCTTTGCACGGCGTGAAATATGAAAACTACATCGGTGATAGTGATTGCAAGACCTACAAAGCCATCACGGATAGTAATCCATACGGAAATTTTCAAGTGCAAAAAAAAAGAGTGTATTTACCACGTTCAAAAAAGAATGGGCACTCGACTGAGAAATATGAAAAAAAAAAAATAAATAAACGTCAGGCCTCGGAGGGAGAGGTGAATTGACTGCCAATCTGATCGATCAACTCACAATTTATTATGGCTTAGCAATTCGTCGGAATCCAAATATTCACTCAGTGGAAGATATGAAAAAACAAATCTGGGCGACGTTGTACCATAAATTGTCAACCGACCAAAAACCGCAGCACGATGGATGCTCAGAATCTTGGTGCGACTGGAAGAAAGCGCAAGCAGTCAATTCCTTGGACACCTTCCATCATAAGCCGCCACTTTCCCAAGAAGTTTTCAACGCGATAAAACCAATTTATGAAGAACTGAGCCGGGACGAGTTGCTGAATCGTTGCTTAGGAGGATATACGCAAAACAGCAACATTTTCTTCACTTTTCTTTTTTTCTTCTGCTGCTGCTTCTTTCATACTAACGTCTCATACCATTTCCGTTGCGATCGAAATGGTATCAATTAGTTGGTCGTAAAACGATTGAAATATCGGTCGTGGTAGTTCCATGAATGCGCAAAACTTCATTATACCATTTAGCCCTATTCCTAGCAGTCGCATTGCCAGCACGATTCGACGGTTGATTTCATAGGTATTCCAGATGAGTTTACTGTTAGGAATAACAACTTCTGGGCATTTCGGGCAAGCAATAACTATTTTGAAGCCTAAGCCCCGAGGACTTCTCTCGTGAAACGTGATGTCCGAATCACATTTCACGTGTTGCGAAATGACCGAAAAAACGGCAAAAAAGTTTATAATTCTATTGCCGATTTCATAATTTACATCAACATCTTCGTTAGAAGATTTAAATTTCTTGGCAGAAGCACTGACTCCTGTTGCATCGTGTTCAACCTCAAATCTATTCAACGGTCGTCTCGATGATACACTGCTCCGACGCGGCGTTAGATACGATGTTTTCGTCCCTTTTTTACTCTGGTGCACTTTTTTGTCACTCATTGTGATGCGATGCACTCGGTGATAACAAAAAAATTGTTCAAATTCAACACTACTCACAAAAACCGCATTGCTTGTATACGCACTGACGCTGTACAAACTATACTAACGCTATTTTAGCAATACCGCTAGTTAACGTACTTTTGATTCTGTTTCTACCTGAAAATAGGCTATTATAATGACATCTATTGTGATTTGGAGAAATTGGAAAGTCGAGGGTATAGCAGGTAGTGGAGCCGACGATCGGTTCGGAGCAGCAGCTGCTCCGTAGCGCTACTGCTCAAGCGCATGACGCCGGTTGGGGGAAGCTGAAAAACTTGATGGAAAATTTTTTTTTCCGGTAAAGACGAGTTTGTCCTATATTCTAAAGGGTTCAAAATATTTTTTAAGATCATAAAAAAAAAAATTTTTTTGGCCAAATTTGCAGTGGTGTTACGCCTTAAGGACATTTTTCAACATGAAGCCATCATACAGGGTGAATTGCGTAAGGGGAGCCAGGCAGTATTTCAAGGTAGATGGGCTCATTACAAACAAAAGTTGAAAATAAACATTAGGGATATTGTTAATAATTTACGAGATATAATATAAATTTTTGAAATCGGTCCAATCAGAGCGCGCCGAGAAGCGTTGAACCCGCCCACCCCCACCCTAGCCGTAGATATAGAATAGATTAGGGCGTTACATTTTGTTGGGGGTTTGTAAAATTCAGAGCAGTCAATTAGATTGCTTGTATTTTTCCGCAGTGATTTTTTTTTCTCGGGCATTGGCTGCTCTGAATTTAGGCGGGGGGTGGGTGACTTCAACGCTTGTCGGCACGTTGGGCAAAATTCAGAGCAGCCAATGATCACGAACAAAAAATGACTACGTACTAATACAGTCAATAAAATTGACTGCTCTGAATTTTGTAAACCCAAATGTAACGCCCTAATCTATGCTATATCTACGGCTAGGGTGGGGGCGGGCGGCTTCAACGCTTCTCGGCGCGCTCCGATTGGACCGATTTAAAAAATTTATATCTCGTAAATTATTAACAATATCCCTAATATTTATTTGCAACTTTTGTTTGTAATGAGCCCATCTACCTTGAAATACCGCCTGGCACCCCTTACGCAATTCACCCTGTATACGAAAGTCAATAAGAGCGGCATCCAGGCACCATAATTATTTTTTAATTTGAATACTTCTTTAGGCGAATTAGGCAGTTCTGATGAGAGCGCATTTTCTCGATGTCGCGAAATGCGCGTCACACATTATGAAGTTAGTTGCGAGTGAGAATTTCTTTTCTTTTCGGTCTGAAGTTACGCGAGTGGTGCGCATATGTCATATACTATGCCCAGACCTACTGTACAGTAACATATTGAAACGCTATATAAGATTTACGCAAACCCAAGTTGTGTAGTTTGCACGCTATTTAATGTCGTTTATCGATCATTTGATTAAGTTTAATTTGTTTGAATGCGCAACAAAACTTTTTACTCACGCCAAAGAAGTATAGCTTCGTATAGTATGTGCGTACGTAAGTACACATAGTTGCTTTTTTATAGAGACCATAACACGATAATTTAGACACTTCTCACCAACAATATGTATTTCATTCCATTATGACTAAAAAGCTGTTTCATATCGTTGCACTTGAGTTTACACTTGGCTTAGGTTTGTTTACCAACATATTATGTCACGCGCTTCGAGGTGGCGTTGGTTCAGCAATTTAAAAGAGATATTATTTAAACATAGTTGTAAGTAATTATTAACTTCTATTATCAAAAAAAATTATGTTTCATGGCTACATATATATAGATTATGGTTAATTCGAAACACTTCCTAAAAAGTTGCCCGGTTGACTATTATATTTTTTCGAGATTCTTATAGTCGAGTCGTACCATCGTCGAAGAAGCCCGTAATCGGAAAAAATTAAAAGACGGCCAATTTATTGACGGGTCATTCTATAGGTTGGGCCTGTCCTCAATATAAGTTTGCCTAAAAATTGGGGTGTAGGGTTTTCAGGGGCTGAAGTGGGATGGAAGTAGATTGGTGCTGCACTACAACTCCTACGAGGTCGGCCCCAGGAGATAAAATGGTCAGAAAAATCTGGACTCCATTTTTCTTTACGGCGCCAGAGTCACGGAGTTCACTTTGGGAGTGAAAAGGAGGGGTGAAATTTTGAAAAATCAGTTTTCATTGACTATAATACAGGGTGATTCACGTAACCTGAAACTTTGAAATATCTTGAAAAATACGCATCGTACAGAAAATTCGTCGAATCAAAACTTTAATGTCGCCAAGAGGGGCTCCCGTTCGTGCTCAATTATACCCACCCCCGCGCTCCCTGTCGGCGGGGTGGGGGGCAACTTTGATATCTTAAATAGGAACCCCTATTTTTTATCGCAGATTTGGATTCTACGTTGAAAACCACATATGATTTGTCCGAAACATTTTTTGTTTTTTTCCGGTAGGTGGCGATATAATCGCAAGTAATGAAACAAAAATCGAATGAATAAAAAACAGTGAAACACGTATTTAATATTTGGCGAGGGGCTGTTCAATGGTTCTGATACGTCTTCATCGTTATTTTCGAATTATGCTACCAATCACCCCGCTATCATCATTGACAATATTTTCACCTCAAAAAAATTGTTGGAATATAAAAAAGAATTGTTTTTGTGTAACTCAAAACCAAACGATTTTTCGGGTATGGTTTGAATGTACGAAATGTAGAGAATAATAATAATCTCTACATTTTCGTTTATATGGATCACCCTTAAACTTTTCCTTTTTCCAACCCCTTTCGAGGGTTGACAATTCAAAACGAAATTTTGGTAATACTATTGACTGTAGGAATTCGTCGCCATCGTACAATTTGCAGCTTGAACTCCCAGCTATATTTTTGTTCACGGCACCAACATCTTATCTCTCGATTTCAAAAAGTGGGGTGAATGTACCAAAAATCAGTTTTTTGAGAATAACTCGACCGGACATTTTTTTTCGAACTCATTCTAATGAAAAGGTGTAGCTCTCAAGAAGGCGCTCCTTATGCGAAATTCGTAAAATGATCTGGCAAAGAGAAATTTCGAAAAAAACTATACGAAATATTGTTTATCCTAATTTTTCACCTCGAAGTGTCGCCCTGACGAGTTTATGGACAAAATTAACGGTGAATATTCAATGAATAAATCATCTCGAATGAACATTTTCGTACAATTAAAACTTTTTCGGCAAACGATTGAAAAATTCTTATTTTCATTAAGGGATGAAAATATGGCAAAATTCAAGGGGGGGGGGGGGGGGGGGGTCCTCGTGGAATTAAAGGATGATTTTATACTTAATCGACGCGCTTTTTTGAGAGCTACAACTTTTTCATTGGAACGGAATTCGGAAAAAATGCCTTGGCGGGTTATTCTCCGAAAACTGATTTTTAGTACGTTGATTCCACTTTTTGAAACTAAAAATAAAAAAATTCGCGTTTGAACAAAAATGTGTGAGCAAAAATGTAGCTGAGAGTTCAAGCTATAAATTGTTTCCCGGCAGCGAAATCGTGCGAATAATAGTGTTGTGTTACCAAAATTTCATTTTGAAGTTTCCACCCTCGAAAGGGGTTGGAAAAAGGAAAAATTTAAGGGTGGTCCATGCTAATGAAAATGTAGAAAATATTATTCTGTACATTCCGTACATTCAAACCATACCCAAAAAATCGATTGTTTTTGAGTTATTCAGCAAACAAATTTTTATTTATACTTCAACAATTTTTTGGAGGATGAAGATATTTCAAAATTACACCCCTCTTTTTCATCCCCAAAATGAACTTCAACGACTTCGGTGCTGTAAACAGAAATGGAGTCCCGATTTTTCTGAACATTTTTTATCTCATAACGCCGACCTCGTAGGAGTTAGAGTTCAGCATACTCGATTTTTAGGCAAACTTAGATTTAGCACCTGCGGTACCTATGTAAACCACCAATCAAAAAGGTGGGCTTCTAATCTTTTTCCGATTCCAATATACAGCACAACTAGACTGAATATTAGGCACGATCGACCGCTTATGAATAACAAACAAAAATTCGAATTGCATTGTCGGAACATTTTTTTGCGAAATCTTGGAAAACGTTATACTTAAAACGGAATTAATATTTCATCAAGCAGCCGAAAACACTCTACCTTTAAAAAATTTTGGTTTCCCCTATCTGTGCCTCAATTTCATTATTCTTTCTATCTGCAACGCACTTTTCAACCAAGCAACGCAATATTCGAACTATTGGATTGATGAATGGATTTCAGTGCATTATATGAATCCG
This sequence comes from Netelia melanura, assembly GCA_964007305.1. NCBI lineage: Eukaryota > Metazoa > Arthropoda > Insecta > Hymenoptera > Ichneumonidae > Netelia > Netelia melanura. The sequence goes on from OZ023255.1 coordinate 25,609,353, forward strand.
AAGCATTGTTTGTCTTGTACAATTATTCTTGATAATTTTCCGATTTTTATGAATTATTCGAATAAGATACTTTTTGCATATGGGATATTTATATTAGTCTCTGGACGATCTGAGCATGTCGTCAAATTCTTCCCGTGTGACGCGTCCCAACCCACCTAGAGAACGACACCAGCGTTTTTGAGCCACATGATCACAATTAATATCGTTATAATTAGTGTGTGCGCACCGACGAAGCGTGTCGTGCGCGCGTAATCGTCTACCGGAAGACTCACATTTTGCCTAAAGTCTAATAGTATCTTAAATCCTGTGTAACGAGCGATCTGAGTCAAACCGCGAGATCAGCCGTACGACGGTGGGGACGTCTAATTTTGGTAGTAGGGAAAGCCGGCACCTCACTGCTAACGAGAGATTAGACTACTCTCATTCGCACGAAGCCGTCACCGAGGCAATTGGTTCGCACTCACGTGAAAATCTTTACCTCGCCCATCAAAGAGGGAAGGATTGGGGGGACTCATCATATCTCTTGCTTGGCCAGCAAGAATTTCGTGACGGGATTGCCACCTTGAATTTACATCGGGAGGCAAGTATCAGAATCCGGGAGGACACCGAAGATCAAGAAAGGACCCACGACTGATCATAAGTTCAACAGGCGGAGGTTGACTACAACAAAAAAAACAAAACTTAAGATACGTATCGTACAATGGAGTGTGTGTGTGTGTGTGTGTGTGTGTGTGTGTGTGTGTGTGTGTGTGTGTGTATGGAGGTGAGTGACGTGCGTGTGGTATAAATAATTGTTTATATGAAAATTAATGTTAATATTTAGTTCGACCAACGAAATTCTAACCAAATTAAAACGAATTTTATTGTCTGCCTGATTCTATCCGATCGCTGATATTAATTTTGATTTTTACTACACGAATTTCTATTTTGTTGTGTAATTGATTCTTTTGATCGCTATTGCTAATGTCGAATCGATGAAACTAATGTTAGAAAGAAATAAAGACAAATTCGTACACTCTCACCTGATACATTCTCCTTCAGCTTAACCAACTAAGGTAAGACTCGATATATTTTGACTCTTATCGTTGGCCTTTATACGCGCTTACATATATGCTTGCGCTTGCATATATAGCGCTTACAAGTTACTCTTGGAAAAACGATTATAGATTATTTTAGGGTCCGCTTATCTATCGCAAGAGTTCTCCCGTATCGGGAATTAAATTATATTTTGCTCGCTCGCGTCCAAGACATTTTTAACGTATGCAATATTTTACTCAACGCTTCCATATCGCACACCCAGATCTAAAGGGGGCTAACTCGAAATTGCGATTTTTGAGTTAGCCTACCTAGGGGCTAACTGCAAAATCGTAATTTGTGAGTCAGCCGAGTTTAGATCTGGGTGTGCGATATGAACACTCGGGAGGCCCCTAGGGGTTAGTCCCTAGGGGCTAACTCAAAAATCGTAATTTCGAGTTAGCCCCCTTTAGATCTGGGTGTGCGATATTATCGTACCACGAGAAAAAGTGCGATGATTTCAAGCGTTAGTCAGAAAAACCTATTCGGGTACTTCCGCTTCGTGCGTATTCGACGCAGTCGTGGGGTAGTAACGACGAATGTCACTCGTTTGTTACATCCTTTGCAAGAGAGTTGTTTAGAAAGATGCATATCACATATCAGATAAAAATTAACGCTCTCCCGCTTTTCCGCCGTTAATTTCCTTCTTAAAGGCTGAATCCCGTTGGAGATCGCGACAGAGAACATTGTCAACGACGATTGAAAGTTTACGATCTAAATGCGAGCCTCGTCGAGTAAAGGACCGATTGACGTAACTCTCCACGTGTTATATAGTTATATCACTGAAGCCCTGAATAGAAAGGTACGAGGAGGGTAGTTAAACGGTGTACTCGTCAGTTGGCACATCCACGAAACCATGACGCAGCTGTTTTTTCTAGAACATTATAGAGGTTCGAAGCCTATAATAGGTTGGGATTTGCTGAGATGTTTTACCGCAGTTTAATAACGTTGTAAAACTCTGAGACATACTCGCTAACTTGTTCCACCTCGCGGTAACAATTTTGAACAACTTTCAAATTGATGAATAAATTCGTCTTATGCTATTGATAAAATGTAAGGGCTTAAAAAAACAGATATACTCACTAATTATTATGTTCTGCCGTTCCAATACCATGCTTTGAGGGAGGTCTTGACCGCCGGTCTCATAAGCATAAGCTTCCAAGTCTTCCAGTTGGTGCTTGAGTTGACCAATCAATTCTTTTTGCTTGGATCTCTGTAATGCCATTTTTGATTCGACCTCCGCATCGCCGAGAGTTCCAATATTCTGAAAAATAACAAGTTCTGTGAAAATTGAAACGAAGCATTTGATTAAATCCATAAGCTTGAGATTGAAAAAATGCTCATTTTTAGAGCTTTGTAATATTAATCAAACAGAAAATGGATATATATGGGTAGCTCGCACACTCCACCATAATATCCGATGAAACAGTAAGACGTGTCGTTATTAATAAACGACGTCGAACGAAAATATTAATCAAAGTATAACACGGTTAATAAGGCCCTACAAAGAGGAAATAGAAACATGAAATAAATATCCATTATAAAATTTTACGGGACGTTTACTTCCTGCGCTCGCGACTCGTAAGCGAGCCAATCTCGGAACGATCATTCAATGATAGCATTGTTCTTGCGAACTATATTATCGAGCACACTGCTTTCCAGTCACGACTTTCAGACATACTGTATTCTGTTACATATCTTCAGAAGGCAATGTTTCTTAATTACATTAAGAGATTACGTGACTTTATGAATTTGAAATAATCGTTTTTATCAATTATATTTTTCTTTTTCTTTGACAATACTGTCTTTCAAGGATATTCTACATAAGTTTTATATTTACCATAAACATTAAGGAGGAACGGAGTTATATTTGTCGACGTTGTCATAAAAGATACCAGAAATACTTCCGAAATTATTCCGATCGAAGTGAATGATGTACAATTATACAATTATTATACTATTATGTAATATTTGTTGAAGGCTTATTTACATTCATGCTTTTGTTGTTTGTTTATATGTTGTCACGTCGTTGGGAGGGGGGTAGGGGAATTCAAATGATTGTAATAAAAGAAAATAAGAAACGCAAATAACAAACTTTATGGTATGACTAGTAATACTGACATAATGGGGGACTAGCTTCGGGGCATGTAAACACAAAAAAAAATATGTGTACCACAACTCACACAAACAACTTCTTATCGTTGTGTAAACAAAGTTTGGGCACCAGTTAATTTTTGATAATAAAAATTAACAAAAAGAACAATATTAAAAAAAAACTTCACATTTTATTGGGACTAAAGGGCTAGTCTGTTGGGACGGAGAGGCTAAGCGGGAAAAGGTATCTGAGGAATAGGTTCGCCGACTCAACGGCCTCTTAAATATTACCTCTGGCTTACACTCAACTCGGATAATAACTCGTAAGGAAAATATATGTCTCGCAATGCCTTAGCTTATTATTCGAATTTCGGTCGGTCGCTGGGAGAGGGGCAAGCGGGAAGGCGGGAAACTGTTGTGGCTCGGGACTCTTCGGGCGACGAGGGGAAGGGTCGAGCGGGAGAGCGAGGATGGCGCGACTCGCGCAATCGAACACGGTAACCGTCGCTCTATGTTCGGACTGTGGTTGGGTAGAGGGGAGAGCAATAACGTTAACGGGTAAGGCATTGGGGACGGGCGGGAGGACAGGCGGGGGAGACACGACCGTTAATTTTAAGTCGAGAAGAATAACTCGTAGTTTTAATTTCTATAATGTTTACAGCCGTCCCACACGACTATTTAACCTAAAAGAAATCTTTGGCCAAAACAAGGGGTAACGCAAGCAATAAAAATGGGGGCTGGGGGTACTCTATATAATTCAAATGGATAAATGGAAAATACTTTAATTAAGTGTGCCGATAACGTTGACCTGTGCAAACACTTACCAGTTTGTTGAAAGGTCTTCGTGGTCGTCATTTTCTTTCCCAGTCTCGTATCTGTCTCGTTTCTTGTCTTTCCTTTCCTTATCCCCGATCACTCTTGCTCCTCTCACACTTTCCACACTCACCCTGCTCTTTCCTCGACTCTCCAAATTTATGTACGCAAATGGTTTTGTCACTTTACACTTCAATTTTCTGTCGCTGCAAACTAGAATTCTCTGTCGCTCAAAACTCTAATGATATCTCACTATAACTTTCAATAAATTTTTGGGCTCCCCTTGTAGTTGCCGGTTCGTTGCAAAGTGATGATTCCTCGTGACTGGACGGAAGTTGTCAAAATTTCCTTGATCATAGATTTCCTAATCATCGATCCTGGCTTCGATAATTGGGCAACAGCGTCACGGGTCGATAGGGGAAGGTCCAAGCGTATAATCGACATTTGATCGTCGCTAGCGGGATCTATTGGTGACAGGCGGATAATGGGGTCGTTCGTTGTATTAGGGCGTATATGAAAGTATGATTGTGGGTAATCGGAATTTATGGGAATCACCGTGCGTTGCGGCCATCTTCGTGCTTCTTTATCGCCGGTCAGCCGATGGATGGCTTCGGGGCGGGGACGGACGGTACATCTTCTTGACAGGTGGCTGAATTTGGGTGTTGTGCAAGTGTAGTGCGAGTTTCTGAGTTTCGTGCCTTCATCGACGTCGATGACGTGCACGGGCTGGACAATGATGATGCAATGGAGATGACTTTGGGGCTGGCGGGGTCGATCTTCTTCTTGATAAGTGCTTGCACAGACCTTACAATAGTTAAGAAAACGAATAATATTCGACTTGCCTTGTTCTGGGGCTTTCCGTGGGGACGGCTGCCTTTGGGACGAACCGGGTGTAGGGGAAATATTGTACAACGTTACAATGTATAAAACAACATTGATTTAAGATTAGAATTTCAATTCTTGACTTCAAATCGCTCGTACTTGTCGAAAAAATAATATTTTTGTAATCGGTAATGAACTATTCGTAAATGATACGGAAAAAAGTTCATAACTAATTATTGTTATTAACTCCTCGTAGGTGGTGCGAAAAAGAGTTCATAACTAATTACTATGAACATTGCAATAGCAACAAACAAAATTTGCCCGCCGCAATTAATGAAATTTGCAAAGAAACGACGCATAATCGTTCATTTTTATGTCTATTTTCCAGTACTCCAACGCTTACCTTTGCAGCACTGTAAAATGTTTATAAATAAACAACAGTTGACACATTTATATTGACATTTAAACGTCAAAAGGTGTTCTATTGAAATGCATTGAATATATTTTTCTGTAAAATGAAAAGAAAAAAGTTAGAGCGACTTAAAGGAAATTACTCCTTCACTTTTTTTCGTTGTTTGTTTCTAACTTTGATATTTTTGATTTTACGACAAAAAGTTAATAGAGTAAATTTGTAGAGAATTTAATTTCCCACAAAAAACAACTTAATAATTTTCTTGCACGGTGGATAGTTTTTCTGTTATATCAATACAACGATTTTAAACACAAACCCAAAATATTGTGTGCTGAGGCATATTTTTACCTTTGAATGGCTGTAAAATCTTTAAAAATGAACGAAATTAAGAAAATGAGGGATGAAATTTGTTCATCTCAAGGAGCGCCAAAAAATTTCTCTGAACATATTTTTCTGAAAAATGCAAAAACAAAAAGTTAGAGCGACTTAAAGGAAATTAATCCTTAATTTGTTGTCGTTGTTTATTAATAACTTTGGTATTTTTGATTTTACGACAAAAAATCAAGAGAGCAAATTTGTAGAGAATTTAATTTCCGACAAAAAACGGCAAAATACTTTTCTTGCGCGGTGGATAGTTTCATAGTTATTTTGCAAAAACTATTTCACCCCTTTTTTCAAGATGGCGGATTTTCCTCAAGGGTTACAACCCCACAAACTTGGACTTAAGCTTTTCATACATACCCCTATGCACCAGAAAAAAAAATTGCTGACTTTGATAAATGCAGGGTCAATGTAACATTTCAATGGACTATAATCGCATTTCAAGAGCGTGATAAAATGAGTACAAAGCACGTTCTGAAATGCGTTTGGTACACAGTACAGTGTGTACCGGAAATGTGGTGGCATTTGAATTCACATACTTGTCACATGCTTTAGCGTATTTCGAAACGCCCATGGCACGTACTTGAAACACGGTCAAGCGTGTAGTGAAACGTGGTTGAAACGCGGTTGATTTTGTCAGGGTCGAGACTATCTCTTTTAACCCCTGTACTGCGGTGGGCGTATATATACACCCTGGCCAGTCCATCGGCATATACGCCGGGCGCATACAGTAGCGGACAAAAGTTTAAGACGATGAATTACAATTTGGTTCATGGATCTGTCATATAAATACTAACGTTTCCTTCGGCTTGTTGGTTGTCAAAATACAGGTGTATGTTTGACTTTCATAATGTAGAAGTCTCGGGCGTCAAATGTAAACAATATAGACTGTACACTTTTTTTTCTCTTCCGACCATCTGTAAACAGCGGACATTAGTTTAAGACGATCTGTCAAACAAGATACCCACAGGCGATCTACGCAATAATTTGATATATTAATACTGTAAATAGTTTGTGGTGTATCATCCAGTATCTTAAGTTGAATTTCGTACGAAAAAAGTATGGGTAAAGACCGTAATTTGTCATCAAATGAACGAAGACTAATCGTATCTCTACGGAAGCAAAATGAGACATTTTCTTCAATTGCAACTAAAATGGATCGATCACAAACTGCTTGTAAGCAAGCGGGGTACAAGTTTGTAAAGACTGGAGACTATTTTGATCGACCAAAAAGCGGTAGACCGCGGTAAATGATGCCAACGATGGATCGTCGGATTCATCGATTAAGCGAGAGAAATCGTTTTCGTTCAGCACTCGATATCAGAGCTAAAATATGCAGCAATAATAATGCACAAATTCGTGTAAGAACTGTCCGAAGACGATTAGACGAATTCAATTTGAAAGCGTGAAAGCCACGGAAGAAGCAGATGTTGAGTAAAAAGAATAAAAAATTACGGTTGCAATTTGCTAAGGCTTATCGGCATTGGACATGTGAGGATTGGCAAAATGTGCTATTTTCGGACGAATCCAAACTCAACCGAATCTGTTCTAACGGGATATTGTATGTAAGACGTCGAATTTTTCATAAATCTCTTTTCATAAAAAAATTAACGATTTCCTTTTTTTTCCTCTCCGTCTTAAACTTTTGTCCGCTACTGTATATACGTTCTGGCGAGTCCATCGATTAAGTAAATTAAAATAGTTTAAGATGCTGCTCAAAACAAATAAAAACGAATATTATTAATGGAAATATGTGCAGTTATTATGTTTAAAAAACGTTAAGAATGCTATAAAATCTCCGCGTACTGTTTTGGCAACCAGTCAGAGACGGGGGACCCTTTTAACATTGGATTTCAAGAACACTGGTTCTTGAAATAATCAAATAAATAGATACGAAACTTGGGCCGAGCGCATTTCAATTACTATATATGCGACTTCCCCGCGTCTGCCGATCTACCTCCACTACTCGACCACTTTCGCGCGCTCGGGCGTTTTTGGTGATGTTTAGGCGCGATTTTCACCTACTTAAACGCAATTAAACGAAAATCTAAAATTGAAGATTTATAGGTCAAGAGTTCTAGTTTCAAAAGCCGCTTGTTAAACTTAAATCGGACGACCTCCAGAGCATCGAGCCTCTCCGCAAAATAGGGCACAATTAAATGTTCATTGCAATAACGCAAAAACTAATTATCCGACAGCGCCCAGATTTCGCACACAAAAAGTACGTATCAATACTTACTATCTCGCGCAGAACCTGGCCTACAACTTTAAAAATGGCGAAGTTATACATTTTTGAAAAAAGCGTTTTTTTTCTCGGATCTATCAGTGTATCTCCCTTAATTATTGACCGATCGGCTTCTTTCAGCACTCATTTTATGCGTATTTCAATTACCTACAATTCGTCTATTGGGACCAAACAGATTTCTTCATTATTTTTTGTTTTATAAGCAAAAAACGAAAAAATGTGGTTTTTTTTTCACTAATTTGTTAATAACAAAAAATAAAATGGGAATCAGGAGTCGAAAAGTGGTCAGTTATGATCGGGAGGCTGCTCCGCGTCTGATGGCACTCGCCGTTATCGGGTGCTATTTTTTTCAAAAACTGGTGATTTTAAAGCTCTATTGCTTGGATTACTAAGAAATTAACTTTTTCGTATTCTACACGTATTGAAGTAACTTGGAAGGGAAAAAATGCATTTTTTGAAACTTTTAAATGGGCTGTCCGCCCTTAATTCATTGCGGTCAAGAGAATAGCATACGTAGGTGCCCAATTTGTGCTTCCTCGAGCACTCTTAAATGGGTGAGCATCCCTCATGCAATAACGTTTAAGCTTAACAATGGACTACAACAGGATACGATAATCTCGCCGTTACTTTTCAACATCTATAACAACGATGTATTGCCCAACTTTAAAGATACCAGAGACAAAATCTATTGCATATGCCGAGGACTTAATTACACAGGTCCGCCAATAAAATGGTGTATGTTGGATGCCAGACTATATTCTTCTGGCATATGTTTTTCCCGCTGAACACGAATCTGAAGTCAGAATTAGGGGTCACTGAGCAAATAATGGAGAAAACCCAAAAAGCCGCTAGAAATCACGATCTAGTAATTGTTTCTGTATGACGATAACACTCTTATAGTGTTCGTCGTTTCCTAGCTCTTTTGTCTTCAAACGAAATATGCAGTGGAATCCTGCTGCGCTTTTTTCCTCTCTCTTGAGTTTCCCTTTGTAGCATCCAACATTAATCTGCAAACATATTTACTCTCCATTGCCCCTGAAATCGTCGTCCCTTCACATCTTGATGAAATCTTGGTGAAATACAAAGTCACGAAGCGATCTGTGAGTTTCTTTGTATTTTTTGGCCTTATGTATTTTGCACAAACATAACAAAAGACATTGGGATCCCTAAAACATTCGTAATTGTCACGAGTCTAGAAGTTCCAGCGAAATATTGAGTAGAAAAATCATCACAATTCATTAAAACAAACAAACCCCGCTCGCTAAAATACCTAGGCCGATCGCAAGTGCGTCAGCCGCCCTAAATGTGATAAACCTCATACCTCCCCGGGCCTAAGTATGAGGGCTTTCCGATTTTTACGGGGACAATGTTAACTCGTCGTCCGACAAACTGGGGAATCATTCTCATATTCTAACGCTTCCCTGCAAAACAGCACGCCTTTGCTGGTTTCGATATCACGAAATGTAGACTAACGAATGATTCTACACATCCTATTAAAGAGCTGTTGTCATCGTAGTCCTAATATTCCGTGGTAGCAGGCTTCTGCCAGTAAATGAAAAATGCATTTCATCTATGTGAAACCTAAATGAGACACAAAAGGCAGTGAATCGATATATTTACAAATTACGGTTGGATACTACAGAGAGAAACAAGCAACAATCGCGTGATGATAATATCATGCAGAAAAAATTACTAGATCGCGATTTTTATATTTTTTTTGGGTTTTTCTCGATTATTTGCTAAGTTACTCTCAATTCTGACTTCAGATTTGTGTTTAGCGGGAAAAAATATACCAGAAAACATAGTCTGACACCCAGCACATACCACTTTTTTGTGTGTACCTGTGTTATCTATAGAATCGGACGCATATCGCCAAAAATAACGTTTACAAAAAACTATGACAGAATTACGGGGAGGTATACACCTATACGATCGAAAAACGGATTTTTTTGCATTTTCTTGAAGTTCGAAGTCTCCCGAATATCTGGTGAACACGGCAAGTAATATTTCGATAAATAAGCTAGTTACAACCGAGAAAGTGAAACGTGGCCCCAAATCGTGGTGCAAGTGGCCACAAGCGAAAGCTAAAAACGGACTGAAAACTTCCCGTCACGATTATTCTGCGTTGCCAAAAATGGTGTTAGATGTCACCAAACCAATGTACGAAGACCTCAGCAATGAAAAATTATTAGGCCGCTGTGTTGGCGGATATACCCAAAACTGCAATGAGAGCTTCGATCAACTTATTTGGAAGATAGCTCCACAAACGATGAACAGCGGGGCCAAAATCGTTAACATTGCTATATTTCTTGCAACATGCACGTTCAACAATGGGATCATCTAATTATTGGAAGTTATGAACGTGTTAGGAATATCGGTTGGATCAAGAGCGCACTTGTACGCTGCGCAATAAGACGAAACTCGCATAGCGAAAGCCGAGCTACAAGCACAAGAACAGACAAAAGAAGGACGAATACGCCGCCAACAAAATTTAAAAGCTATGAACATTCCTTCGACCATAGAAGACCTACATTATGGACCTGGTATCGATGATTCCATCTAAGTTGACAAATTTCATGATTTATTCACTCCCAAATTTTCAAACGCGTTTTCCTCACAACCACATTTTTCAAATCGCTACCCAAAATTTTTTGAAAACCAATGAACCGAATGCCTCGAGGTTTTTTGTGGTTATCCTATACACCATTATCTAGTACTTATCATAGAATTTATTTTCCGTTACTTAATTTTTGTTTTATAGGCAAAATAATAACTAATTATTGGTCCGAAAATAACTATCTATGTTCAAACGTCCGTCATTTTGTCATAAATCGATATTTTCAAAATCGACTTTGACAAGTACTAGATTATAGTATCTAATTCAATAATATTTTTGGTTTTTTTCACATGATTTTTGAAGACACGCCAGTGGGTACCGTATACACAGATTTCTTTACGACGCTTCAAGGATCATACAATATCCTTGTATATTTTTGATATTTTTAAATAAAGACAAGTACACATATTTTGTAATGTATATACTTTTACATAATTAAAACCACAATCTATAATTTTAAATCCTTTTCCTTGAAAAAATTCCCAACAATGTTCTTATTTTCCGGCTCCTAGGTATATATCTCCCCTTAAGAGCCACAGCACTTTTTCAAAATGAGGTAGGGTTGTTAGCCTACGGCAAGTTACCGGTGAACAAAAAAAGGTGTTTTACAGTCCGACCTCCAAATAGAACACCCGGCAATAAGAAACTTTCCCCAGTTTGTCACACGAGCGCTTCCCCCACTCCGGCGCGAATTTCGAGTTCGAGAATTTCGTGCGCAAACCACTGGAAAAGAGTGAAACGGACAGACAGACAGACAGATGGAGGTAGTGAGCGCGGATCGCGTGCATGGTGGGGATATGCGATATATAAGAAACCCTCTTCCCCTTGGGGGCCTTTTGGTTTCTTATTTGGAGGTCGTACTGTATTTCAAGAATCCACAAGACAAGTCAATATCTTGATTAGAAGTGGAGATAGTCATTTTTACGCTTCTTCAATTTACTATTATTATCAATATATTCGTGTTTTTCAAGTTCGCGAGCATTTTCAATATCTTTGCGCATAATATGCTGCACAACTTTGGTAGATAACATTTTTCGATAAAACTAATTGCCAAAAAAATATTAAAAAACCGTTTTACTTTTAATATTTACCATCCAAAGAACTTACAAAACTTTGGGGTCATACTGACTTCCGTGAACAGGAGTCATGTACCTTCCGACTGAACCTCGTTGCATTTAACGCAAAATTTAATTGTGAGGGTAAAAAATTAGCTTTTTTTTCCATGAATTTCATAAATTCACTTAATAGTTTTTGGGCTCAATTAAAGATATGTTATTCCATATACATTAAAGTGGATGCAAGTAAATTTTGATTGAGAAAAAAAACAACAAAGTACGATACATTTTTTTGGGAACCACGTTTTTCGAAGTGGTACGACCATGATTCAAATGATAATAATCGGATATCTACAATTCTTGCACGATTCTTTTTCTAATAGCAACAGCGATCGTTAAGCATAGTAATTTTTTTAAAAATTACTTTCTTAAAATATCTGAACGGAAAATATTTATAGTGAATTATACGATAGAGATAATGCTTTTTCCTTCAAAACGTGACCTTCTTTCGAAAAATAAACAAACTCAATAACTTGAATCTGCTATAATGTATATGGAATAACATGCCTTTAAAGTAAACCACGAAGTACGATTAAGCGACTATCATAAATTCATGAAAAAAAAACTATTATTTTTCTGAGCGTCACACCGGGTTCCTGCCATAAATGGTTATAATCCGGTCAATTTAAACATATTTAAAGTGTGTACGTTAACAAAACACAACATGAAAAAATATATTTTTCTAGAATTTACAGAGTGGTATACTGCTTTAAGGTCGTATCCATTTCACGAATCAACCTGGCCGCCACGCACTGTTCTGAGAAAACTTTCACTTTTGTGGCCCAAAACATTCGATCTTGGGATAATAATGAAGAATCCATTAATATACAATGCTTCTTATATTGTGCTTGATGAGCTGTTTAATTGTTGAGTCGAAGACAGTCAACCACCTCTTTTATAAGACCCACGGACGTGTACGAACTCGTTTTTCATCGTTTACTTGTTAATTCTTTTTATTCCGAGGAAAGAGACTATTTATTGTTTCTAATGAACTTTGCTATATTTTTAACGCAAAAGGAAATATTCGAAATGTAATTGTTAAATACTCGTGGAGTTCAAGCGAATAAGACCACGGACGATAAAAAAAATATATTTTTCTCCAAGAATTCGTATATAAATTCGAATGTTAAAATCTGAAGTCACTTCACTACTTCCGCCGAAAGTCTAAGTACCCTTAAACAGGAACGTGAGTATCGGAATGTATGAACCTAGAGAACGACCGGAGACGCGAGTCTCACGTATTACCTAAATGGTTAATCGCTTCACTCTGATGAGACTTGTATTAGTTACCAAGTGAATAACAGCCATCGCTAATGTTGGTCACATTGTTAAACGTCACCTTTATTGTACATCTCAAAAAACATTAACTTACATTATGATGGAAAGATGCTTGGGAAACCGGTGTGATAGATCTGCTAGTGTACGGCAAGGTAGTTGCAACATCAGGGATCCCTCTAAATGCAAATTCTTCGAGCTCCTTAAGTAAGCTTTCTTTCTCGCTAGCTGGTGCATCCACGATTTGACGAAGTCGAAATTGAACCTACAACATGATATGATAGTGAAGACTGTTGGAAATAATTGAAAGTTCTCTCCAATTTTTATTCTACCTGAGCAAAATGAGTAGTAAGTGAGATTAGAGATGAATTGAGCATTTCCTGTTCCTCTTCCAATAACCTGAGTCTGTCCATATCACACGATAAACTGTAAGCCATGTTAATGATTAGATTCTTAATTTATAGTCTATGATTATAGGTATAGAGGAAGATGTCCAATGGGATGCAGACTTCCCATCCTCAGTTTCTTATCCTGTGAATACCTATGTTGTTAAAGCTCTGTAGCATATAGCATTTCCTACGAGCTTTTCATTATTTGTCGTTCCTGTAAATTTTAATTAATATCTTCCAATCTATTGTTTTACTATTGGCATAGCCTCAAACGTGAAAATGCATCATATATTTAATTTATTCTCTTTTTCTTTTGTAACGAACCTTTGCTCGTTATCATTTTACCGTAAAAAATAAGGCATTTTATCAACCATTGATGCATTCCATTTTGCTTCAAACGTTAGCTAACTTTCGGCTGCGTAAAATACAAAATAAATTCAATTTATGAAAACTCATACAAACCACGTGTTTTCAAGCCAAAAATATACGTATTCCAAAAAATATTTCATGTAATACAAATAGTGTGGTATTAATGCAACAAAAATAATAGCGTTACATGAATTAAATATTTATAGTGTAACGATTTTCACAAGCTAGTATGAAATTACATTGACTTACTTTGGAATTACAATTTCTCTGGTGGTAAAGTTTCAGAGGAAACTTTCTTTTTTCGTTACTTACATTCGAGAATAAATGATAATACGTATAATTACGATCACTGAAAACCAATTCTAAATATTTATAAATAACGAAAGATTTTTTAAATACGACCTATACAGTATTCTAATATTTATACCGCGTGGGTAATTGTGAAAAGTAAGAAAGAAATGAGAAGTAATCCAGTTAAAAAGAACGTTCATAAGGTTGTTATTTCTTATTTCGTTGTGTGAAATTAATTTAGTGCTCTTAAATGTGTTCCATAATAAAAGGATATCGATATGAGATTATCAAACGGAGTTGTTAAATGGCTTCTATTGTAACAGTACAGATGGTATACGCAGCTATGCAAACTAAAATATAACATTCCATGGACTCGTTTTTCAATCAAAACATAGGCATACTTGAAAGCACCTTTGAGAGCCTACGTACATTGTGCAATTATCATTTTCATTAACATCCATATATCCACACATGTTGTGTAAGTGTCACTTTAAGATTTAACCCTTTGAGACCTGAGTACTTTCAAGCTTATGTGGTTCGCAGACGCATAGGCTGATGCATATATGCGTCCTTAGAACTCAGAGGATTAATAAAACTACAAAATAAAAAGTGATTTAACAATTTTTTAACAGCTCTCAAATATTCTTTGACGTTATGATGTTTTGGCTCTGTTTCAAGAATCAACCATTAATAGAATAGCTAAATAAATCTTCTAAAAGAATCTGGATAATGTTTTTTTCACTAGCTGTTTTTCATAAGTCGTTTTCATTTGATTAAGATGACAAAACTTATTAAATCTCTCAATTCTGATCCCCACCCCCTTAATAAACTAAGGCTAAATAATTTTAAGAAATGTATGTATGAAAATATAAGTGGCTTATTGAAAAAATCATTCTTTTCCGATGCTGTATGTAGCAAATGTTTTTCCAATTGCTTTCTTAATATACCATGATATTAATATTGTTTTATCTAAATGTCGTATGTGATTTGTATGCACTTTATTAATGATAGATTAATGTCCAATATGACAATGTGCCAACCATCATGATATATTTTTAAATTCCAAAAGAATTTATTATAAGATCTATAAAGTTGCTGCGCAATCTCACATTAAACACAATGATGAAATCATAAGTAAGCAATTTAGAAAGGACACAATTAAAAAGTAAATTCTATGAACTTCTTACTTTTCCATACTATGCGAGAACTTGTGTTCATCGCCAAAGTCGTCACCATCGTTAGCACCAACAGGAGCCCAGCGTTCTCCTGATGGTCGCTCGCTCCCATCGGAATTATATAAGTCATCATTTTCACAAGTTTTGTACCATTCTGATGTTACACTTGAAACCGCAGTGGGCTTGTTTTCTTCCTGAAAAGTTGTATACAAAAGAATTGTAATTGTTGAATCGTTGACAAGGCAAGGGGACATGAAACATTAACCATATTTATTGCTTGTTCCGGGATGAAAGTTGCTGTGGTACTTAATATAGATACGATGCTTCTCTTCTCTCTCCTCTTCGCTTAATGGACTGCAGTGGGACACTGTTTTGCAGTGTTACCGCAATCAAATGCAATCCATTAATTAATATTCGCGCTTGTGTACGAAAATGTGACATCTAGCCGTTTGGCAGCTGTGATGGTAGGGCATAATTATAGGAGGTATCCTACAGTATTTTTTCTCGGTGATCGAGCAAACTTGCCCTTTACGTCACGAATATTGCCCATTGGAATCTTCCACAAGCAAGTCGGTGAAAATCAATCATTTTAGGAATAAATAAGATCTCACAATGACACAAACTAAACACACCTTTCTTACAGATGTATAAAATAAAATAAAGATACAAGAAAGTAGACCCCGCTGTCATTTGGAACTAAGGTATATCGAATAGCGATTATGGGGGTTATCAGCAACACTCGACAAAAGTTGAAACCTTGAGAGTCGGTCCGGCGGCGCGACATCTAATATACCAAAGGGTGAACTGTGGGTACTTTGGTATCCGTAGGAAGGTGGCTCCTCTACCGTAGTTATAGACATCATGTATGTATTGAAAGAAACATATGACCATATATGACCAACGAATGTATCCAATTATAGAAGAGCTCGATAAACGTAGCCGGCGACAATTGAAATATCGAATTTTTTTCTGTGCCAATCGATGGTTATAGTCGTTTGTTAGTGTTTGTTAGACAAAATCCACCGTTTTTTAGACTTTATTTTTTTACTAACACGAAAAACAAATTTCATGTCAAAGTTAGCCGCGCAAAAAGTATTTTTAATGATTTAGAATTTTTCTTCGTACCCAATGGTTTGTTAGTCGTTTGTTAGCGTTTTTTTAGTTCATTTTTATCGTTTGTCAGAGCTTTATTTTCATTCGTGGATAAAGCCGTGCTCAGCTGTCGTGGCAAATGTAGCCAACTTCATGTCGGTTGCAGCGTGTTCTAGGACCGAAAAGTTTATTAATGATTAAATGAAAATAAAGCTCTAACAAACGATACAAATCGACTAACAAATGCTAACGAACGACTAACAAGCGATTGGGTATGAAGAAAAGTTCGAAACCATTAAAAATCTTTTTCGCGCGGCTAACTTTGACATGAAATTTGCTTTTGTATTAGTCAATAAATAAAGTCTAATAAATGCTAGATTTTTTCTAACTAACACTAACAAACATGGACGTATAAATATATGGACGGAGACTTTCTCCGCGGGGGTGAAGCCACAACTGTGAGGGGAATGAAAACCTGCTGCAACGGATATGATGAACCAAGATGGCGGCGGCGATATCTATTTTCACGGTGCGATGCCAAAGTAGTACAGCGGTGGGGATCGATCTCGAGGGTGCGACGAGGGAGGCATGTCGACAGTCGAGAGTAGCCCCGAAGTAAGCTATGTAAAGTTAGCCCCTCGATTTTGACTTTTTCATCTTTTTTTAATTTATAACGATTGTTTGTCGTTTGTTTGTGATTGTTTGATTTATTAAAACGTTTGTTTGATCATACTTTTTATCAAATAATCAAAACAAAAATCAGCGTTAAGTTAGCCGCAAATTTTTGAAATTTTGTCTAATTTGATTGTTTCAAACGCCAATTGATTCGGAATCGTTTGTTGGAAACAAATAATATAATTCGAACGTTTGTTTGATCGTTGTTTTTCCAAAAAATCAATAAATTAAATATTGGTTCGTCGTAGCTCTCACGTTGAGCATCTCATGTTGAGCATCTTCGCAGTTGTATGGTAAGAAAAAAGCCAGAATCTAGTGTGAAAGCTACGACGAACCAATATTTTAGTTATTGATTTTTTTGGAAAAACAACGTTCGAATTATATTATTTGTTTCCAACAAACGATTCCGAATCGATTGGCGTTTGAAAAAATCAAATTAGACAAAATTTCAAAAATTTGCGGCTAACTTAACGCTTATTTTTAGTTTGTTTGTTTGATAAAAAATATGATCAAACAAACGTTTTAATTAATCAAACAATCACAAACAAACGACAAACAATCGTTATAAATTAAAAAAAGATGCAAAAGTCAAAATCGAGGGGCTAACTTTACATAGCTCCCGAAGTACTGGCTACATTTCATAGCCGAGAAATAATTTGGAGGTAAAAACACTGGAATGCCCTTTTGTAAATATATATGCAATTTATTTGTATGTATATATAAAGTTACCATTGTGGCCGTTCATGATCGTGTATTATTGTCCTTTAAATAACACCAATTTGTTATATGTGTTATAACGAGTTACAGAATCGCGTCACTGGGACGTAACAATATAACCGCTAACAAACGACTAACAATCGGTTAGCATAGAAAAAAATTCGACATTTCAATAGTCGCTGGCTAAGATTATTGAGTTGTAATGCTCAGCTGGTCAGACCATATATGTAATACTCCTATATTGCCAGCGCTCACCGAAACGTGACGAGAACATTACGGTGCAGACAATATCGCTCTCTCGCTCGTGGCTTGTCACTTTTGCTTACAGCGCGCAAGCGCGAGTAAAAGCGGGAGTGCGCAACAGTTGCATAGGAGTATATGGAAACACGTCATTCCTTGACTACGCCATTGCCAGTTCAACTGAAAGGTGCTGTGAGGTTATGAGTGTTCGTGTTTTGGAAATCTAAAAAGTGTTTTTGACGTCAAAATTAAAGGTTTACGGTAACCCGTACTTTTCATATAACGATAAAAAAGGTTTCCATCAGCAGATATGCACGTGTCGCCAAAATAAAGCATACTAAATATCAGTGAGGTCCCCCTTGAGTTTATATTGAGCATACACGAAAGTGCTCATGAAAATGAAATATAATATAAATGAAAAAAAAATCAAAAATAGAAAGTGCACAATACATGTGAATAATAAATGTATGCATTTGTTGAAGTTTCTTGAATGTGTGTTTAAAACGCCTCTCCACAAACATTTCCTTTTCCCGCTAATGGGATCAACATTTCTCGCGCAAGTAACATATATCTATTTGTGACTACGCCAATGAGTCGCGCGTGCGCAGAACGTCCAAAAGTAACTCGCTCTGTCTCACTTCATCGCCGTCCTCACCACTTATAGGGAAGCATAGGCCGCTGGCAATATAGGAGTATTACATATATGGGTCAGACTAGCATGCTATCTAGTAATTTAGATAGCTCTGATGGCGGCGCTGCTGTCGGACGCAGCCAAATTAGTGATGGCGATATTAGATGAATGTATCGATATTTGGTACCGATACGCATCGGTGGTCAAAGTATCGATATCACCGATATCGATACTTAAATAAAAGTGCAAAAAATTGTTTGTTAATAATTCTTTATTTTTTGTATTTACGAATAAAAAAAACATATATCGTACATTACGAAGAATAACACACATAAACGAAAATAGTAGTAGGTCAAGGGGGCCACTAGAAGCTTATAACTGCAGCAAATTGGAAAAAAAATGTAGTATTGGTAGATTGCGAATACTTCGCTGAATTGTCAATATTCTGGTCCAAAAATGTTATCATGTATTTATTATATACCCACAAATATATCCTTCAAACATTAAAACATTCCATGCAGTAGTTTCCTTTTTAAAAAATTCCGAAAAATCAGCTTTTTCAAGCGATCACACCAGTGGTCCCCCTTAAATATTTTAATCCAAATGCCAATCTTCGATCGACAATGATCCCAAAAACAATAGTTGTTGCAAATGATCGCCACTGAGACGATTTCGAGCTTCGGTTAGAATTCAGCCAGCTTTTGAAAATAGCCGTTCACACGGAACGGACGTTTCAATAACAGCCGAATATTCGCTAGACACTGTATGCGATGAGCGACGAGCGATAGCCAATGAGAGCCCTTCTTTGCGGCACAATATCGATACTTGCAAATATTGGTACGCCAAGAATCGATACAAAATACCGATATTTTGATCGAAAAGTATCGTGTAATGGATCTCGCCTGAGCGAGACTCCGATGGCGAAATATCGCGATCGATTCGCGTTTCCCGAGACATTGCCGTCCGACCCCCCACTCCTCGTCCGGACGGTCCACTAACGATTATAATCGGTATAATAACACACTCCCTAATTGTCCTCTGAGCGAGCGAGACGTGTCGGCCGACACTCGAGAGTATTCTTAGTTTCTAAGTGATTTATGTACGCGCCATAAAATAAAATTAATATTGTAATTCGTATCCGTCCGTGGATTATTCCATTTCAACCGGAGATTTAAGGAAATGGAGGTTGGGGCAGGATCGCACGCAACGGAGTTCCAACGGCATGCGTATATCTTTAAAAGATAAGTAACCGCACACTTTCTAAGTATTGATTGGTAGAGGTATCCTGCGTTCCAAGGAGAGAGTAGTTAACCGAGCGATCCCCAGAAATTAAAATTACTAGAATTGGGTGGGAGTGAATCCCTTTAGTGAGATTATTAGCCCCTCAAATATCCGATTGAGAACAGAAATTGAATTTTTGGTATAATTGCCCAAGCAATTATCACAATCGATATTCCAAATATCAATACAATATCGTCATCACCAAGCCAAATTACGCGCACACACGCGCACACACGCGCACACATATTTTCACATAAGCTCTGGTGCATTTAGCACAATCAACACACGTACAACAAAAAGCGTGTCTGCGATGACAGCGCATCTACGAATCAGAAGTTAAACCAATTGAATACCAAAAAGCGTGACCATCTTTTTGACCACAAAATGAAGGGTTTGATAAGTTGAAACAATATCTAGGGCTGCCTAAGGAAAAATAGTAATAATTCTTGACGACCCTCGGATGTTTTTTTTTTGACCGTCACTTATGTCCTCAAATGTTTCATGCATTAAAACTCACTTTTATTTCAGATTGTTACAAAAAGTGTACTTTTAATCTGATCTCCGACTCCAATATTTTTAAATCGTAGCGGTAAAAAAGTATAGGACACTAAGAACATTACTGGAGCATGCAGCGTGCGGAACGAAATGAACTCAAAATTGGTTGCCAACTAGTTCTACCTATCATGCTAAAGGAGGTTTCAAAATTTAATCTAGCGTTAGTTTCATACGTTTAGCTCATGATGTGAGGGTAAAATAATAACAACAATCATCCGAAGGTTGCCAGGGGTTACTGTTTTTCCTTAGGCAACTCCACTATATATTTTCTCAACTTATCCAAGCCTTTCATTTTGGCGTTGGTTTCATTTGTTGAGCTTATAGCGTAAATGACGGTAAAAAATAACAACAATTATCGGAGGGTTTTTTTTTTGTTGGGCAACCCTATATATATTGTTTCAACTTATCAAACCCTTCATTTTGACGTTGGTTGCATCTTTTCAGGTTATGACGTAAGTGAGGTCGAGAAAGCACTGACCTTCCATTGCTTTCCACCAACCCCCGCCCTCCCTTCTCCTTTCGCATTTTAATTAGGCAACCCTAACGTTTCTTTATCGGCATGATGAACCCGAGTTGTTCTGGAAATTTCATCTTTTCAGAAATTCTTAGCTTTTTTACGGCCGCCGCTTGGACTATTATTTTCGGTCTCCTTATATCAGTGATGAGGAGGGAGCTCAGCAACGCTTAATAATAGTTGAAACCTAGAGAGCTGCACCGGCGGGGTGACATCTGAGTGGATAAATCTCGAACTGTGGGTACCTACTTTTATACCCATGACGCAAAGTTGGCACAGCTATCGGAGTCGTATATATGGCGAAATAAACATATATATATATATATAAACATATATATATATATATATATATATATATATATATATATATATATATATATATGCGACACTTTGTGTGATTCACCCTGTATATATATATATTAAGACGGTTGTTGGTGTCTTATTGTTTGTGGTAAGGAGCACGACGTTTATAGTGTCGGGAAGGATAATTGAAAGGTAGTAGACCCAGATAGTATAATATTCCTTTATTTAATTTGTGAGATGTGACATGGGTTCTTGGTCAACTTCAAACGATAGAGTACTTTTATTTTACCAAGGTAAGTAATTTGACTAATTTTTCGATTATAGTGACAGTCTTATTTTCATCTTTATTTTTATCATATAGTAAGTTCGACGTCAGGGGGCTTCGTCGAACATACATATTTTTTTACTTTTATAAAAATTTGTCTACAATTTATCAAATAAAAATTTGAACAAAAGCATCGCAATATTACTTATCGATACTATAAGCTGCGTTAATCGGACAAAATGTACGACAAATGGCAGATCAACGATTCAAAATCACCGCGCTTGACGGTCCCCAGCAGAAGTGGCGCCGCCAGGCGGTGGCAATTATCGAATCTTTCCCATAAACATATAAGATAGACTGAGCGCTCTCATGGGCCGTTTGCAGTCAACATATAAAGGATGACAATATATCGGGAGTACTCTTCTCTCTGTCTCAGGATACTTGTGG